>CM067356.1:41489688-41502188 GCA_034190875.2 Urechis unicinctus | reverse complement strand
ATGCTTTACTAAACCAGTTAGTTATCAAGTAAGCGCTTGGGTCAACTTGCTTTAGCACGCAAGATGTCTGTAAATGGATGCAACTCAATGTTTGCTGGCGAGACTAGGAATCATGGTGCGATTAAAAATGCCAGTGTATATCCCGCAACATACATATATCCTTGTGTTGTGTTCAATCAATAGCAGCATTGCCATGACTGGAAGATAATTGAAATCACAACAACTCATTGTGCCAAGTTTAATACTACTTAACTACCTGATATATATATATATATATATATATATATATATATATATATATATATATATATATTAAGTATATAGTAGTATATAAATATATACATAGAGATATGTTGTTATATTTCAATATATCTTCCAGTATGGCAATGCTGCTATATATTGAACATATATCATATATATATATAATATATATTGTCCTTGCCTGTATTATATATAGCGATATACTGTATGTAAGTGAGTCGATAATTATCGGTATTTATATATATATACGATATACAGAGATATTATGTATATTTACCTCAAATATATATATATATTGGTTGTAACAAGGATTGGAAATGTCCCGGATAGAACTAAGGCAGATTTATATCGATAGATGTTGTTCATTTGTGCATTCAAAAGGCGTTTGATAAAGTTTAGCCAACTAACGTATGACCCACGGCAAGAGGGGTAATTAATTAGCTAGATGAATTAATGGCTCTATGAATGGCATTGAATCAGATTGGACGAGAATTATTTGTAGTGTCGCTCAAGGTTCGTCCTCCTCCTAATCTATATGAATGATCTAGACAGTGCTGTTGACATTATGTTACAACAATTTGCAAATGACAACAAACATTACTTTAGAGTGATGACCAATGACCAGCCCTACATTTTAGAAAAAGGTTTATTTTATAGACAAGGGAAATGATTGACAAATGCTTATAAAATGACAGGTACTGCATAAAGGCCGGAAAACAAACTCTTTTAAGTTCCGATGCGTCAAAGAAAATATATTTAGATGTCGAAAGTCATCAGTGATTCACATCTTGCAAACAATGCTGTGCAGCAGCAATAAGGGCCAACAGAGTTCTTGGGATGATCCAACGGACGTTCACTGGTCGTTCCCATGAAGATTTTATAAGGCAATTGTAAGGCCCTATCTCAAATATGTGATTCAGTCCTGGTCACCTTAACGTCAATGCGAACGAGTACAAATATGTGATACTACGCTCGTAGCCGGTATGCATGGGCTAGGTTAAAAATGAAGGTTGCAGTTGTTAGGACAGACATCTCTTAAAACACCCTGGGAACCTCATACAAGTGTACAAAATATTCAATGGATTAGATAATATCAGTGTTGATTTGTTTAGTCAGCTTTGCAGTGCTTAGAGCTCAAGACTACTGGGGCATGCGTACATCTTGACAAAAAACTATGGACCTAACGGTCTTTTTGCCCCGGCCACCCATCGCAATGAGATATTTGGTGGTCATCATTGCATATCATTTTAAATCATAGTGAGAAAAAGGTATGACCTGGATTGAGTCAACAGAAAGGGTATCATTTATATACAACTTAATTTAGAATCACTAACAGATTTTTTAGTATCATGCCACCGTTTCCCATTATCTACTAAAAGATATATAAATGTGGCAAACAACCGAACCCTACATTTCTCTGTGCATTTTGTTAAACTAATTAGCCGGGTTATTCATAGGTTGTGTCAAAGAACTCACATGTTATACGGTAGGAAAAGACGAAAACGCGAATGCAGAAAAACGAACTCTCATGAGTGGGATCTCCGCTCCTCTGAATCAACCCGCTTTTGTCGCCCCAAATATCAAAAAAATATACGAACAATCTGGTGTGTTAATCAAGTGTCATATCACTATCGGAATTCATATAAGCTATATGTGCATATAGACAAGTGACCCAATATGATGGCAAATTATGCGCAGACTGATGAAATATAACTAGCATCATCTGCTTGTCAGCCTTGGCATATATCTGACAGGATAATTTTATTCAGTAAGTAAGTTTAACCCATTGTAGTAGTTATAAAGGGATAATTAACCTGGTGCTATGAGCTGCTGTGATTTCCATAATTACCCTTGTCATGCAAATGTTGCTATTGATTGAAAACAGCCCAAGGAACGCATTATCCCGGTAGCTCTCAATATCAAAGAAAACAGGAGGAGCTATACGCGTGTGAATCGAATTATATCAGTTCAACTATTATGTACAATTGGCTAAGTGAGCCAGATGGTTTTGTGATCATATCAGCCATAAAGAATACACAAGTTACTCAAAAACCCAATACAGATATGTAATGATTAGTCTGCGTCCCTGACTCCAGGGGTTCCGCTACGCTTCTCGCCCTAGAGTCTACGATAAGATAAGGTCTTAAACTGGCGCGTCCGAATATTCATAAGACACGTTCGTTAATATTCGTGACCAATCAACGCAAAGGTTGTGACCCGGATTGACCTTAATCGCGCGTGTCTGGCTTGTGATACGCATCCTCGGTTCTATGTGACGTCATGGACATTGTAGTGGTCTGCATCTAATGAAAACACATTGAATGTCTTCTGGAATTATGGGGCGTCTCAAAAGTTCATAAATACACACACACATATACATATATATATATATATATATATATATATATATATATATATATATATATATATATATATATATATATATATATATATATACATATATGGCACATATATATATTAAGATATATATATATATGTTTATTTATATCATTATATATATATCAATATATACATATATATATATTAATATAAGTAAATATATATCTATACATATATATATATATATTATAAATGTATATATATAAATATATATATATATATATATACATATATATACATATACATATAAATATGCATATATATATATACATATATATATTGATATATATGTGTATTTATATGTATATACATATATAAATACATATAAATATTGAAATATATGTATATTTATATGTATATACATACATATATATTTATATATATATATATATATACCTATATAAATACATATGCACACACACACACATATATATATATATATATATATATATGATATATATATACATATATGCACATATATATATATAAGATATATATATATATATGTATATATATATCAATATATTTTATATCATATATATATAAATATATACATATATATATATATATTGATATAAGGAAAATATATATCTATACATATATATATATAGGATTATTAAATGTATATATATATAAATGTATATATATACATATATATACATATACAAATAAATATGCATATATATATATATATGATATATAGATGATATATGTATATATATTTATAGAGAGACATATATAGATACATAGATATATATATGATATATATGTATATTTATATAGATAGATATAGAGATATATATATAGATAGATATAGAGATAGATATATATATATATATATATATATACACACACACACATACATAGATATATATATATATATAATATATATATATATTATATAGAAAACATATATGCACATATATATATATAGATAAGATATATATATATATAGGAAAATATATAATATCAATATATATTATATCATTATATATAAATATATACATATATATATATTAATATAGTAAATATATCTATATCTATATATATATATATTATATATATAAATATATATATATAATATATATATATAAATATATATATATACATATATATAAATATACATATATATATATATATATATTGATATATATATATATTTATATGTATATATAGATATATATATACTCTATATATATATTGATATATAGGTATATTTATATGTATATATATATCTCTATATATATATATATATATATATATATATATATATATATATATATATATATATATATATATATATATATATATATATATATATATACGGGTTATTAACATGTCATGGATAGCGTCTTGTTAGTTATGATATCATCATATTTATGGTGGCCGAGGCATTGGATCTCAACGACAGCCGTCTGACCCACTAACCGCAGTCCATAAATGGGTTACTCTGAACACAACATCTCGGCTGATTCTTGGACGTCGCGAGACAGTGTTGTTGACTGCATTCATGAACCGCCCAGCGCACCTCTTCGATCCTAGCACAGAAGAAATAGTCAGAGGCCGGCAGTCGGCGCGTGCACCAGCTGTGACGTGTTAGTTACATATCTCTCGCGCGCCTTATTTATACTGTAACAAACTTATGTAAT
The DNA here is from genome assembly GCA_034190875.2 of Urechis unicinctus. Classification (NCBI taxonomy): domain Eukaryota; kingdom Metazoa; phylum Annelida; class Polychaeta; order Xenopneusta; family Urechidae; genus Urechis; species Urechis unicinctus. The sequence continues at coordinate 41,497,878 of CM067356.1, read as the reverse complement.
GCTATGAAAAGATCTATTCTAGCAAAAGAATACCAGACACTTGTTGCAAGAGCTAAGGGGCGGGATAAGGGAAAGGCCTGCCAAGATAACAATCCTTTGATCCTGTTGAATGTTATGCGCTCAGAGCATATAAACGTTATCAACAGCATAGAGTGTATGATAAAAATTGAACTTTTGAACGATGATGTGACATACTCATCACGATTGATAGATTTCTTATTTTTAGTTTGATAATATTCAGTGGACCCTGATCTTGGTCCCGGACATTTGTGAGCCTAGCCGCGCACGACGGTAATATAAATATATACCGTCGTGCGCGACGTGGGTCGTGTGGTGAGCGTTTTATTAAGTGTGCATGTAGCTTCTCATCAAAGTTGTGTACTTACGTATCTATATAAGTCGAGAATTGAGACGAATATCCTTTGATCGACACTCTCTTGGTTACACACTGCCCCGTGATTATTTAGCAATTGTCACATGAACTTTTAGAATCACAACTTTCGTTCACGGCAACCCCCGGTTTGGACATATGACGTCACATTACGCAGTTTCAGTTTCACTCGCCGCGTGGCTGCAGGTCCCGGAAGGGGAGGGGATTCACTTGAGTATATAGAGGTAGTAGACACGTGCCGGGGTATTTTTTTCGGCCTCCCGACGGGATTTGTTGGGCTTCATATTTGTAGGACGGGGTATGCTTTTGCCATTTTCACCTTGTATGACGGGTACGGGTTTTAGAGATCCCGGGGCACACCACTACTTAAGATAAGGCCAATTGCCTCCTCCAGGCTGCGGGAATCCATAAGTGTTATCTTGTTTTCAATTGTCAATGCGATATCGTGGAATACATATTCCCCCTCTAAGGTAGGTATTGCCAAAAGATAATTATTGATACAATGACACATATACTTAAATAATAACATTCGGAAAGCAAAAGTTCGCTTGCGAAGAACCTTGTCTGCGCGTGCGCGCAGCAACCAATCTTGTCATTCAAAATAAACATGATATTTTCAAAATTTGTCTGGTCGGATTAAATCGCCATTGACGATATCTCACTCATAAACTAACTCAACTTGTTAATAAACATTCATTTATGTGAAAAATTATTCGTCATATACATTCGTGTGATTATCGTGTAAAATTGGACCTCATGTATCGTTCACCGCGTGCACGGTTACAACCGCCGCACGACGTCAATGAGACGTCGTGCACGGCTACGCTGAGCCCTGGGTTGACCCTCATTGCATACGAATTACTTCATGTTTTCGGAATCAATGGTACAGTATATATCATGCCAAGAGGAATTACAATAACACACATCCTCACCACTACACCAATCAACATGTTTGTGTACGTGTAACCAACGCAGGTTCATCAGGGTCAGAGAGTCTGTAGTCTAGTGACCAGATCTATTTGTGACGCGTAGACAAGACAAACCAGCGTCTACCGCCCGTCTGAATGTTGTCATGATTTATATCATGTTGTCTGCAATAACCGTAAAGGTATATGTAACACAATAACAAGGCGAACATGACCATCCCCCATGTCGTAGTGTATATAAGCAGCCTTGTTCAACATCTCTCATCATCTCTGACGGTAGCAGCATCGGAAGCAATCCTCTTGCAAAGCCTCTACATACAGAATAAAGTAAGTCTTTTGCGGGAATTTCCCGTCTATTTGATCGATTATAAATTCAGGGTCAACACACAATAATGCCTTTGTCTATAATTTGCACGCTTTGTTGCGTAGAATATTGACATCGTCGAGAAATCAATGCAACCTGGTGAAAAGTTTTTTGGTAGAAGTGATACACAGTTATTGTTTCACTATTGAGGCGACACATCAATATCGACATATGATTATATCCATCTTCACAAAAGTATTGAATTGACCCGTCATCGACATGTAGAACATGTATGTTTACGCTTTCGTATTGACGGTTCGCTATCTCATTGAATGTTTCAGAGCACCATGACTCTCACCGACACCCAGATAACTGCCATCAAGGCTCACTGGTTCGACAAGGTCAAGGGCGACCTGCAGAAGGCCGGCAATGCTATGTTCTGCAAGTTGGTATTAAAAGCTCATTACGTTGAAAAGTACATGTTTTTCACGATTGCTCTTCATTAGAAACATTCATGATACATAATGCTTCATGTATGGTATTCAGATACCTGAGCCTGTACCCAGAGGACATTACTGTCTTCCCCAAGTTCAGCTCCATCTGCCCATGTTTGTTCTACGCCGACAAAGAATTCAACAAACAGACTCTGACGGTGATCAGCTACCTGGATAAAGTGGTAGAGGCTCTGGGTGTAAATGCGGGAGAGATGATGAAAGCCAAAATAATAACCCATGAACCCCTGGGAGTCACAACCGTGCATCTCGAGGTAGTCTTAATATCTTACAATATAATAACAATAATAAGATAAACATTGTACATGATTATCTAAAGAGATTGAACTATTGATGTGAAGATATTTCATTTGCTATGATGACATTTACTTTAGCCGTTTGTCGTTTTTCAGAAAATGTGGAAGTTGATTGGAGACGTGATGCACACTGAGTATGATGCTGACACCGTAACGACCTACGCTTGGAAGATGGCAGCTATCGACCTCATCGCGGCCATGAAGTAATTCTTCTACGGAGAATATCTCAGCGAGTCATCTGATGTTCGCAGTGTTTAGCATAAAGCAACAGATATCGAAAATTTACAACTAGCATTAGTTAATAACTAACAATTTCAGTGACTTTTATGCTTTCTATTGAATACTTATAATGATGATAGCCCTATGAATACACCGGTACTGTTGTGATATGCTACTTGGCAATAAAACAACATCTAACTGAACTTGTTGGTTTGGTTGTCGAATGAGATAAAAGGATAGTAAGTGTAATGCTCTCGTTATCTTAGCTTCAAAGTGTACATGAAAACCACATGAGCACTGTACTAAGCGATATTTTCATATAAGGTTCACTCGATGTGGATTCTAATTTTATTGTCATGTAGGCAGTTCTGTTCACTCTGTCACACCATAGGTAAAATGCCTCTGTTACCACTCAATGTTGCCACATGTTCTGCCGTCGGAATCGAGATGGGTTATATTCGATGGCGATAAAAAATGCTAAAGAGTCGGTGATGACGCTATGCAAAACGTTATTTCTCTTTCAGCTTGTATGGATAATACTTATGGCTATGACATAATCCGTGCTATTGTGAGAACATGAGATTACGCACGACCACTGCCCGAGTCGTGACTTGATGATCATGGCTATAATGTGTCATTCTTTGCCGGCTTTCGGGCTGACTCTGTAATATATTTAGTGGCATAAAACATACCTGGTGCGATGCTGAATCAAGCAATTTTAATTCAAAACCACCTTGACGTTAATTTTCGTTAAGTTTAAGCTTTCGAACGAAGCAATAAAAGATAAATCAGAAGCCTTAATTGTATGGATCGATATCAAGGCTTGGACGTCTAACAGTTGTGAATGGAGTAGAGTTTATGACATAATACAGCGATACAACAGTGTATTGAAGAGCATTAACTTGTTACGCTAACAATAAGCCAGAACATATGGAATATGAGCTATGTACAAATCCTGATCAGCAGGTTTGATGCACTAACTGACCATTGCAAGGACATTAGAACTGTTGGTGAGGTGTGAATATGGTATATAAATATCAACGTTTTCCAATCATCAGCAGCCCCCACTCGACCCAATGACATACGGTGCATGGATTGATGAATGTCATACAAATTGTTGTCTGTGTGACCGATATATTAACCCAACATTTGACACCTGTCATACCAGCGGTTGGTCGGACCGTATTTTGCGTCTTGATGAAATATGAACAATAATTCAAGTTATCAATTGACGAACTAAAACCATTTTACGATACGAGCATCACATTCAAATCAACCAACCATGTCATTGACATCCTTCGATAAAAAAAAAAACTTGTTGCCATCGGGCGATTATAAATGGTATCGTAGGCATTTATTTATTTTATAGGTGCTTGGGAAAACAATGATTCTTTACACCCATTTTTAAACCCGTCCTTACTGCAGTTATTGTTCCCTTAATTAAAAAAACCCCAATATATTGTATACACCCAAAACCGAATACAGCATGCTTACCGGCACAGTATTTAAAGACTTCCGGTCTCTTCAGATACATCGCATACTCAAACTCCATACATACAAACTATGATGCAAAGTTTCACTTTGTGGAAACAGCGGCGGTGTTGACGCCATATGCGGTGTTCCGGCGAACTAGCCACTTGCATGAAAACGAGAAGTATAAACCTTGCCAACCCATCCGGATAAATATGTATATATTTCAATTATAGATACAGAGTGACAGTTGAAAATAACACCGGGGTGGTAATTTGCGCTTTACCACGTCTTGTTTAAAGCTATTCATAAATGTCGTATGACGTGAACTATGTCATGACTTTCAAAGACCTAATCTGGGATGAACAAATACGGGAGAGTGGGCTGATTGTAGGGCTCGGAGTGTCCATTTTGTCTCTCCAAGGTGATAGTCCTCTCTGATTGAAGTGAATTTCCACATCATAATGGTTTATGCCATACCACCGAGAGGGCGGCGGTTGGTCATTCTTTGCCATTTTAGCGGTAACAGCATCATATATTTTGCACATTATATTTTCACGGGAATGGAAGTATTTTTTTCACTTGCCAGTGACATTTTACTGCCATTCAATAAGATAAAGTTTGCTTATTATGCTCTTTGCTATCAAACGACAGCATATAGTTAGACTAAGGGGGCAATTGCGCTTTCGGGTGGTCTATGCTTGATAACTGTGGCCTGTCTGGCGAGAACTGTGTATGTAGCCGCTCGAATAGTCGCAAGTCACTACCAGTAGCAATACCAGTCAAAACAGGTCGTTACCATTCACGACCAGCCAAGACTGGTTGTAACCAGTTGCACGACCAGACGCGCGACCAGGCACGACAAGTCGTAACCAGTCACAACCAGATGTGCGAGCAGTTGAAGGACCTACCACGACCAGTTGTAAACAGGTGCACGACCAGACCCACGACCAGTTGCGACTTGTCGTTCGACATAACCTTGACTATCGAAGCTGAGAGCCACGTGCTCTTCTACCAGAGAACGCTGGGCCACATATCGAAATATTAGCTTATATTCAACGACTACAATCGTGACAGGTTACACCAACGCCAACCACACAATCGATGGCATTTCCTTCGAGTATGACATGGTCACCCGAAACTAGAGCGGACCCGCATGATCCTCATCCAGTGCACAGGTCGGCTCGTGAATTTTTATGACCGCGTGCTCCGCAATAGGAAGCTTGTATACAATAAGAGAGACACACTGTAGAACATCAACCTGAACGTACTAGCTCGCAGCATGAAAGGCTTATTGCTTCTAATTGAAGACCCAGCCAATACCTCATTTGCCAAGAAGAAAGTCATTCTACAGCCCGAAGATTACAAAGGTTAAGGAGACCATTGAGGGTTTCCCCAAACTGTTTTATGCCCTGGGCATGCGCGCCTACAAGCGGTGGAATAATGCGAAGAAGGCTTTTGTGGCAAGGAGTAAACGTAACCCAAGCGTGGCAATGACTGCAAAATCTGACATTGGTGGACGTGTTCCTAGGGGTGTTCCTGACCAGCAAACATGCTTTGTGGCTGGACCTGAGGGCGAGTGTCCACGACCAGCTCCATGGCACTGCGTGTAGAACGCGTTACAGGGTGTCACGTTCCAGATCACAAAAAAAATCCGAGGCGGCTGGCGCATTGATCGTCTATATGTATGTGGTTATGGATGCCCAGCTGAGCATAAAAGACGGCAGGTTTACCAACGCAGTCTACTGAGTCTGCATTTCCATATGGCCCTGTCTCAGCCATTGTTTGTGGCACACAGACCGGGTGTGGAAAACCGTCGTCATGTTACACCTACTTGAGGCCGCCTTCGTCGGCGCCTTCCAGCATATTGTTATCCTCTGCCCCACCATCCACTTATACAGACCAACCAGGCATGGCCCTGGGTGTTGGCCGACTTCGAGGTGTACGTTATTGACCCAGGTGAGCGGCCCAATGACATCAATCAAATGTATCTTCGACACAAATTATGTTGAAAACTGAATCATTACGCAAAATGTGTCTGCAGACTGTCCAAACAAATGAATCACTATATCTCAACCGTACAGCATCATAAGTTCATATCAGACGTTCCTCGATAAGATTCATTTCAAAAGTTTCTGTTTTTGGTTGACATAAATGGCTACATTGAAGGCGGCATCCATGTCTCAAAGTAATTTCATCTTGGATCCTGTCCATGGTGACCAAGTAACCGCCTTCGTCTCTGATTTTGGAGAAAAGCAGAACCAATTGCAGAAAAACTCATTTATTAAAATATAACACGGCATTTGACGTCAAACACAAACGATGCTGATATACACGATATAATCTTAGTAGTCTGATCAAATTTGACAAGCCTCCAGACGCGTCCTCCTTTAATGTAGTCCCAAGACACACTGGGGATAGCATGGCTATTGTTCCATTTTCGCCGGAATAAACGCAGCTGGCTAATGTTCTGCTGTAATAATCTAGTGAAGTGAGATGGATCTTGGCATCTTTGGAAACAGCATATTGCATAATGGGTCGTTTAATTAGGTCATCTAGTGACTGGCAGCATCAGTTCTACCTCTGAATTGCATCCCGCCTTTTTTTAGTAATTATACCCGGTGTGGGCGCTTAAGTCACACGAACACGCAATGTAGTTTCCCAGTAGTCCCTCATTATTTACATCTATACATCATTTCTTGGAAATAACAGCAAAGTATTGGGAAGGCATATGTGTTTCGGAAGGCTTTTTTGACCGAATGCCAACCGGATCGCACAAATATAACCAACCGGTATTGTGCATGTGAAATAAGTATGGATACAGCTATTCTCGGGTGTGGAAAACCGTCGTCATGTTACACCTACTTGAGGCCGCCTTCGTCGGCGCCTTCCAGCATATTGTTATCCTCTGCCCCACCATCCACTTATACAGACCAACCAGGCACGGCCCTGGGTGTTGGCCGACTTCGAGGTGTACGTTATTGACCCAGGTGAGCGGCCCAATGACATCAATCAAATGTATCTTCGACACAAATTATGTTGAAAACTGAATCATTACGCAAAATGTGTCTGCAGACTGTCCAAACAAATGAATCACTATATCTCAACCGTACAGCATCATAAGTTCATATCAGACGTTCCTCGATAAGATTCATTTCAAAAGTTTCTGTTTTTGGTTGACATAAATGGCTACATTGAAGGCGGCATCCATGTCTCAAAGTAATTTCATCTTGGATCCTGTCCATGGTGACCAAGTAACCGCCTTCGTCTCTGATTTTGGAGAAAAGCAGAACCAATTGCAGAAAAACTCATTTATTAAAATATAACACGGCATTTGACGTCAAACACAAACGATGCTGATATACACGATATAATCTTAGTAGTCTGATCAAATTTGACAAGCCTCCAGACGCGTCCTCCTTTAATGTAGTCCCAAGACACACTGGGGATAGCATGGCTATTGTTCCATTTTCGCCGGAATAAACGCAGCTGGCTAATGTTCTGCTGTAATAATCTAGTGAAGTGAGATGGATCTTGGCATCTTTGGAAACAGCATATTGCATAATGGGTCGTTTAATTAGGTCGACTCAGCGCATGTAAGTCTTTCTCTGTGAACAGAACACGAGACTGCTTTATCACATAATAATTGCTAATTGTCAGCGATTATAAAAAAATAATTTTTTTATTGATTCAGGTGATTGTACCAACATAGAGTTTACTCGTTTGAACATCTTAACACTGTTAGTCCGACAGTAAGTTGGTCCCTGATGGGCTATTTAAATCTAAATATAAGTGATTCTACGTGCAATTTCAACCTTTAATATTGAAAACAAAATGAGGCCCATCAAGCTTTCACGGATCGAGATAATAGAATTTAGTGTATTGCTTGCTGAGTCTAGTGTATTGTTTATTGAGTTGTTGTTTTATTGCATAACGTGAATATTACTAAATTGTTTACAAGAAGTACCCGATAAAATGCACAGCTGATTAATGGAACCAGTTGTACAGTTTTGCACAAAAAAGGTCAGTTGTTGGCATATCATTGATAACCTATGTGTGCAGGGAAACATAC
>CM067356.1:41429688-41484688 GCA_034190875.2 Urechis unicinctus | reverse complement strand
AAAAATAAACGAGGTTTTGGGTAAAAGATAACGAAAGAAGGTTCCATTAACCCAATATAACCTTTCGATAAGGCAGTTTATTATCATAACTGAACATTATCTTCTCATATCTATGATCTGTCCAGTATCCGACCAATTATAGTAATAATTACCATTTCCAAAGGTTAACTCAATTACCATAACGTGCCGGATTAAGTCTGTAAGCTTATATATATATATATATATATATATATATATATATATATATATATATATATATATATATATATATATATATATATATATATATATATATATATATATATATATATATATATATATATATATATATATATATATATACATATTTGATTTATTTGTTTTTACCGAAAACTGTTTTCCTCCTTATTTATCTTTCTACTTCATTGAATCAGATCGTGAAACGCTTCCAATGGTTCATGGTGATTAAATCTACAACAAATATTATATTTCCAATCAGTAATGACTGAAATTTATTTTATATTGTCGGTATTCCGCAAAAAAAAAATATATATATGGGCACGAAAGGTTGGATTTATATGTATATATTAGTGTCTTGACCTTTCGTTGACGACCTTTCGAGGACCAAAAGTATATACCAGGAATAAATGGGGACAAATATTTTTTTATTTGCATTAAACTAATTCATTATAACAAGTGGCCAAAAAAATAATAACAAAATGTCATTTCTAATTGCTGACACGCTGATTACCGACAAAAAGTATTTTTCACGATTTTAACTCACGACAACATACAGCAAAAGATTTATATCAATCATGGGTAATTGTTTGCATTCCTGTTCACAATGTCGGCTGAACAGGCAACTACAATCCAACGTTATTCACAATCATTTTCCGATCTTGCTACCCGGTGTTTGGTTTCTAATAATTATGTTGCGACCACCAATCAGGACTTCTCGAAAACACAGATTGTACATGAATGTTCCCTGTGCATACTGAAAAAAATAATTACACAAGAAAGCAAAAAGATTTCCTCATCCAATGGCAAATGCATTGCTAGAGTGTCTGACCGGTAAATGAACGAGCTGTGAAAATTTATGAATCGTCTAAGATGCTGTCAAATAGGCAGTACTGCTTTGTTAAGGTTAAGTCGGGAATCCTTGTCTGATACAATCACGAGCGCGTGAATCCATATATATATATAATCGGAACATCTACATCATTGGGAAAGTGCCAACAAAGATTTGCTTCCCATTTGTGCCGCAAATGGTTTGGTAAAACCTTATTGAGCGTCGATACATTTTGTACCGCTTATAATCCATTCCCTCTTAATGGACACGGAAAAGAAATAGAACTGTAATATGTTATATTTGTATGGATGGCGCTGGCTTCATTGCTCTGCTTGACAAAAATAAGCAGTCGTCCTTACATGGAAAACGCCGCTGACAAAGATGGAGTGGCTCTTTTGGCCTATAAACTAAGAACTTAATTGCTTGCCAAAGTTTTGTGTGACTGGATATGGATATTGTTTAGGTTAAAGTAATTCATAGCGAAGCAATTTTCCGCTTGGGAGTGGTCATTTTGCATTACCGTCTATTATAAGCATAACCTAAGAGCCGAAATGGCTGCCTTATGGTGTTCTAATCCGGAATATTATGCATCTGTATTTCACATTTTCCTATATTGCGATCTGCTTGACATTGGTTACAAGTGTGTGCGTTAAGTCGCGTAAGGGAAGGTTGCAGAAGTTATAATGCCCTGGTTGAGCCTATGCTTAATTAGATTAGACGGGATGAAAGATTGAACAGAGACGTAAATAATTATATATGGCCAGTACATGGGGAATGCTGCCATTCCTACTCACACAATATTACAATTAAGACTAAACCAGCGCATGGTTCACTGTTTTAGATAATCTATGTGACAATGTTTTGTGGCAGTTTTGTTATGACGTAAGAGTAAAATACTCAGCACATATTGCACTTCTGCAAGAATTGATACAAACTAGCAATGTCCGTCATCTAATCAATTACTTGTCATTGGCGGGTGTCGGTCGTATCCAGGCGAAATTGGATACCATATGTAGAAGATAGATTTCTCAATGTTTGGGAGGTTACTCAATTTTTATTAGGCCCCTAATGTGAATGATATTGCACGGTTTGAAAGCTGTTTGGTCAGGCTGTGAATTTGTTCAGCTTTGTTAGGACGAGCATTTATAAACAGCTCCGCCGGGTTGCTTTTTATGTGATTTAATCGATCACATATGTCAGTAAATAACTTCTAGTCGTTAGTTAAACCAGAACATATGCACAATCAGGCGGCAATTCTCACAAGCAACTATTCTATTTCCTTACAGGGGTACTGTGAACTCCATGATTATTGTGAATCCACAAAAGTAATTTAAGCCTTCTGCATAAGACGACCCGGCAACAATAGCACAATAGCAGGGTTAGCGCAGACTGTAATATTTCACAACTAGTCCTACTGTCTAAGTACGTTCGTAAGTATACCCATGTCTAGAAAGAAAGAGATAGAGAGTGCGAGAAGATAGAGAGATAGAGAGAGAAGATAAATAGAATGACAGAAAGGGAAAAAAGAAAGATGTATATATATAGAGATAAAGAGATAGAGAGTAAGTATGAGTAAGAGTGTGAGAAGGAGAGAGATAATGAGAGAGAGAGAAATCGAGAGAGAAGATAGATCCAAAGAGAGGAAGGGAAAAAGGAGATATATATATATATAAAGAGAGAGAGAGAGAAAGAGAGATAAGGAAACAGTGAGAGAAACAAAGAAAGAGAGAGTAAAAGAGAGAGAGAGTGACAGAAAGGGAAAAAGAGAGAGAAAAAAAGAGAGAGAGAGAGAGAGAGAGAGATAAGGAGAGAGGGTGAGAGAGCTAATATATACCCCTTATGATTTCTACATGTTGTGGCTTCCTCTCTGTTAAAAATTTCCGATAATTAATTGCTTCGTAAAACTCGGACCTATAGTGGTGACGACTTGTCCAGACCGTCAACTACGGCTTTTTTACATTGAAGAGTGTGTGCCAAAAGAAAACTACGGAGGCTACATGGAAGAATTTCTTTAATCAGGTTTTGTTGATCTGTATTCATGACCATTATGGTACCAGCGTCATTGCAGTCACATAGAAGCGCCTAATACGTGTCTCTACAATATGATATCGGCCGTCGTAACTGTATTACAATTTAATTCTTGTTGTCGGTTGTGTACATTATGTTTTCAGACTGTAACGGATATCAGTTAGCATCATCGCCGTGTATTCGTTTGTCTTTGTGAATGTCAGCTCAATACCCGTGTCTGGTATGATTTCACATTTGCTAACCAGGGTATTTAAGCCTTAATTCTATCCTTATTTGGTTTGTTTGGTTTTTACTATGGATCACAAGCATTTGAAGGCTACGCTTCAAGTTGCATATAGGAGGTATTGTGCATAACATAACAGCAGTTCCGTTCAATAGCATCCTTTCATCATCATTTGGTAATAATGATGATCCTTTACGGCTGCCTTTAGAGCCTTCCTCAAGGGAACATAGATAAAATGCGCTTTTGGTTAGTTGCAATCTATTTGCTCGTTATAACCAAAAAGAAAGTACAGACCAGTGAATCGAGCGTTGCCTTCGTTTAATTGATTTAACGCATAGTATGAAAATTCGTCTCCCATTGGTAACGAAGCTACAAGCCTAACATTATTCGCAAAGCAACAGCGTTTGATATTGATTTACATTATAGCACATGGCATTTGATATCACTGGGTCCGTTGGTGACGTGGCGTGTTACTGGTTTATATATAATACAGGATAGGCCCCATGCTTGCTGACCAGATCTATATAATGAATAATAATGAATAAAAAAACAACATTCTACGCGTAATAGTTGGATGTGCTTCCCTGTACGATATAAAACATGACGCAATACTGATATCAGACTCCTGCAGTAATGGCGTGGATACATGAAACAGAATATATGATTGCGTGGGGGATCTACTTCTGAATATGCAGCTCAAAAGAAATTAATTATCAACGTATACAATCGAAATGTTTCGATGATATCATGATTAAAAGAATCCGGCTCCGAAGATTGTCCAGCTCATCAAATGCAAAAATGCGCTTCATAGGGCGTCTTTCCTATATATCTTCTTTTTGTTGTTGGAGAGGTTAAAGCCCGTTATATCTGTAATCGATTGCTAAATATCTGAACTATCAACAGATCTTGTTCATTTTACGGAAACAGCGGTCTACTCACCGATATCTTTTCTTGAAGCCAGTTATTAAGCGCAACTCGAAAACATTGCCATGTGTTTATGTTCAAGGTAATTGTGTAGGACGTCTCGTATTTGTATTTTGTTAGACCTTTACAATATGTGGAAAGTATATCACATTTAACAATTTATAAAGCAACTGCCTCAATCCATGAGTATTTCCTCTTTTTCCGACGTAGGGGCCGTAATAGCAATGACCACTTTAGCTTCCTCGAAGATTATTTGCGTTTATTTAAATTAATAAAAGATAAAGAAAAAAACCCGCAGATAGTCTGCTATAGTAGTGTATGAGTTTTGTGATCAACTATCATCGTAGCATTAATTTCACACGCTAAGAAACATAAAACACATTATACTGACACACGCAAACTATTAATGCCGCACTTGCCTTTCAATTTTAGCCAGTTACAATCAGTGATTATTATAACTGAGCAGTTTGTGAGGACGTTTGAAATTGATATCAGTTGTGCTAACTGTTTTGCGAGCATAATTAACCCATAAACTCTTCTGATGTGATACTGTAGAACTCCATTTCGGGCATCATAGAATTAACCAGCCATTAAAGAGCACAGCATTTTTGAAAGCACGGTTAATATGCCCTTGGAAGGAAGCGTATAAAACAGTGCATGCGCTTTCATCCTATAACTATGCTTAGTTCCGTTTATATGGAATATATGGCTGTTTGATTCATCTGATAGATCTTGTAAAAAATTGAGAGAAGAGGCAGCATTTACGCATTGGGCGAAATAACAAGAATCACTCTGCAAAATGTGGTGAACAGAAAACGCAGCAATCATGGTGTGCATTGTGTGATGAACCGCCTGTGTAGCTGTGTGGATATAATTTTCGGTATTTGAAATCAAATTATTAAGGCGATAAAGTAAAAGGCACTGTCTAAGCGTTGTTTTACCACCCTCACTCGCCTCTAACTTACATCTCGCTTCCATTCACAATCCCAACACCAAAGAGTAAGTTGCCTGATGTCTTGCCAACTTTTGAGGTTCTCTAACTATTTAATTTCGGGAATCGGTTAATCGGTCTTCAATAGACAATAAAACGTTGTAGGTACGACAATTATAAAATTCTTAGGTTGGGAATCGTTCGTGCTATGCTTTTTCTTAATGATAATCGAATAGATATTGGGGCTTTCCTTACGCGATTGGATAGTGATTTTCAACGACAATTATGCGTGTGTGATGGGGCTAACTTCTATCGTAGTATGAATGATTTTTAACATTCAACCTCTTTACATGTGTGAAGGAGTAGGCGGGTCTCCACTGTATTGTCAGCCTATGTGACCCCATATTTAATCCCTTTTGTTTTTCCAGATATCATAATTGCTATACTATGTTATTAGAAGTCAGTCAAATGCCTCTTAGAAATCAAGCACAAAATGTCAATCAATTCATCGACCAATATGTTTTGTTACTAAATCGATCAGAAACGCTTTTTGTACTCAGCATCCTTGTGCAGCTTAGAATTCGAAATGCATTCATTCATTGTGTAATCGTGACTTTGTCAGACTTAAAATGTTGCTTATTTGGTGTCATTGGTGTGAGACGATTGATGTTTACCAATCGTCACCCATGCCCTTGACACAGAGTTAATTTGGAGTTACCAAACCGTTTATAAAATACTCCTTACCAATACTGCTGACTTGCTAAAGCTTAAAATAAACTTTGCAATAAGAGTTTTTTCTATTATTTTGAATGTTTTTTTTTATATTGCAGAACTTCTTGGAGCTGTCCAGGGACTGCGTTCCTAGCCGCCAGGGATATGATAGCGAGTGCTAAATAGCACAGTGCAATGGTGTCAATAATGTAGTATTACTTAGCATCACATTGGATAGGAGACCGTTACAGACACTATTTACTTATGTTATTTTCCTCCGAATCCATTATTAATGAAGGAGTATTAGCCTACCTTCGAGTACTTGTCTACCGTGAAGCTTTTGCAGCACTGCTAATGATGATAGTGTTTTGTGAGTATGTTTGCTTACCCGTATTCGTAGTTGCAATGTTGATTAAGAATAGGTCGTGTTGCTGTGAATGAATGCATACATTGCTAATAATCATGCAAAGCCAATGAAATGACGCAGCAATGAAACATATGCTACGGAACACGACCATGGCGATGATGGCTAATGGCGATTTGCATTTCATTTCAATAGCAATATACTTCAAAATGAAAGGGTACTAGCAATTATTTCCATCCCTTCCTGCTTTTGTAAAATTGTTATCGAATGAGCGTATTTATTTATGTGCAGGGTGATAACAAATATTGGCGATTTGGCCCCTGCTTAAAGTGCAGGGTATGACGGAGGCCTAGTCGTTTGCTAAAAGTATTGATTTAACCCAACATGAGGGCCGATTCACGCATTGAGCATAACAATTGTAGCAATACCACCGATCAGTCGGCTTTAGATCGCTTGTGATAGCATAATGTAAAAGTCATGATGGAACTCACTAGACGTGAATAAAAGAGGCTCCGATCGTTTAATGAATTTAGCGGTAAATACTATAGAATAAATTATCGTACGTGTTACTTGGTAGAAGCAGCCTGTTTAACCTCTGATGCAGCTTGTTTTGATATATATTAGTTACCAAGTACAACCCGAATGACAAGATTGATATTTTTAACAGATCCAATCATCCAACGCTCGCGTGGCGTGGAAGTCTAGTCAAATCTATGTATACAAAATTTGCAGTGTGATCAAGAAAATCAGTGATTACAACAATCAGAATATGCCAGAGGCTTAATCCATTGCTATAAAGTATAGATTTAAACCGCAATTTGCCAACTTAGACACAACAGGTCTCAGATTAGTGTATATGGTATTAGGCTATTGCTCCATTGTTATAACCTTATGTAATAGCAAGGGTGGAACTTAGCTATGGCTTCCCACTGATCACTTTCGTTAATATGGTGACGCTTATTGAAATAATTTCCTTGCAAATAGTGGTGAACTGTTTCGAAAACATTATCGTGCGGATAATGTGAGGTACTGACATCGAACACGTTAGATATTCATTTTTCTCTATGGCAGATTCTAAATTTTCATTTATCTATTTGAATTATGAAATGTGAGACACCGTTTTAATATTTTTAATGTAAAATAGTTGATGCACTACGGCAAGACCTCAATGCTGCCTATTTTACCATGACACTTGAATAAATAGTGGACACAACGTAAGTTATACAAGGCTCTTGTTATCATTAACTTTTACAAGTGCTCATATTTATTAAAGGTCAATTGCGTCGATTTTTTTATTTGATGTTTTAAAAGAGTATTGCAACCAACGTAAGGTGACTGTGCGCTTTTTTTCTTTTGGAAAAAAATATTTAGTAATGTGCATTTTCCACGTCGAATATGTCAAATATACAGATAATTTTCCCGGGTCAGGAAAGAAATCTCGAATAGCTGTAACCACATCGAATAGCAGCACTTTCCTTTTTCTTTTGTCCAGGGTGCTACGGGTACAATGACAAAGCCGCTTTTATTTCATGTAGTAGTTAAGTCTGTCAACAGACCATCTTCAACTTACAGAACGTGACATTTTATTCGGTAAATTACACTAACGATTATTTTTTACCAGTAAGCATAGTTCGATAAAGCTTGGGAAGGGTATTTTCTATGCTGACCATTAGTCGAGATCTTCTGTGGATTCTGCATCCGAAGCGCATTCTAAGTCATAGCAGCCGGTTTCTGACATGTATGGGCTCAATTCAATAGTCATGGACATAATTTGCCCAAGTGTCATGTAATGGAAGACATGGGTTCATGTTAATACGGTGTAATCTTATAACCCCCCAAAAAATAACTTGTCTCGTTGCTTGCTCGCTCGTTGTCAATTTCTCTTGGAGGCCGTGCAGCGTCACGCAACCTGTCACTAGCGGCTAACTGAGGCAAAATGGCATCAAGAAGATGGCTTCGTATGTTGTTCCAAGACATACCTTATCTGTTGATTTTAGCACTTATGCATAACAAAGCAATGGATTACGGGACCCCGTATGTTAACGTGTTATTATCTCCAATATGAAACTCATGATAAAGAAATAATGACATTCGCTGCATTTTAACGGAACACCAGTGGAAAACCAGTTCAAGTCGTTCATATAACCGAATGCAACTATAGGCATATAGCTCCACAGAGGTTGTTTTATAAACAAGATAAAGCTAGCAAGACTCATTTGACAACTTGCAATGCACGCAGCTGTTGTCTATGTTTGTTGTGTCCGGCACATACATCATGTTTTCACCATTTATTCCGCTTCTGGGTAGAACGAGATACAATTAGGTATGTCTTAATTGGTAAGAAACCGCAGCAAATTAGACATAGTACAACCATAGCAATGCAAAGATAATACTCCCACAAATGAACTAATAAGCTCCCGTAAACAATTGTAATATATCTTGATTCCTGCTGTTCAACAGCACAATTATCTCATCAATCCTTTTGGTTAATTTTTCTTGATAAAATGCGAACTTAATGGACTGCCAATTAAAACAATACGGAAAACACGGGATCATATATAGATGTCCTATGAATGGTGAAACCATCATAAAGTGGATGCTGACAACATATAAACCTTACATTTGTCTTGCGGGGTTAAATGTACCATTTTTGGTATTTGAATAAATATCAGGCATAACACTTGGAAGTACAAATGAACGCGGCGGCTACTGTGTTGATGTTTCCCTGTTGTGGGCTTATATTTAAGACTTCGAGGTGTACGTTATTGACCCTGGTAGGCGGCCCCCATGACATCAATCAAATGCATCTTCGACACAGAGTATGTTGAAAACTGAATCATTACGCAAAATGTGTCTGCAGACTGTCCAAACAAATGAATCACTATATCTCAGCCGTACAGCATCATAAGCTCATATCAGACATTCCACTATAAGATTCATTTCAAAGGTTTCTGTTTTTGGTTTACATAAATGGTCACATTGGTGGCGGCATCCATGTCTCAAAGTAATTTCATCATGGATCCTGTCCATGGTGACCAAGTAAACGCCTTCGTCTCTGATTTTGGTGAAAAGCAGAACCAATTTGCAGAAAAACTCATTTATTAAAATATAACACTGACGTCAACCACAAACGACGCTGATATACACGATATAATCTTAGTAGTCTGATAAAATTTGACAAGCCTCCAGACGCGTCCTCCTTTAATGTAGTCTCAAGACACACTTGGGATAGCATGGCTTCGCAATTAGTTCGGAAATATGTGGCTGTTCGACAGTATTTAGGCATTAAGTTACTATATTAGGCATTGCGTCTGTAATGCCATAATAGCGCGTGGGCATTGACAAAATATTCAGAAGATCCTCTATTGCAGGACATACTCTTTTGAAAGGATTTACTCTTATGAGAAGAAGGGTGTGATAATCGACCGTTTTCTTAGGAAAGTACAGAGCAGTTGGTAAATTAATTCATGGGGCCACGAAAACTTTTATCATAAGCGGCCTGCTTCAAGTGCTACCTGGCATATGCCCTTCAGAACGAATTACTATGGTTATTATGTCAATGTCATAGCGAGTAAATCAATGCAAAGGGTATACTTCAATTGAGGATCTCGATGCTCAGATGACCGGATAGTATGGCGACTTTGTAAACGTTGTTCCATTTTCGCCGGAATAAACGCAGCTGGCTAATGTTCTGCTGTAATAATCTAGTGAAGTGAGATGGATCTTGGCATCTTTGGAAACATCATATTGCAAATTGGGTCGTTTAATTAGGTCGACTCAGCGCATGTAAGTCTTTCTCTGTGAACAAAACACGAGACTGCTTTATCACATAATAATTGCTAACTGTCAGCGATTACAACAAAATAATTTTTTTATTGATTCAGGTGATTGTACCAACATAGAGTTAACTCGTTTGAACATCGTAGCACTGTTAGTCCGACAGTAAGTTAGCCCCTGATGGGCTATTTAAATCTAAATATGAGTGATTCTTCGTGCAATTACAAGAAGTACCCCATAAAATGCACAGCTGGTTAATGGAACCAGTTGTACAGTTTTGCACAAAAAGGTCAGTTGTTGGCATATCATTGATAACCTATTTGTGCAGGGAAACATACGTCGAATTGTATCGCTCAATTTTCGCGCATATGTAACATGGCGAATTACTTAACGAATCCATAATCCTACGAAACGCAGATTTCAAATTTCTAATTAATGCAAAGTCAAAGGAAGTATAGATTTCAAGAGTAGCCTTTTTTGTGAATACACAATATGAATAATAATAGTGCTATCAAAGCTTCAGAAATAGCTTCGTGAACTTATGAACCTTTGGTTCTGCTAACGGCATCTTCTACAGATCCACCATATCCGACTTGGCGAGGAATGCGGTCGGTATTTGTGAAAAGGATTCTTGAACCTCTGATTAGTTTTTTATGTCGTGTAGTATTATGCATGCTTACTGCACAACGCTTGGTTAGGCTTAAAAGCGCGAACAGATTTTGTATTTTGTCACAATTCCTTTTTACAAACCAACAATATGATGCTGATTGATACTTTTTGTATTTGAGCAAATACTTAAATACATGGTGTAACTTGTATATGATGTCAGGCTCAAAAATAGTCATGATATAGTTGATCGAGATATCAACTACATGAGCGCAAGGAAAAGTTCGCACAGGCATTTCCCCACACGCGTTGTTAAAGTATCAAACGCTGTCAGTGTAGTTACCTACCGGCTTTAATCATCAAATTGAACAAAATAATACTATCTAAAAGGTTATTTTCATATAATGAGATTGCGTGAGACTGTCGAGACCCAAAATCCATTTATGCTATTTTACAATGGATTTGGCAATCGGACAGTAATGGCGATAATCATATGAACACACCTGCTGAACAGGTCGTTAAGAACAGTGACTGGCAGCATCAGTTCTGGCTCTGAATTGCATCCCACTTTTTTTAGTAATTATACCCGATGTGGACGCTTAAGTCACACGAACACACAATGTAGTTTCCCAGTAGTCCCTCATTATTTACATATATACATCATTTCCTGGAAATAACAGCAAAGTATTGGGAAGGCAGATGTGTTTCGGAAGGCTTTTTTGCCCGAATGCAAACCGGATCGCACAAATATAATCAACCGGTATTGTGCATGTGAAATAAGTATGGATACAGCTATTCTCGGTGAATAAGGGATGAATAATGCAGTTAAGCTCGTAATTCCATAAGAAATCATTTATGGCTAACAAAGAAGCCTAATGTATGGTTTTTCAAATTTTGTCTGAGTCACTGTTAACCCTTTTGCTGAATGTGAACAAGGATTATTCCTCCCAACACGTGTTGTCTGTATTTGTCAGCTATGGTGAAGTGAATGACAATGACGCTACCTACAATTGAGCATGGATTGACGTCATCGGCACCTTAATCGAATATTTGTAGTAGTTGTATATATTACAATGCATTAGCGTTATTCTCGGTGAATACGGGTTGAACTATGCAGGTAAGCCCATGAAACCATAAGGAATCCTTTATGGCTAACAAAGAAGCCTTGTGTATGGTTTTTCAAATTTTGGTGAATGTGAGCAAGGATTATTCCTCCCAACACGTGTTGTCTGTATTTGTCAGCTATGGTGAAGTGACAATGACGCTACCTACAGTTGAGCATGGATTGACGTCATCGGCACCTCAGTCGAATATGTTTATATTTGTAAACATTACAGAGCAATAGCGTGCCGGGTTCAACTCCGGACATAATATCGGTGTTTCCGTGGTACTGATCATTATTAATTCAATGGCTCCAAACGAAATTCTACATGCGCGTAATTACCCCCTGATATAAATGAATGTACATGGTAATTGGCTCATTATAAAAAGAGTATCAGACGACATACGACAAACATAAATCATTGCGTATCTCTGTATTCGTCGCCATCGTCAAGAGCACATCAGTGAGTCAGTAAAGAACAAACGGGTTTCGGCTGCAGTACTTGTTGCATACAGAATGCTAATTGGAATTATATGGGCCCAGCTTTGGCGTATTGTGGTACAAACATCAACTACTGGCAAGGCAATACATACATACATACATACATACATACATACATACATACATACATACATACATACATACATACATACATACATACATACATACATACATACATACATACATACATACATACATACATACATACATACATACATACATACATACATACATACATACATACATACATACATACATACATACATGCATACACATACATACATACATACATACATACATACATACATACATACATACATACATACATACATACATACATACATACATACTTACAATCATACATATATGCAAACATACAAACCTACAGATAGACAGACATGCATTCATACATACATACATAGATACATATATTGATGCATACATTGATACATACAAACATACAGACATACCTGCATACACACATGCATAAATTGCTTACGTACATGCATACATACATACATGCATACATATACATACATACATATACATACATACATACATACATACATACATACATACATACATACATACATACATACATACATACATACATACATACATACATACATACATACATACATACATACATACATACATACATACATACATACATACATACATACATACATACATACATACATACATACATACATACATACATACATACATACATACATACATACATACATACATACATACATACATACATACATACATACATACATACATACATACATACATACACACATACATACATACATACATACATACATACATACATACATACATACATACATACATACATACATACATACATACATACATACATACATACATACATACATACATACATACATACATACATACATACATACATACATACATACATACATACATACATACATACATACATACATACATACATACATACATACATACATACATACATACATACATACATACATACATACATACATACATACATACATACATACATACATACTACATACATACATACATACATACATACATACATACATACATACATACATACATACATACATACATACATACATACATACATACATACATACATACATACATACATGCATACATACATACATACATACATACATACATACATACATACATACATACATACATACATACATACATACATACATACATACATACATACATACATACATACATACATACATAAACGCATATACATACATACATACATACATACATACACACATACATACATACATACATACATACATACATACATACATACATACATACATACATACATACATACATACATACATACATACATACATACATACATACATACATACATACATACATACATACATACATACATACATACATACATACATACATACATACATACATACATACATACATACATACATACATACATACATACATACATACATACATACATACATACATACAAATTCGTATGACATTTTACAGAGTAATGTTTGCAGGTCAATTTACAGCCTGATTTGATTGGACTTCTCCTAGTTTCGTTCTGATTTCTTGGTTTTACTGCGCTTGTAGGCCTGGTTCACCACTTCGGTGTGGTATAAGACAATGTATAACAGAAAGTTCATGTACATATCCAATAACATTACGCTTGACTTGGCTTCCAATAACTGGGGTCGGTGTTTCCAGCATGTTTTCAAGGATGGTAGAACCATGTGCGGCCCTATCGTGTCTGTGTGCTTTTCGTGACCAATCAGGAGTGTCACGTCAGGGCCACACACTCCCATCAACATGTATTTCTTTTTCTGGATAATGAAGTCTCGCTTTCAAATCTGCAGCCTCTGATGCGGCTCTTATCGTTTCGGGAAGATGCAATGGATAAGCCGACAAATGAGCATGTCTACATGATAAAAGCGCTTAAAATAATTGCTGCAAGCAATATGATTAACTCTTTAAACCGAGTATATTTGTATATATACATAAATTTGTTGTCTTGTTTACCCACATAGGAGGTTCGATACCCTAAATAACCAGATAAGTAAAAAACGAGCGGATTTCAGCAGTTTTATTTCGTGGCAATCGATTTAGATGAATTTGGCATATATTTTCCAAGCTAAATTAAAATGCTGATATCGGCCTTTATACATAAACGGTAATTGACAACCCCCTCTAATTTAACAACCTTCTCGATAAACTTATGTGTTAGTGTTTGTGTATAAGGAGCAGCGGTTATTTATGAATACAGCAGACACTATAGCAAGTACAGTCGGTAAAATGTCAGATTGGTCTGTGCTGTTTGCCAACGTTGCTTAAGAGACTTTGGCTATCCAAGACAAAGCCATTGTGTGGTTCTTGAACGGATCCTTTTAATGATTAAGGAATAAGAGGACTGTTTTTGCACGTATCAAAGCAGCAATCGATTGTGGAATGTGCATCTATCTATACCAATATAGGAAGTGTTATCAGTCATTCCGTTTGGGTGAATTATCAAACCATGCGGTCCAGAACAACCTATCGTGATAGGTTTTGGGTAAAAGATAACGAAAGAAGGTTCCATTAACCCAATATAACCTTTCGATAAGGCAGTTTATTGTCATAACTGAACATTATCTTCTCATATCTATGATCTGTCCAGTATCCGACCAATTATAGTAATAATGACCATTTCCAAAGGTTACTCAATTACCATAACGTGCCGGACTGAGTCTGTAAGTTTACATATATATATATATATATATATATATATATATATATATATATATATATATATATATATATATATATATATATATCTATATATATATATATATATATATATATATATATCTATATATATATATCTATATATCTATATATATATATCTATATATATATATATATACAAATATATCTATATATATATATATATATATATCTATATATATATATATATATATATCTACATATTTGATTTATTTGTTTTTACCGAAAACTGTTTTCCTCCTTATTTATCTTTCTACGTCATTGAATCAGATCGTGAAACGCTTCCAATGGTTCATGGTGATCAAATCTACAACAAATATTATATTTCCAATCAGTAATGACTGAAATTTATTTTATATTGTCGGTATTCCGCAAAAAAAAATATATATATGGGCACGAAAGGTTGGATTTATACGTATATATTAGTGTCTTGACCTTTCGTGGACGACCTTTCGAGGACCAAAAGTATATACCAGGAATAAATGGGGACAAATTTTTTTTTATTTGCATTAAACTTATTCATTATAACAATTAAAATATGCCGAATAAATAATTGATAATTAATCATTGCAATAATTATCTAAACAAAATTGTCCACGAATGGTTGGAGTCTACGAATGGTTGTAATCGTCACTATATATAAACATATATATATATATATATATATATATATATAAATATCTATATATATATATATAAATATATATATATATATATATATATATTCATATATATATATTTATTTATATATATATGTATATAAATATATATATTTATCAAACTATGTATCTATGATATATTCACTTTTTTCATGCTTTATATTTGTTGATGTTGAAGCACTTAGCCATCAGTGGAGGTGAGTTTAAGCACTCGATGTAGACATCGGTGTTCAGGTATGATCCTAGGTCTGTCGTCTCTTGTAATAAATTTCCATGCTGCGTGCAATTCTTCGAAAATCGAGAGAGTGCCACGAAGGCAACGTTTCGTGATCGTTTGGCTCCCGGCTCATTTCCCACATTAACGGTCGCAGGTATCTGTATGTAAAGGTTTTTATATTGAACATTGGGGTTACATGGAGAATTAGAGAAAGCAAGCACGATAAATTTACTCTTATTCCTTATTATACGAACAACAACAAAGACCTGTACATACGTATCGCATAACCCGATTCGAGGCATGCAATAGCATTTGCCTCTAAATAAACCCCACGGCACTCGAGATATAAAGTTCCGCTTGAGACATGTCATTACTTTAACCCGTATTAATAGACATGTCAACTTGCATATTTTCAAATCTTCACCCTTAAGTGCGTCATATCAGATCGACAACTATCGACATTTTTGCTTCTTTTTTGTTGCATTTGATTTCACTGTTCACCGTTTCAGAAAACCACTGATGGGCCATGTAACTAGATCAATGATCACACCTGCATAATGAAAGACACAAGGGAAGGTCTATCACCAATGCATTACCTTAAAGTACATCAAACTAAAGTATTTCAATGATATTACAATATGTATGACAATACACTTGATTTAAGCCATCTTAATTATACCCGTTCTCTAATAATTTAGCCGTTGATTGGCAAATGTAATGCGAGCTTCCGTCATCGTTTATTCCGATTGTATTGTGTTGATCGATTCCTAATGGTGCAAGTACTGACATTCTGATTTCGTTTTTTATGAGCAATGCAGGTAATATAATTAACACTACAATATCATAGAATCCGAAACGCATTGTAATCATTGATATAAGCTTACTGTTTCCTTTGTATGAGAGTAATCACGCAAATAATACTTTGGACGTCGTATTTTATTTATCATGTGCCACGTGGAACTGACTTCGTGTAGTCCAGTAAAAGACCACTTACTCTTGCATACAACTAGTGTTCTAATCTAAGATGGTTACGAAGCATTATTTTTGTATGTGACTCTTGTTATACTAAAGGACGATGCTAAGTCAGACACTAATGATAACCAAATTATGGAACGACGTCGGCGCTTCTGGTCTCCGTGGCGAAATGGTTCACTGAATCGTCATTCGACCCTCAGATTCTTGGTTCGATCCCATGATGTGGCAAAATGACTGGTTACTCGTAGCTTAATGCACATTTTATATAAAAAAAAACCTTCTCCGACGTTTTCAAGGCGCCAATACTATTAAATTGTAGATGATTTGGTTTTCTCGAACCGTTAATACTTTAGCAATTAAGCCAGAAACGGAATTAAATTGTATATAGTACCTGACACTTAAACAATCCTTCCTTAAATATATTGGAGCTACTGTTGACTATGATTTCGTGCGTGCAGCTACTGATGCAAACAAAGTAGGTGTTGACCTGCGTTGGATCATTATGTCAGCATGATTATATGAAGGGTTAAGTAGAGCCCGGCCCTAATCGTATAACCCAACCTTTATTGCGGTAGCTGTATCGCTTTATTTGGTGTTCATCGGTCTGCATTAAAAGGAAAAGTTCAATAAGCATAACGGCAATAACTGAATTGTGAGTAGTGGATTACAGCGACAAGTTAGGTCAAAAGAGTTTCCAAATAAGTTCAGCATTAATAAGCGATATACTAATTCAGCATACGAATACGATGGTTGTTTCAAGTATTATATATTATGATACAGCGGCATCCTACAACGCATTACTCTTTATTTTATCTGCCAAGCCATGGACGCTGACGTCAGCAACTGTCGATCAAATGCCTATCTAGGCTTTAAAGTAGTGGGCTGTAATATTTATATTTTTGTTCGTTTGGCTAACGAGCAAACGCTTAACTTTCACCACTATTAGATAGATAACAAAAACAGATGTACATATAGCTGATAACGTAACGACCTTATTTGTTTGATAGCTACTTACGGGGCAAAGTACAGCGTCATATGTGATATGGTTGAAAGTATGAGGAAACTCATCATAGGTAAAAAAAGCGCTTCGTGAAATTTCGTTCTAATTGCAGGCTTCATGACGGAGAATAAAAATACCAATAAATGGTCTAAGAAGAGCGGGATAAAAGAGAGAACAAAAACATAGCAACACACACGAACTGCTAAGCATCAGCCCAGGTTTTGTTTCGAGCAGAAAACTGATCAAGGACCAATACGCTATAAGTATCGGCTTTCTCACGTGCTCTATTGCTTTCAGTGGCTTAGAAATGCTGCAGAACAGCCTACATTTGACGGAAAACCAGGGCGTTTGTTACACATTGATAACGCCTATAAACTACGGTGCGTTGATATTGATGTATATGTGCAGATTGAATTGAATTTTTCATTACCTGTAGCGTGTGGATTGAACAGCTGCCATGCGAGTCAAAATTGAAAACCCAGAGATGCACTTAGCACTAACGTTGACAAATAACTTTCTATATGGTTTAAATGCTATTGAAGTCTGTTATACGACCTATGTTCGGAGCCAGAAACCATAGATATATAGCAATGATAAAACTTACAAAGGTATGTGTAAGACAATATCAAACTGCAAGAATGTTTCACGACAACTGTATCCTTCTATCAGGCACAATCAAACCGAACCTTTTTTATAACTTTCAATTCAATTGCAATATATCTTGAACAATTATCATCATTCCTAAACTTTCCCTTGATTATACTACAATATAGCTTATTCAACTAGCATCTGTCATAAAGTGTGAGTTCGTGTCGAACACCTTAATAAATGTATCTATGCTTATGTGTAGTTGTGGATTTTGGCAGGAGTCTGTGTCGGTCATTTCCTGGCTCTGGAAGCTGTGCCTCCGGTTGAGAGAGAAAATGTTAAACTGCAAACTCACATATACTTACTATCATCATGTCAACTGTCAAGCAACACACAAAATCAGAGAAGCTGCTGTTGTTTCCAAAATTTATCCATGAACGGATGGTGTTCAGCTTTGTAAGATCAGATTTCAACCGGGTAAACATATATTGCTGATGCATTGAGATTCGTATTTAATATTGTACCATAGAATGATTTGTGCACAGTCCATATAGTCACCGACTGCCAAATACTTCCAGGTATTTACAATCTGTCTCTGGGGTGTTTGGCTTATTGGATACACAATGTTTCCATTTGCAATAGTATCAATATTAGTGGCCTATAGCTCCCATAATTTTTTTAACAGGCTGGGTTGGACAGGAACGTTTCTCATCGGTAAGTATATTTGCTATTAAATTGAAGCTTAATTAGTTTGTTTGACAGCGGAATTAACCATGGGCATGTTTGTGTGTGCAGGCTGTTCGTCGACTTTTGGCATGGCAATAACTCTTTTCCTGTGGTCTCCTAACACTCCTATCTACTTTTTATGATACCAGAACTGCATGGTTTTAGGATGCAATAATCAAAACTCAACTTGCAGGTATACACTTACGCATGAAAAGAAACTTAGGTCGATAACATTACTTTATACGGTCATAGTTTAAGTCCATCCAGGCGTATGTAAAACAAGCTCTATGCTTCCAAAACTGAATATATTAAATCAAATATTTCCTCAGCATTTGTAAGATTACTTTTCAGCGAGGACACCCAAAGTGTTTTTTCGACCCGATGTCTCTGGTCATCTTTCGGGAGCAGTCTATCATTCTACCTAACCAGTGCCTTGTGTGCTAAGAGTAAGCTGTATCTTGTTATATTCTCCCTGCTTGTGGGGTATGCTTGTTTATTAGCCTTCTTAAGAATATATTACAGAAAACAGAAATTTACTAGTAATAATCTAACCTGCACGGACGGCGTTTAATGATATATTTATTGACAGAACCTCTACCTTTTATACTTATAGAAATCAGAATGTCACTCCTTTGGTACCGAATATATTTTTTTTTATCACATTACTTAAGAACAGTTTGAACATTTTTATTTGCCAATCATATGCAGTAACACTGCATGACTGGGACTAGAACTGTCCTCCTTAAATGTGAAATAATTATTCCTCAGTAAGGCAGAGGTGTTGATTACATATGTGCTTTACATACTCTCGACATATTAAAGGTCTGTAATAAGAAACGCCTTGAAGCTGACTAAAACAATACTCAATAAATAACGAAGGGTAGTCAATTACACCTAACTGCTGGTTAACAATGTGATTACAATGTTCAGATTCCTAATTTAACTTTTCATGATAAATTAAAGTTGACCAATAAACTGTTATGTATTTGTTATCAACATTTATTGTGACAATGTACTTCGCATCTTTAGATGAAGTGTTCCTTTAAATCACACCAGAATTGTTCCCAAATAGCACTGTCATATACTTATTCATGCATTTATCGCTTAATAACTTCTAGGCTTGCCTTCCGGTCATATTCCAGAGTCAAATCCTGGAGAGTGGTGAGCCTCCTGTTAAGTAAAATACAAAGTTGAAGCGTTTGAAATATAACTAAAAACCCTATATCCTAAATATAAGCAACAGCTTTAGTTTTTTTTTTGTATTTCTTTGTCATTTTGAGGCTCGATTATATTGAATATAATAATCTAAAACTGAGCCAGTTAGCTATGGAAATCGTTCAACCCCTCCATGCTAATGCAGATGATATAGTGTTAAATTTACTCACATATTCACCTTCAAATATTTTAGGTATCTAAAGCTCGTTTGCAACCTACTGCGGCCGCAACATCATGGGACATGATATGTTCCGCGGCCGACCGTTGACCTGGGATCGTTCACTCGAACGCAACGTTCGTCCATGTTTAAGCGCACTAACGCAATGCACCTACGTGTGTGAATCATAACGTGGTACAATCGTTGGAGCCAATTGAATGATTCTCAAAACGCCATAATATTTGAAACATCGATTCGGTGATACGTCATTCAGTAAATATGTATTTACAGTAGCGAGCGAGATTTATACAATATTGATGAGCGTAATCTAGTGAAACAGTCAAAACGTTGGATTACGTGTGGGTCAAAGTTCGAGTGATTGCAGAGCGCGGGATATTGAGTTAGACACGGACCGCATGTCAGCTCTAAATTAACATCTGAGTAACACTCCCTCCCAGTCATACATTGCCATGATTACTTGTATTGATTGCAGAGCACAAAATTGATAGCACCGTTATACTAGATAGTTTGATTATCAGATTCACGCATAACATCAAGTTAATTATTAGCTGATACTAGTAATGCGTTAGCTACGCTGACTTTAAACGGAACCCTCCAATGAACATTGCATCATCAAAGATAATGTAACAATGGTTCCCATCTATTTAAATAAACTATAAAGAGTCACATTGCTATACCTTTTGCCAAATTTATGAAATAAGAACGTGTTGCACTATATAAGACAACAACATTTCCATATCATTACCTTTATAAATGTATAGTTCAACGATGCTCGGGCATTAACTACAGTGACCGAACATATTGCACTTGATGAATCATATTACAATACGCTGAAAGATGGAGTTCTGGCAATCAAGCGGAAGAATGTCCGATGAATTAAGTCACGCGTTGTCGGTTGCGTTTTGATGCGGGAACGGAATCCTTGCCATTCGTCCCACACCAATATTAGAATATTATAACATCCTAAAAGAAATTCGACGTCTTCCCTTATTTATTTACTCAGCATTCAAGTAGCACCACTGCGAGAGGGGCTTTTCTCTAGACGAGCTAAACTCATGCATAGAACTGCGTTATGTTATTAAGACGAATTATTTTTGCTCATGGAATACATACAATTACATACATATATTAAAAACTCGTTGATACAAGCATTGTAGTATACCATTGAAGCATACACCATTTATTAATTATGCAGTCGTTTGAAGTGCAACTTGATGTAAAATATCGACATTTGTTACCTAATTGCATGGTATCATACGTTTATTTGCTCTAATTTATTTAAGCCGCATGGTGCGTTCGTAGAATTTGTAGCAATAAACATTGACGTTTGATAAATTTGGGGGTTTAAAATAGCTTTAATTCAGTTAAGAGAGATACAGAGATTCATAAAGTCACAAAGTCAATAAGCTTTTCTAGTTTGGCAAATGTCACCACCTAGGCTCACTGGCACCTTGGCATTTGTTAGACGTTTTCCACAGAGTATTGGTAAAAATTAATTCGGCTTTCGACCCAAATGTTGTGGGTTCGATCCCAAAGTGGGAAAACCTGACTGGTTCCCTGTGAGTTGTTAAACACGTTACATGGCAGTCCTCTCTCTGAAAATGGATTCATTCGACCCGCTAGCTCAACAGCATCGTGCTGGACCTTCGTCAAAGCAGCGTGGATTTCGCAGCCCGATTTGGACACCGGGTTTGTGTCAAGTTGACTCTGGCGCTTAAAGAGACTATACAACCCCATATTTGTTACGAGGCTGCCTAGAAAGTTTTTTAGATTTCAACAGTACAACAAAAATAGTACGGCACAGAATCGCATTCTGGATTGAAGCAATCTTGTATTTATGGGCGTGGTGGATGTGAAGAAATGCATTTGCTCTATCATTGAAGTTGACATCAATTTAAAACTTATGCGTAGGCAGAGAGTCCTAGTGACCTTAATCTATTCCTATTTAATGTTATATGTTTTGCTTTTGAACGCTTCATCAGTCGTTGTCACACAATTATTTTACCGATATTGTACATTCCGTCAGGACATCAGTAGATGATGATGATGATGATGATCATGATGATGATGACTAAATTGATGAAAACCATTCGTTAACTATTATAATACGTTCTCTGTCATTTGAACGCATCCGCTTTTATACGAATGGCATTTGATGAGATGAATATACATCAGGCATTATGTAAGAACTATAGCGAGGTGGGTGGGCGGAATCCAGATATGGTATATGGAACAGTCAACGCTTAATACAAAATCGATATAATCTGCTACAAACTAAGACACAGTCCTATTGAAAGAACCGCTACTAAAAAATGTCATCCAAATGTATATAATGATATACACATTTGACCTTAAAAAACGTACGGGTTCAATGAGCTGGCTGAATAGATCATGGCTAATGGAATGTTCCATAGGGTAACACACGTTTTCTACTCTTTTGATCCAATTGTTTTCTTATGAACTTCAATATTAATAAAGTGTTGATAGCTACGCCAAGAGGGTTCACATTCGCCTGAGACCACGTGATTAATTGGAGGCGTGATCGCCTCGGCTAATTAGATATCTCTAGAAGACGCTGATCCCCTAGACGTTGGATCAACAGTCCTATGGGTTTTGTTATGATTTCTTCGTAGAGGGTATTTAACTCATTTATAGAATCACCACAAAGCTTAATGTGGTAAACCCTCTTAGCGTTGTAATAAATTCAAGGCGTTAGTTAGTTTGCTGATATTAAAAATCATATTTGCTACTTGTGACTTTTGAAACACTTCGTTGACGAAATTTACCCTGGCAGAAAACCATTACCATCGATCGATAGTCACGTGATTAATCTCACTTTGCATACACCAAGTGAGTGCAGAAAAAAATGAATATTATTTTTATAAATTAGCTTTACATTGCATGTATTTGGTGATAGCTGTATGTCTTTATCTGTGCGATACTAGAATGGAGGATCAGGCTGTGAGATTAAGGGAATCAATTAAACATTTATCTATGCGCGTATAAGTATAATTCATTGCCTCTAACGCCAAGCGAATGCTACCGTCTGTCGCGTTTAGCAGATACTTCTCTCCCGATATAAAATGACAATTGACAAGCAGCATACTTTCGAATGTGTTTTGATATGTAACCATCGTACAAAAACTGCAAAGGTTGAAAAATCTTATTGATGGCTCGCTCGGGGTAAAGTATGTATTGATCCGTCGGATGTGACCTGTCAGCGTATCGCCTCATATTCTATTCAACGCAAGGTCATGGTGCCGCATTCAGCACAACCTATTAATTCATTTACTTTCGAGAAATGTACATCCCAAATTCGGGTCAGGGGGGAGGTGATAAGATGCACATTTTACTCACTTTATTGCCGATCGCCTGAGGAACCAATATGGTTTCTAGAGGAGCTTCAATGAGAAATGACTTGGTTACAGCGTGCTATTCACTGTCGAGCGACTGCTATATATGACTTCATTACATACAGACTAATGCAGATGGAAGGCATTAATAACGGAGTTCTTAATATTCAACCACGGTACCTACGAAACAATGCAAACCAGGTGGCCAAGAGAATAACAACAAAATGTCATTTCTAATTGCTGACACGCTGATTACCGACAAAAAGTATTTGTTACGATTTTAACTTACGACACAACATACAGCAACATATTTATATCAATCATGGGTAATTGTTTGCATTCCTGTTCACAATGTAGGCTGAACAGGCAACTACAATCCAACGTTATTCACAATCATTTTCCGATCTTGCAACCAAGTGTTTGGTTTCTAATAATTATTTTGCTGGTTAAAAGATTGACTAAAGCAGAAAACAAAACGTAATAAACGACCACTAATCATGACTTCTCGAAAACACAGATTGTACATGAATATAAGCATAACCTAAGAGCCGAAATGGCTGCCTTATTGTGTTCTAACCCGGAATATTATGCATCTGTATTTAACATTTTACTATATTGCGATCTGCTCGACATTGGTTACAAGTGTGTGCGTTAAGTCGCGCAAGGGAAGGTTGCAGAAGTTATAATGCCCTGGTTGAGCCTATGCTTAATTAGATTAGACGGGATGAAAGATTGAACAGAGACGTAAGTAATTATATATGGCCAGTACATAGGGTATGCTGCCATTCCTACTCACACAATATTACAATTAAGACTAAACCAGCGCATGGATCACTGTTTTAGATAATCTATGTGACAATGTTTTGTGGCAGTTTTGTTATGACGTAAGACCCATCGATACGCACACAAAGTAAAATACTCAGCACATATTGCACTTCTGCAAGAATTGATACAGAATGTCCGTCATCTAATCAATTACTCGTCAGTGGCGGTTGTCGGTCGAAGTATCCAGGCGAAATTGGATACCATATATAGATGATAGATTTCTCAATGTTTGGGAGGTTACTCAATTTTTAATAGGCCCCTAATGTGAATGATATTGCACGGTTTGAAAGCTGTTTGGTCAGGCTGTGAATTTGTTCAGCTTTGTTAGGACGAGCATTTATAAACAGCTCCGCCGGGTTGCTTTTTATGTGATTTAATCGATCACATATGTCAGTAAATAACGTCTAGTTCGTTAGTTAAACCAGAACATATGCACAATCAGGCGGCAATTCTCACAAGCAACTATTCTATTTCCTTACAGGGGTACTGCAAACTCCATGATTATTGTAAATCCACGAAAGTAATTTAAGCCTTCTGTATAAGACGACACGGCAACAGTAGCACAATAACAGGGTTAGCGCAGACAGTAATATTTCACAACTAGTCCTACTGTCTAAGTACGTTCGTAAGTATACCCATGTCTAGAAAGAAAGAGATAGAGAGTGCGAGAAGAGAGAGATAGAGAGAGAAGATAAATAGAATGACAGAAAGGGAAACAATGAGAGGAAGGGAAAAAAGAGATATATATATAGAGAGAGAGAGAGAAAAAGAGAGATAAGGAAACAGTGAGAGAAACAACGAGAGAGAGAAAGTAAAAGGGAGAGAGTGAGAGAAAGAGAAAAAGAGAGAGAAAAAAAAGAAAGAGAGAGAGAGAGAGAGAGAGAGAGAGAGATAAGGAGAGAGGGTGAGAGAGCTAGTATATACCCCTTATGATTTCTACATGTTGAGGCTTCCTCTCTGTTAAAAATTCCCGATAATTATTTCCTTCGTAAAACTCGGACCTGTAGTGGTGACGACTTGTCCAGACCGTCAACTACGGCTTTTTTACATGGAAGAGTGTGTGCCAAAAGAAAACTACGGAGGCTACATAGAAGAATTTCTTTAATCAGGTTTTGTTGATCTGTATTCATGACCATTATGGTACCAGCGTCATTGCAGTCACATAGAAGAGCCTAATACTTGTCGCTACAATATGATATCGGCCGTCGTAACTGTGTTGCAATTTAATTCTTGTTGTCGGTGGTGTACATTATGTTTTCAATCTGCAACGGATATCAGTTAGCATCATCGCCGTGTATTCGTTTGTCTGTGTGAATGTCAGCTCAATACCCGTGTCTGGTATAATTTCACATTTGCTAACCAGGGTATTTAAGCCTTAATTCTATCCATATTTGGTTTGTCTAGTTTTTACTATGAATCACAAGCATTTGAAAGCTACGCTTCAAGTTGCATTTAGGAGGTATTGTGCATAACATAACAGCAGTTCCGTTCAATAGCATCCTTTCATCATCATTTGGTAATAATGATGTTCTTTTACGGCTGCCTTTAGAGCCTTCCTCAAGGGAACATAGATAAAATGCGCTTTTGGTTAGTTGCAATCTATTTTCTCGTTATAACCGGAAAGAAAGTACAGACCAGTGAATCGAGCGTTGCCTTCGTTTAATTGATTTAACGCATAGTATGAAAATTCGTCTCCCATTGGTAACGAAGCTACAAACCTAACATTATTCGCAAAGATTTACATTAAAGCACATGGCATTTGATATCACTGGGTCCGTTGGTGACGTGGCTTGTTACTGGTTTATATATAAAACAGGATATGCCCCACGCTTGCTGACCAGATCAATAAAATGAATAATAATGAATAAAAAAACAACATTCTATGCGTAATAATTGGATGTGCTTCCCTGTACGATATAAAACATGACGCAATACTAATATCAGACTCCTGCAGTAATAGCGTGGATACATGAAACAGAATATATGATTGCGTTGGGGATCCGCTTCTGAATATGCAGCTCAAAAGAAATTAATTATCAACGTATACAATCGAAATGTTTCGATGGTATCATGATTAAAAGAATCCGGCTCCGAAGATTGTCCAGCTCATCAAATGCAATAATGCGCTTCATAGGGCGTCTTTCCTATATATCTTCTTTCTGTTGTTGGAGAGGTTATTGCCCGTTTTATCTGTAATCGATTGCTAAATATCTGAACTATCAACAGATCTTGTTCATTTTACGGAAACAGCGGTCTACTCACCGATACCTTTTCTTGAAGCCAGTTATTAAGCGCAACACGAAAACATTGCCATGTGTTTATGTTCAAGGTAATTGTGTAGGACGTCTCGTATTTGTATTTTGTTAGACCTTTACAATATGTGGAAAGTATATCACATTTAACAGTTTCATAGTATTAATCAGTTATCAGGTAGACTGCAATAAATTATGTCACAAAATCCGACTGCAACAGTGAGGCTTAAGATATTGTTGGACGTGCAAAGTTGTAACGCACCAATGTTTTCGTCTGTAGCGAGTTATAGATCACCACACTTTAAAAACTACCATACTGCCTGGGCATACACAACCAAGTATATTGAAAAATTACGTACACCATACTGCAATACTGCCCGAACATGTATTTGCCATCAGGAAGTAGGATAATACTGGTCTTTTTATGCTAGGTGAAATAGACATAAGCAACACGAGCAGTTCTGGTAAACAGCTAACGTTTATAGCTCGATTAATGTGTCCATTTAGTCTTCTGCACGATTGAATCTGAGCTCTATACGCTAGCCATATATTTCCTAAATGTATATTATATTTAGAAGTCTTAGGTAAGGTATCGAATGGTAGGGAAATAGCCTAACGACTTAATACGGTATGATTAAGATGTACCTCGCTCCGAGTCTCTTCCCTAAAGACGCCACAATTTATAAAGCAACCGCCTCAATCTATGAGTATTTCCTCTTTTTCCGACGTAGGGTCCGTAATAGCAATGACCATTTTAGCTTCCTCGAAGATTATTTGCGTTTATTTAAATTAATAAAAGATAAAGAAAAAAACCGTAGATAGTCTGCTATAGTAGTGTAAGAGTTTTTTGATCAATTATCATCGTAGCATTAATTGCACACGCTAAGAAACATAAAATACATTATACTGACACACGCAAACTATTAATGCTGCACTTGCCTTTCAATTTTAGCCAGTTACAATCAGTGATTATTATAACTGAGCAGTTTGTGAGGACGTTTGAAATTGATATCAGTTGTGCTAATTGTTTTGCGAGCATAAATAACCCATAAACTCTTCTGATGTGATACTGTAGAACTCCATTTCGGGCATCATAGAATTAACCAGACATTAACGAGCACAGCAGTTTTGAAAGCACGGTTAATATGCCCTCGGAAGGAAGCGTATAAAACAGTGCATGCGCTTTCATCCTATAACTATGCTTAGTTCCGTTTATATGGAATATATGGCTGCTTGATTCATCTGATAGATCTTGTAAAAAAATGGGAGTAGAGGCAGCATTTACGCATTGGGCGAAATAACAAGAATCACTCTGCAAAATGTGGTGAACAGAAAACGCAGCAATCATGGTGTGCATCGTGTGATGAACCGCCTGTGTAGCTGTGTGGATATAACTTTCGGTATTTGAAATCAAACTATTAAGGCGATAAAGTAAAAAGCACTGTCTAAGCGTTGTTTTACCACCCTCACTCGCCTCTAACTTACATCTCGGTTCCATTTGCAATCCCAACACCAAAGAGTAAGTTGCCTGATGTCTTGCCAACTATTGAGGTTCTCTAACTATTTAATTTCGGGAATCGGTTTATCGGTCTTCAATAGACAATAAAACGTTGTAGGTACGACAATTATAAAATGCTTAGGTTGGGAATCGTTCGTGCTATGCTTTTTCTTAATAATAATCGAATAGATATTGGGGCTTTGCTTACGCGATTGGATAGTGATTTTCAACGACAATTATGCGTGTGTGATGGGGTTAACTTCTATCGTAGTATGAATGATTTTTAACATTCAACCTTTTTACATGTGTGAAGGAGTAAGCGGGTCTCCACTGTATTGTCAGCCTATGTGACCCCATATTTAATCCCTTTTGTTTTTCCAGATATCATAATTGCTATACTATGTTATTATAGGCCAGTCAAATGCCTCTTAGAAATCAAGCACAAAATGTCAATCAATTCATCGACCAATATGTTTTGTTACTAAATCGATCAGAAACGATTTTTGTACTCAGCATCCTTGTGCAGCTTAGAATTCGAAATGCATTCACTCATTGTGTAATCGTGACTTTGTCAAACTTAAAATGTTGCTTATTTGGTGTCATTGGTATGAGACGATTGATGTTTACCAATCGTCACCCATGCCCTTGACACAGAGTTAATTTATAAAATACTCCTTACAAATACTGCTGACTTGCTAAAGCTTAAAATAAACTTTGCAATAAGATTTTTTTCTATTACTTTGAATGTTTTTTTTTATATTGCAGAACTTCTTGGAGCTGTCCAGGGACTGCGTTCCTAGCCACCAGGGATATGATAGCGAGTGCTAAATAGCACAGTGCAATGATGTCAATAATGTAGTATTACTTAGCATCACATTGGATAGGAGACCGTTACAGACACTATTTACGTATGTTATTTTCCTCCGAATCCATTATTAACGAAGAAGTATTAGCCCTACCTTCGAGTACGTGTCTACCGTGAAGCTTTTGAAGCACTGCTAATGATGATAGTGTTTTGTGAGTATGTTTGCTTACCCGAATTCGTGGTTGCAATGTTGATTGAGAATAGGTCGTGTTGCTTTGAATGAATATTGCATACATTGCTAATAATCATGCAAAGCCAATGAAATGACGCAGCAATGAAACATATGCTACGGAACACGACCATGGCGATGATGGCTAATGGCGATTTGCATTTCATTTCAATAGCAATATACTTCAAAATGAAAGGGTACTAGCAATTATTTCCATCCCGTCCTGCTTTTGTAAAATTGTTATCGAATGAGCGTATTTATTTATGTGCAGGGTGATAACAAATATTGGCGATTTGGCCCCTGCTTTAAGTGCAGGGTATGACGGAGGCTTAGTCGTTTGCTAAAAGTATTGATTTAACCCAACATGAGGGCCGATTCACGCATTGAACATAACAACTGTAGCAATACCACCGATCAGTCGGCTTTAGATCGCTTGTGATAGCATAATGTAAAAGTTATGATGGAACTGCCTAGACGTGAATAAAAGAGGCTCCGATCGTTTAATGAATTTAGCGGTAAATCTATAGAATAAATTATCGTACGTGTTGCTTGGTAGAAGCAGCCTGTTTAACTTCTGATGCAGCTTGTTTTGATATATATTAGTTGCCAAGTACAACTTGAATGACAAGATTGATATTTTTAACAGATCCAATCATCCAACGCTCGCGTGGCGTGGAAGACTAGTCAAATCTATGTATACATAATTTGCAGTTTGATCAAGAAAATCAGTGATTAGAACAATCAGAATATGCCAGAGGCTTATTCCATTGCTATAAAGTAACAGGTCTCAAATTAGTGTATATGGTATTAGGCTATTGCTCCATTGTTATTACCTTATATAATAGCAAAGGTGGAACTTAGCTATGGCTTCCCACTGATCACTTTCGTTAATATGGTGACACTTATTGAAATAATTTCCTTGCAAATAGTGGTGAACAGTATCGAAAACATTATCGTGAGGATAATGTGAGGTACTGATATCGAACACGTTAGATATTCATTTTCTCTATGGCAGATTCTAAATTTTCATTTATCTATTTGAATTGTGAAATGTGAGACACCGTTTTAATATCTTTAATGTAAAATAGTTGATGCACTACGGCAAGACCTCAATGCTGCCTATTTTACCATGACACTTGAATAAATAGAGGACACAACGTTAAAGTTAACAACCACACCAAGCAGAAAAAGACTGATTTATTGAATCGAATGTGTTTTTGCTGATAAACAAAGCATCACTCGTGCCTTGCTTCAGTTGATTTACAGAGCCCCTTAAGGCACACTTCCGCAAATTGGATGAAAGAAAATGATACATATGTACCGGCGCTGCACCAGTAGATACTGCAGTTTGTATAATTCTTTTGTCAACGTCATTTTACATTGGTTTTCGCTTCATGGAACCTTTGCGCATTAGATATCGCGCTGTTTTCGTCTGATGCCAATGCGAAGACAAAATTAGTCGCTCACGTGTTAACAACGGTGACGGCAATCAAATCTTACTGATGCTAGCTCGTTTACATGTGCGATCAATCGCAGTCATCAATAAACCTTCCTCTCAATCATTCCGTGTTTGTGTAGCTGCATACTCGATCAAAAGATTCGCACAGTACGCTAACTAAGAAAATGGATTGTTAAAAGCACATCATGACATTATAAATTCGGCATCCTATAACTTAGTGACAGTGATAGTATTCTGGTTTGTAACGTTGCTAAATTTGTGAATTTGAATTTTAGCGTAATACCGGAATATTTGTTAAATATTGGAATATTACAACAGCCAACGCCACCTTCATACAGCCATCGATTCAGTCCGTCAACCCCCACCCCTCCCCGTCAATATAACCAGCTAATTTTTAGAGATGTTATACTGCTAGGGAGGTCGCCAGCTCGCATAACCATGCAACCCTAACACAGATGAACTAGACCTAATGTACGATAGGCTCCGTATAACTAGTTTGCTTTCGATCTCTTGTAGATTGGAAACGCCAGTATCATTAATTACAACAGCTCGCTGGGAAAGTCTCATATGGATAAATATAAACATAATAACTATTGTCAATGCGCGTAAAGCTCATTCCAGGGTAATTGGAATAAAAGAAGCAGTCTTTTTTGCACGGAACACAACGGAAAGAACGCATTCTGTGGGGCGTGATAATAAAATCAAAGACGTCTTAAATGAGTGCATTTATTGTGTTTATTAATGTCCCATGACAGATTATCAAGCCTTATTTGTTCGCTTAATCCACTCATTTCATTACATATATATTCGCTCCAATCAAACAGAATGGGCAATCATTCCTTGATCAATGCTGGTGCCGCATAGTGGTGCGGTGTAACATATTAACGAAAGAGATATAAGCATTTTATCGCAGCACGAGCTAATAAGTCAGAAACCTGAACAGTTCTTGGGAAACAACGCTGGTTTTGTTTATATTGCAAAATATGTACTTTGTTTTGATAATAATCCATTCGTCAATTGCCATTACTCCCAAGTCCTACAAAAACAGTTATGTAAAACGGACACATGTGATATCTACACAAATAGTAGAAATGTAGGTGTTTCCTGATGTGCACATGCCACAAAATGCCCCAGTAATTGGTGGCAAAATCTAGACAAGTAACAATTTCCTTTGCAATTGGCTTTGTAGGCTCGTGATAGAGGGACATACCATGCCATCATATTCAAAATACAATAAGAAGAATGATGGTTATCATTATTCGAAAGGGTCGAATAGGTTATCTGTGAGCCTCTGCATACGCTCCCTGCCCTTTGGTTTGCGATGTCTGCTAGCAAATTTGGCTGGCACATACAGTTACTATGTGTATTATAAGACTAACAACATGAAACCCCTTGTCATGCATCAAGCAACGAAACAGGGAGATGAGCATATGATTTATTTGTCAAAATATGGTTACAATTCAGCTATTGCATAAAACAATTGTCAATGTTTCTTGTAAGCGTGGTTGTCAATTCAGTTGTATCTTTGATGACGAGGTCCTCTGCTGGGAAACACTGACTACTCGTGTGAAAATATCACTCATAGACTCCCAACGTAAAAGGTTGTGCACAGCTCGGTCAATCGCAAAGTCGATGTGATTCTATTTCGTGGAAGTAAAATTTTAAACGACTCCAAAAATATTATACCTCAAAAGTTCTCACGCGGTGTGGCTTCTTCTCTTTTAAATATTGTTCAATACTCATTTCCTTCATAAGAATTCTACCAGGGGTGTTATTAACAGTCACGGTAGAGAGCTTTTGTGGCTTGCCATTCGTGAGCTATTGGTAATTTTACTTCGATTGAACACGTGCAACGGGACAACAATTGTACGTAAACAGCGTGGAGAAAAATCGCATATCTAGTTTATCTGTGTTCCTGCGGTGTGGCAATATTGGTTCCGGTGTCATTACGTGTGTTCGAGTCTTACTTAGTTGACACCTTTGTCTTTTACCATGCCTAAGTTTTGCAGGACATGTATATTCATTTTGAAGCGATCCTTCATCAATATATGCTCTCAGACATCATTGATCAATGTGGCCAGTACATTGGAGCGTCCAACAAGAAAGCCCACAATCAAGTGCTCGTGTCAGTGGTGCACATTAACGTAAAATACATAACTGACGCAGTAACATGGGTGACCTTGCAGAACCAGTTGTTCTAACGACATGGTAGGAAAGCAAAAGTGATCGCAATGACACCAACATGATCTGAAAGGGTTCCACGTTAACATGATTCAGTGAACAAGATCAGCCCACCTCCTCATTTCGTCCATTATGTGACGACGTCATTCAGGGAAACTTCTTGCAAACCATGGTGAATAGAAGCGAAGTAATTAGCATGACGATTGCGCGGTGTACCGTTGCAGTGCAGCAGAATGGATATAATTAGTCTTCAATGATTTGAGATTATTAAGACGCTTAAAATGCAACGCACCTTCAACTTGTCACTTACTCATCAACATTTACCTCTAGCTCTTCTCGCTTCTCACTACGCATCTGAAGTCGAAGCCCTGGAATAGCTTAATTCAATGCGTCCTTAACACGCAGTTAAAAGTTGTCGGGACGACAAGTTGAATAATGCTTGGTATTGGGTGTCCTTTAAGCGATACGTATTGTCTGTATCGTGAGCTGATAGTTATTTATGTAATTGGTCGATTGAATCGATTGATCGGTT
Organism: Urechis unicinctus; assembly: GCA_034190875.2. Lineage (NCBI taxonomy): Eukaryota > Metazoa > Annelida > Polychaeta > Xenopneusta > Urechidae > Urechis > Urechis unicinctus. The sequence goes on along the minus strand of CM067356.1, from coordinate 41,450,961 downwards.
CTTGATTGCACGTGCACTGGAACTATTGATCTATCTTTCGACCACATGCTCTTAACGTGTGGTGGGAAAGGTCGGTTAATCATTGTCTATGTGGATAAGAGTAGGGGAGATCGAACAGATTGATAACCATCATGGCATGAAAAAATATGTCAGTTAAACCATTCCTGCTTCTGCCAATATGACTGACTGCTGTCGATTTCACATAGCCTTGCTGTGGGCTTCTAGAGGAGACATTTAGCAGTTGATGGTGCGTTGCGCAAGCTAGGACATGCGCTGCGCGCTCATTGCGGCTGCTTCTTTATGCCGCCACCTGGGAATGCCTTGCGTTTATGCAAATGATTTACTGAGTCAAGCTCGATCCTAAAAGAAAATTTGTTATTGTAATCTTTTAATCATGATCAACATCGTAAATTATGTTAGATCGCCTCTGACAACCGCCAATTCCATGCGACTGAAGTCTTTCTAAAAGCATTTCCGTTTGATTTATGTAAGCAGATAAACATTACAAAATATAAAAATAGAGGCGTTTATTTTTTGTTTTCTGGAGGCGATAAACGAGCTTCTATAACTCAGAAAATATCGCTTGCTTTAGAAATATCGCTTGCATTAGATGTGTTAGCCAGGCTTTCTAATAAGTTCTTGCATCATCATCTATCTTAATCGTATACCCGTAAAATAATTTGTGAACAACTTCCATGTCAAATTAAGCTGTGGAAAACATTATTGCTGTTTAATTTTCAATCTCATTTGAAATCAACAAATAATCCCAAATTAAACTGTACAAACATTTTTGGGTAACGATTTGGTTTTTGTAAAAACTTAGGAGATTTATTATAAAGTTAAGAGCTACATCAATTAGAAAAGAAAAAGGCTGCAATCGTTCGTTTTTGACTAATGCCAATGCTGAAGCATTATCGTTCAGTCATTTGTTTAAGGCCTCACATAAGCGGTTAGAGTCATCATCCATCCATCACAGAACCAGCTAAGCTCTTTACAGTCACTATGTGGTATACTTTATCCCATTGACTACTGTAAACTGAGACGCTCCATAGTCTATTAGTCATAGGTAACATTGTCTGTCATTTGGTGAACAACAACATAAGTGCACAACGAGCTTCACTGATGTTGGTTAGTATGCACACACGATTGATCTCTGAAAACTCAATGCAAACCCATAACGAACGAGACGATGATAGGAGAGTCGGGACCTAGTTGAAATATCAACCGAGAGCAAAGTCGTCATTTAAATCACAGTTGTTTTAAAATTTCCGCCACTGGTGATGATTGCAGTTGCCAATGCGTAGACTCGATGGCTCCACAAATGTTCCCATTGAAATAAAATTGTTAGAAAAACAAAGAGAAGTCTCAAAGCATGATAGCAAACTACTGCATAAGAGCTAAGTCAATCATTAATCTTGCAGTTGTTAATGTCCGACATGGTCAATGCCAATTATTGATTAACGCTAATTAGGCTATATTGGTTCATTTGCTAATAATCTTTGAATATTGTTAGCCGATCAGGCGTTATAAAAGTGACATCGAATGATTCAGCCGGTTGAGAGACTAAGGACTAATTTTTTGGTGGCCTTTGCTGTCACAAAGAAATGATTACTAAAATAGGAAGCGCAAGTCAATCGAACGGCTGGGTCTTTTTCAAATCAATGCATCGTGGAAAATTAATGGCGCAGGCTTTCTGACACAACAACTCCATAATAACGTTATGGCACCGGTCCTTTCAGTATTTTTGGCCTTTGTTGTTTGCGCATTTACAACTACACCAATGGACCGCATGGCAACGACGCCATGAAATACCCTATACAATGGTTCTGTATGAACACATACAATTGCTAGGCTGTATTCATATTCAATAACGCACTTTCAGGGCTGCATGGAGTCATGATACAAATATAGGCTTAACATTCATGTAACGACTTTCGTAGACATAGACTTGTTGATCGCTCTTGCGCAGTAATGTGGGATGTTAAACACGGAGCAACAATGGTTTTGACTCTAACAAAATGTTGACACTAGAGAGGGGCTTCCTGCTATTGTTGGGAGCGCACAGCACCCTGTAATGAGCTTGACAAGAATGTATATCTGCAACAGCAGACAAGTTTTTTTATGGTTTGTATCATTACAAGGTATTGCAATTAATTATAAATGCATTTCCTTGCTTTATGATGTTTAGGTCTTGAATGCGCAGTTCTCTCTCCTCTCCGTGGTGAAGTTTTATGCAAATGAAGCGTCCAAGCGCAATATGTGAACATCAAATCCACTCTTTATTGAAATAATTAGATTTGGGCTGAAGGCGTATATTATCCAACGTCGAATATAAATCAACTGATGGCATCATTCTTGCAGTTCAAAACTAACTGCTTGAATCTTCTATGGTACTCACCCACATAACAATGTGAGTACCCTTACATAATTTTAGCCAATAACATACATCTTGTCATACTGGTGTTAGATTTACAATCTGCCGCCTTCAGCCCTGACATTCCCACAGAGCCGATTTTGTGATCAAACCGTTTTGAGAAAACCGTTTAACAAGAATGTTGATATATTGCTAGGTCTAAATACGTAACGATGTTTTACATAATTAGCGCAACCCCGGAATTTCTAACATTTCATAATATTAATGTTGCTTAATGACACCGAAAACTTGTGTGGAATAAAACCCCAGATCCCTTTGAATATTTATTGCGACAAAGTGCTGCTAATAACGTTCAAATCGATAATACCTTTCCAATAATCAAATGAGGGCCTGTATGCATTCTTATTCATTGGTGTTTGATATTTTCTTGCAAAAGCATAATATCGACATGAAAAGACGCGGTGGCATGAAAATCTTCAATTGCGGCTCGTGAAGTATTTTTTTTGTCAGGTCCTGCTATCCTGTGTTAGTGCTGCATGGCATACACTATCATCACTCAAATCTCATCCCACTATTTTTAAGCGATCTAGTGCCATTGCCCGATCATTGACGAGACGTGTACAAATTTGCATCATGTCATTATGACATATATTGCAGTGCACAAAATCCTCAGGATTTGCAATAGCCGCTATATATGGACGTCTTCTACAATACACTGTATGCTTAAGAAGTAGCTGTCAAGGAAAGAGCAGATGTCCCCTATATATGTTCTGTTCAGGCCCTTTAGCCGCCAGCGTAAAAGTGCATATCCTGCTACGCAGCAATTTATTGACTCCGAAATAGCATGTGAGCAATAAAATATTCTGAAACATGTGAAAACATTCAATACTAACTTGAAGCACAGCGAATAGACGTATACCTGTACAAATACGGAAATATCATTTTTGTGAGTAGTATGCACCTGGAAATCAGCCATGGTGTATTTTCAGTTCACAATGTCAACGATCCGTAAATGGCTCATAAAAACAAATATGTCTTAGCTTTAAACCTTTAATAATTTGCTGAACCTTAATGTAACTATTTGATTATCAATTGCTGTCACAGCCATTAATATGAAAATGATCATCTCAATCAGGCTAATTTAAGGGTTGCCTGGTCATTTCCATACCGTAGATAAATCGGATTGTAACATCACATGAGTCGAATGGGTGCTTATTGGCCCAGGCCTGGGCTGAGGAGCATTGTCTAACAAATCACTTGCGGCGGAATCTTGTGAGTGGCCCTTTATGTTAAAGAGGTTAGATAATCGATTGAAGTGAGCATTTTCGACAAAGTCTGTCAGCGTCTCCCCCACAATCTTGAGGTTGACAACCTTTGCAACACTACGACAGTACATCTCTTGTACTGTAGCCAGGTAATCATAATTGTTATACTAAGATATAATAAGGCAGTCACCTGTTAAACGACATATAGACAACAAGGGTCATTGGAAGATTTGTTAGTCACAGAAGCAGCTGAAAGGTTTGCATTTGTATACGATTCATTATTATCCATTAACTACTGTTCAGGTCTCCTATCCTCGGTTCGCCACAGAGTTGTGCCCTTGCCTGTATGTGATAAATTATAGTGTCTCTTTATAAAGAGGACGAAAATAGCAATAATAACGCCCATCCAACATCACAAAAGCTAGTTGGTATAAACGCTAGATGGACTTAAATTACGTAGTTTATCTGCACCAAAAGACGGAAACCCTGGTTGATATCATTACAATGTATTGCCATTAATTCTTCCCTTCTTCGCCCATAGCTATTCCATGCATGCCGCTGATATATGTTGAAGTAACACGAGACGTAGGTGTAGCAAAAGCAAAAATAAGACATTATTTCGACTTAGTAGACCTACATACGATTCCGATGTTTCAGATAACGTTAATTGGCATGCGATCTAATCATTCAAATGAAAGACCCTCATGAAACTAATTCCTAAAACCAGCAGTAAACATGACTCAGGAGCATGAAATATTCTGCATCCATTGTGGTTGTGACAATGCGTTATGGGTCGCACAATTCAAACCAGAAGTCTCTTAGATATCGAGCACAAGATATAAATCAATTCATCGACCAATTTGTTTGATTACTAACTGTTCGATCTGAGGTTTTCTCGTAGCGGTAATCTTTAGAAACGCTTTTTGTGCTCAATACCATTGCGTAGCTTAGTGATGAACTGCAGTCATTCATTGTGTACTCGTGACTATGTCAAACTTACAATGTTGCTTATCTGGTGTCACTGGTGTTAGATGATTGATGTTTATAATCCGCCACCCATGCCCATGACACAGAGCCTTCTTAGTTAACCAACCGGTTATAGAAGACTCTTTACCACATTGCGGATTTGCTAAAGCTTAAAATAAGAATTGCCATGATATTTTAAATGATGCTTGATATATTGGTTGTTCTCCTAACCCTCCCTATGAGAAAGTATAAAGCCTATGCGTCGCTAAAAGCTACAAATCGTAAAAGCCTTAGGGGTAGTTGGAAAAAGGCCCATAAGCATGCAAACATTGATGGCTTGGGTTATAGATAATGGTCTCTACAATTATAACCTTGCTTTTGTGCAACATTTGGATCAATTATGTGTAATGCTGAATCAATTCACCACAGGTCATAAAATAGGCATATGCAGGCGTCAAGATATCTTTACCTATTCTGAGATATTCTAACCTAAATGAATCCAATGCTCTCGTTAATCACCGGAGATTTGACCGAACAAACACGTCCACGCACAGGGACCACTGGTTAGGTTTTGTCTGACATATATACATATGTACAGGGACTGTGTTCCTAGCAACCTGGGAATGGATGACGATGGTAATATGCACTGCTTAAAGATGTCAATTGTATGATATATGATATCACTTACCCCGACCGTGGACAGTGCACAGTTACGGACACTATTTACGCATGGAATTATCAGAATCCAGCGATAATGGGAGAGTTACTGTCGTACCTTCGATTACATGTGTACAGTGAAGCTTTGCTTGCATGGTTGAGGATAACAGCAGTAGATGTTCTGTGTGCTTGTTTACTTACCGCAATTAGTAGTTGCAATATTTATTGGGTATACGTCGTGCTGCTTTGAATGCACCAGCGTTTACCATTAATGACACCGCTATTTGCAGTGAACTTAAAACTCATTATGCAAAACCAATTAAATGCCACCGCACAGAAACATATGCATGTTAAACACGATAATGGCAATGATTGCTAATGGCGCTTTGCATTGCATTGTACTCGCAGTATACATCAAAATGGAAGGCACCATGGAATACCACCCATAATTGACAAAGCCAACTAGGTTAACTGTTTCATGACGAGGATAAACATAAGGCCCGTGAAAATATTCATTTTGTGCGTTCAGGCGTATCTGCGAGTGGACAGCATTCAATACACTGATTGGTACCAGCAACTATTCCCATCGCATCCCGCTTTTATGCAGTGGTATATGGATAAGCGTATTTATACATGTGCAGTTCGATAAAGAATATTTGTGATTTGGCCCCAGTTGAAAGAGCGAAATATGAAGAAGGCTTGATCCTCTACTGCAAATATTGATTTAAACCCAAAAGATGAAGACCGATACACCCAAAGAGCGTAGCATGTGTTGCAGTGCATTCGATTAGTCGTTCTTCGATCCATTGTGATAACCTAATGTTTAAGCCACGGTCGAACTGTCTTGACGGTAATGGAAAATGCCGCGGCCTTTTCATGAACTTTGGCTAAATACGATAGAATGCTGTTTTGTGAATTATGTGTTTATATTTATACGCCAATGCCCGGACAAAGTTATATTAGTAATTTGATACTTTTCTAGTGATTGCTATGCCGTCTACTTAAGTTTCTGATAATCTATTATTAATCCAAACTATCTGTGTGAAAACACACCCGAATAATTTCGCAGGAAAATGAATTCTAAGTTGACACTGCAGTGGGTTTCATTCATTTGTCAACGCCACTTTACATTAGTTTTTGCTTCACCAAAGCTTTGCGAATGAGAGTCGCTTTGGTCGTCTGATGCCAATGCTAAGGCATAGTTCGTCATGTATTTAGGGACGCACCGAAACAAACGGTGATGGGTTATGATACGTTAACCCCAGGACCACTCTAACGTCAATCAAACCTCACTGATGTTAGCGGTCATACATGTGAAATATATATCGGCCATCAGCAATCATTTTAAGTGCGCGTATCGGCAAACTGGATGGGAGGACCCAAACAGGATGATAGCTAAGAATATGGATTGTTAAAAAGTATATCATGAAAGTATCCATTTGGCATCACTAAGTGATATAAGTGATAATCTGAATCGTGAAGCTTAGTCTCAACATCGAAGAGCTTTTTGATTTTGCTTTTAAGCAAACTACTTGAACAATTATTTAATATCCAAATATTACAATGCATATAGGGAATATGTCTCATCACACATTCCGTACCATTCGGCAAGCGTTCAAGTTAGTCAATGCACATAAAACATAGGACAGTTATACCACGGAAATAATTAAGCTAAACCCTCTAGCGACGTCATAAGATTTTCATTGAAAGTCATAACTGCGCGCCAATGACCAACATTGAAAGTCGCGTTTATTGCGAGAGCGCTTCCTCAATAGGCACATGAAGGTTATCTGCAGTGCCCATTGAATGACTGCTACCGGAAAAATAAAACAATGAACAAACGTTTAACCGATCAAAGCATGAAAGTTAACCTGCACATAACTTTTCCGGCAATCCTTATAGTCGTAATTGGTGATGTCGCTCGAGGTCAGTAACGAGCATTGAAATGCGCTAATAGTTCCATTTGCCACTTATGCAGCTGTTCAATGGCCTGTGGCTTATCTTAATCGATCGATCCTGATTTAAATGACATCATCAGTCTTCATCCATGAATAACTCGAGTGTTTTCAATTTAACTATTCTATTCCGCACTAAGATCAGCAAAAAGGTGTAATAAACTGCTTGCCTAAGTCTTAAGGTAAAAATTCAGTAATCTTGTACAATGAGTAAATCAAATGCTTTATTAAGATTATGTTGCCATTTTATGTTCCGTTCTCTACCATTAAGGGTCACTTTTAAACATGCACCTTTTTCACATTAATGGATTTATTCCCCGGTTTAAGAATGACAACACCGCAGCAATACCATATCAATAAAGCACTTTGGAAAAGACCAACGGATGAAGCATCTGAGGCAATTTCGAAGGGTTGCACCAAATTTAGATGCAAATACATTTTTTTGCAATTGCGCAATGACTCTCTCAGGACCTGGAATTACGCCGACTAATAGACTTTTTATGGTGCATGTGCAGCAATGCGGATTGCAGAACATCATGCTAACACGTCCTTAATGGTTATATCAGTAGAAGTATCAGAGAAGTATCCCTTGCCTATGATGGAAGTGCATAGCGCCCTGTAATGACTTAGACCACAAAACATATTTTTAGAAACGTGAAGCATCATTAAAAGGTATTTCGAATAACGCTGAATGTTTTCCGCTGTTATGTAGACCATATCTCTAAGACGCCGAGGGTCTTTTGATAAATATCTTGAGATAAAGCGGGACTTGAAATGGCGACCACAAATTTACTCTGCAAACTTTGCAAACCTGTAATAGAACAAGAAGCTGAAGATGCTAAGAATTGGTATGCGAAAAAGTTTCTTCGGATCTTATTTCTACGACCATCAGCACAATATGATATAGCTCCAGGGACTACTTTGTTTGGTTGTCGCTGTAATTCAATTCAGAGCATTAGCCTAGTGGATATAATGCAGAAAATATCAATGTATTAAGAGGATAGTTTATCCAATACTTATTGTTCGGATCTGTTGTTTGTTCTGCTTGTGCAATACCCATTTAGGGTGCCTATTAATATGTATAACCTAATACAATTTAGCCTTTATTTCTAGCGACAATTGTTAATGTCGAACTGCAAAGATGCCAATGCAACTCATTTGGTCTCAATGGTGTCGGATGATTTATTCAGACGATCTGTCATCAATGTTCTCGATTGTCCTATTGACAATCATAATGCGAAAGGAAAGTTAATATGTTGCCACGATATGGTACCCAATGCTCCTGTTTGTTGTTGCTTATGCAGTCACGGTACGCATTGCAGCCCATGTCTATAACTAGTACTATTGTGTCGCCGAACAAGCTTTACGAATAATCCAACAAAAGGTCTACTTCTGCTATTCGGCGTAAAGGTCAGGGTATCCATGGCTTAGAATATAATATTCACCAAAGCTTATTAAAGTTTCCACAGATATGCATGAAGTCATCCACTTTATGAGACCCCAGATACTTAGCGTAGGACCACGGTAAACAGCGATCTAGTGTAGCGTGTTAAGCACCCCATATTTAAACACTCTGTAATACTTTAAGTGTGATTGCCTGGACATGAGCTTAACGTTGCATTAGCAACAACCCTATTAAATATTCAAAGTCTCCTCTGGAGTCAAAAGCCACTCGCAACACATCCGACTATGATTCATCGAGAGTATGAACCCATCAATCATGATATATATTGATACTCCATCTACCATCTTTACAAGAAGGGATCAATATTATTTAGTTAGGTGGGTGCACTCTTTGATCGTTTTCGGAATGTGAGGGTATATTTGTCATTCAGGGAGAATTGAGGCTGAACATAAGAAATGTAGATGATGTTAAGTCAACAGAAAAAAACCACAAAGTCAATTGCTACCGCTATCTGTGCGTTATGATGCGACTAATTATGAGCAGCTGACGGTGGACCATAACATATTCAAAGAACATCGACAAAGTTTGTGGCCTAAAAAATAATCTTCCAAACAAATGCTTTATTGCTCATTACGTAATTTATCCTTGCTCACGCAGTATGTAAGCGTGGCATATAAACATACATTATGTTTTTGTTTAGCCCATACAGTCTATCTTTCAATTATAAACTATAGATTTTTGGTATTAATTATTTTACGCAACGATGTTATATATTGGAATTAGCGTAGCAAATATCAGACCACATATAGAATCTCGTTCTTTATCAGTAATTAATTGGAAACAGACACCTTAGGAGACGCACTTCACCTACTTACCTTCGTCATATGATTAATGATGCCAGGCCACACCCGTATTTGATCTCATTTCGGCAGGCACCGAAGACTGTCATGATCATCAGAATATTGTAACCGTCGCCAATCAATCGCATTATATTGGATAACATTTGTGATAAACGTCTATTCTTGATTTAATACATAAAATGCAAGTAATGTGATATTTAACCGATCTAATTTGCCTCAAGATTTAACTTTTGTTTAACTGATATTTTCCAAAGACGGAAAAAGGATCAACTTTCACGGCAATTAAAGCATTTCAAAGTATAATTTCTTACTATTAGCTCAGCTAGGTCAGCATGAACAATCCGTCATGCTGTGCAAATATGTAATGGCAATAAACCAACAGGTCTTTCAGGAGGTTTACCGGAATCGACGCGTTAAGCAACGCACTGAGTGTAGTGCATTCAATGATAATCAATGCGATAATTTTTCAAGTCTGATACTAGGCCCATTGTATAAAAATATGATACATACTTCCTATAGATGTGTCGGCTCAGACGCAATGTATGGAAACTGGTACGATATGATAGGTTTTGGTAGCAAATTGTCCACATTAAATCTTTGTGTTAACTGATTAGTGTTATAATAAGTTTGTAAGCTCAGGTGGAGGACGCTGACGTGCGCTGCATTTACTTGGCGTTTGACGCTCATTCCCCATGTCGCCACCTTCCCAGACATAGCTCGGTTCCTGGAAACGTCTATGATGCATAAACTTGACACGTTGTATAAGCGAAAAAGAGTGGTATATTAGTATAATTGGAATGGGATGGAATTGGTGTTTTTAATTGATGGCTGTCAAATACATTCACTTTGACATATATTGCAACACTTGCCACATTATTTAACACCCTTAAAAACTGAAGAATACAACGTTATAGCATTTAAACCGTGGTTTGTAATCGATAAAAGGATTAGCTGTGAGTCAATAGGTGTTCTGGTGGAAGCTAATTATTACAGATGTTACCAAGAAACAACGATATCGCAAGATGTTATAGTAAATGTACGTATGTTGACACAACGCAAATAAACTAGCAACTATGTCTACAATATAAATGCAGTAGCTATGTCATAATATAATTGCAAAGATCTTTCTCTCTTTGCAATAAATTATGTCCTCGATAAAAGGCTTGAATTGGATAACAGAAAACTAGCGCTATGCGTGTCGACAGTCCAGAGACACAGATAGATGAGCCCTCAATCAGTCGAAACATTTCCCCAGCGATAAGACAGTGGCGCCATCGCGTTTATTCCAGTCCGTTATTTTGCTTCTTTCCTTTATGGATGTTGTGCTTAACACAAACGACTGCAATGCGGTCCATATGATTACATTTGCGGGTGGAAGGTATGTCGTGGCGTCCCTCTAATACACAAAAACTATTTGGAGGGGAAACAATCGTTAGTACCGCCACAAGCATAAACCCAGAGGGAAAAATATATCTTATAGATGATTCATCATCATACTTACAGTAATTCAACAGGGTGATGCTACCTACAGGCGTGATGTTTATTTTTGTGTACGAAACATAACGTATACACTGTGGCACCAATGGTCAATATCAACTTCAAGGACGAATTGTTAGTATTATTGATTGTATGATTATTCGTCTCCAATTCATGGATGGAGGTAGTAGCTGAATCAGGGAACTAACAATAAAGCAGAATCAAAGTAAGACGATACACAGGCTCAACTGAGTAGGATGTTTAATTAAGGAAAACTATGTATGGATACGTTGACGGGTTGTTCGATATGCTTCGAGTATGAAGTGTTGTTGTTGAACGTTTTGGCTTGTACATTAGCTGATTCAGTTTGATAGCCGGTTATATATTGCTATCATTATACCCGACTTAAGGTAATAAACCAGGGAAATAAGTCATATTACACACATGATGTTGCAATCACTGTCAGTATAAGCCCTCTAATGATGTGATCGATAGAGTAATTTAAGACTAGCTGTAACCCGCTTCATGAAACGAGACTTGTCGCCCATGGGCTGTTGGCTAACAATTAATCTAATGAGGATCTTTATTTTTAGATACTCCGGTCGGCACTTATCGATCACATGCACACCATATGCTTGAGCACAGTACTTCTTGGGACCTAATTATACCTTACAACGAGCCGCCACAATCATCGATAGGAGAAAACGCCTTTTAAAATAACCTACCTTATAACAGCTATTGCCAAACATGATACATTGTCTAGGGTGGCATTGTGTTATTAACATATATATATATATATATATATATATATATATATATATATATATATATATATATATATATATATATATATATATATATATATATATATATATATATATATATATATATATATATATATATATATATATATATATATATATATATATATATACAAGTCCGACCATTATGGTACAATTCACCGACCATTTTGGCCCATACTTACATTTTGGTCGATGATCATTGGGCCAAAATAGTCAGCGTCATCTCCTAGCCTTACACAACTGCGCTTCCCCGCCAAAGTGTAACGTTAGTTGCAACTACTCCGCCTAAGGTTGGATTCGCATTATTCGGGCAAACTATCCACTTAAATTTGTGTTAAATACCTTCACATGAATTTACATTTTGGCCTAAGCGACCATTTTGGCCAGGTTGAAAAATCGGTCATTATATGGCTTTGTTTGATGTATATTTGCTTCATGATTTGTGTGACTTTTAACGTCAAAGAACAATTGTTTGTTTTAAATTATATCTTCAAATGAAGAACATACAAATTTTGAAAGTATATATACATCAGCAATTTAACGAGTAACGGGCGGCACAAGCTCAAATATCTTTACGGACGGATATAAAAAAAATGGCGATTTTACTGGGAAATCCGGGGTTGTAAGTCTTTGTCAACTCATATTTGGTGTTTTGTTCTCAATATATATCAGTTTGATAGCGTTTTATATAGATAAATAAGAACAAATGAAGCACTTAAGCTTAGAACTCGAGACGCAGATCAGCATTCAAAACGTTTAGAGAATCTCACTGAATCTCACTGGTTTTCTCGATCTATGATGTGCAATGTTTCAAGTAATAAATGAAATCATATCGTATCAACGGACTGTTTTTAACAAAGGAATGATTAGCCAGATCGTTATATGTTATCAGTTTGCTCATGTCTTAAAATCAAATTGTCCCCACGAACGCATCCGCGGGCTCAAGCTGAAGGTATATTTTGGGATTGTAACAATTCAAGCTTTCCATACCGCATGGAATTTCCGGTACAGGAGCGAGTATAAACAAAGTTTATCGGTCAGCCATGACCATTTTACACGCTCTCTTTACATTTGATTCTAATCTGGTCAGTATGATTCCAACGTTTAAATATTGAATATCATTAATGTGACAATGAACGTTATTGCTGCGGAAAGAAATTTCATGTACGACAAATTATGAAATACCCGTAGTTTACAGTGGTTAGCGAGCTTCACCGGGCTGCTCCGCAGCTCTACCGTGCACGGTTCAGACTCACTCTTACCGATCACTTACACTTTTCCAACGGCAAATAATACCCAGATACCACGTTAATAGGACTAGATGCCTGCAGCTTGGTTGGACAGATCTACCGATTACCATTGATTTGTTTTTAAATGTATTTCCTAACGTTCATTTAACCGTATTGACTATTGGCCATTTTAGCGAACGGCTTTTGCCCCATCTGTCAGATGTAAACATGGCCTGATCGTGACAGCGGACATGCGCTGGTGGCTCTGTGTTAGTGGGGTGGGGTTACTCTTTCAAATGTGATTTATTTTTCAAAGGTTGAAGATTGATATTTTGCTTTCCACATCCTTGAATTATTTACTTGCATCAGTAATGTTACCCTTAACATGGAAATAGCATGATCTGTTAATATGATGTATCATTGTAATACACTAAAACATGAGTTCTTTATTACATTCCTATAAGTTTGATTATGTGTTATATGATAGTTCAGTCTTGGACAGAGTCACACTTTTGTTATCAATTAGTCAGCAGAGTGATCCTTTAGATCTCAGAAATAGCTATCCAAAACAACTGTGCTGGTTTGAGTTTACAGCCAAATTTCATTAGCAGCTAGGGAAATAATCAGACCCTAAGTAGGTTTTTGAAGTCAAGAGCCTCTTTTGTCTGGGTATCTGCCACATCAATATTGGTAATAAAATTGTTGTCAAATGTTCAATGTGTGTAATCCAAACAATTGTTCAATAGTACAATCACATCATTTGAATATATCATGTATAAGCTATAAATGACATGGTCAGTTAGTCTTGAGCACTGTGCATCTGGTCTAGTGTTGAAGGGTTATTAAGCATATCTGAAGCCCCAAATCACACATGAGGCCTTTTTAGAACAGTGCAGTTCCCAAGATGTATCAAACTGCCTGGTTAGGCATGGCTTGGGAGGTCACTTTTTTTGTTGCCCATCCTGGACCTGTTGCTTGCCACTTATAAGGTATAATTTATGGGACCATTAGGCAGTAACCATTAATAGTTATGCTCCTCAGCACAGTTTTGCCCTGTCCATCTGTCTGCTTGTAAACTTTTGGTGTAACATTTTTTTGATAATGCAAGGCACTCTTATATTGATTGTCACTTACAAACAAACTATCAGCCCTTTGTGACCTTATTATTGTAAAATAATCTCATTAGCTATGTTAACCAAATAGGGAATACCTGTTTCAAATTAAACGTGAATCACTCTTATATTGATGATCACTTACAAAGTAAATATCAGCACTGCAATACCTTTTGTTCCTGAGTAATTATCTCAATGGGGAATAATTCTTGATGGCACTTTTCATATAATGCAAGCTAGAAACTTTACATTGACCAAATCTTGCAAACTTTAACTCATAGATTTATGGCTTTTGATCCCTGACTTGCTAGATAAAAGCAAATTGAATTTGCTTGTTCAAGGAAAAATGTAGCTAAGTTATTATTAGCTTATGGTTGTTTGGATGAATCATTTCTTAAAAATTTAAATTATTAGGCTCAAATGCTTAAACTTTTTGCATAACTACTTGGCGATGGACTGTTGTTGCTTGACAAGTGGGTTTGGGGGATATTGTTCAGCCCTGGTGTGTCATTGAATACAATGTTATACTATAAACGCTATGATTAAATGCTGTCATAACTTGTAAGTGTCAAAAGCAGCAGAGTTTACTAGCCATCGGCATTCTGTAGTTATTGTTAGGCTTTGAGATTGTCTAAGTGCTTGTGATGACATTTTGCTCAGCAGCATTCGCGATCTGGTAGTGATTACCTCCTGTTCTGGGTTTAATATTATGGACCCAGTATCTCAATTTAATCATATTGGAGATACATATCCTCTGTGTTGGTTAATCTGCCCTATTTAGGAAATTTATTTGTTCAAGATGGGCAACAGTATCAGCTGTCCAAACATCACAATTATGCTCATCTATCTCTGCATGATACCTCCTCATATCAAAGGGAGCAGTGTTTTGCTTTCGGACCACTAGGCTCTTACTTAGTGAAAAGACATTTGGTGATTTGAGATAAATGTATAGTTTAACATAAGAATAGTGATGAGGTCATGTGGCTTCATCTACATTACTGACAGCAATATAGATGAAGCAGCATGACCTCCTCACTATTCTACATGATGAGTTACATTTGCAACATTAAGGTCCATGTGCTAAACCACCATAATAATTCTTCTGCATGCATGTTAATAGTAAATTCACAACTTCATCAATATTGTGGCTTCACCAGTTTTGTGGCTCCACCATATTGTGGCTTCACCAATACTGTGGCTTCAATAATATTGCGGCTTCATCAATATTGTGGTTTCACCAATACTGTGGCTTCACCAATGTTGTGGTTTCACCAATACTGTGGCTTCACCAGTGTTGTGGTTTCACCAATACTGTGGCTTCACCAATACTGTGGCTACACCAATATTTTGGCTTCACCAAATGTTGTGACTTCCCCAGTGTTGTGGCTTCATCAATATTTTGGCTTCACCAATGTTGCGGCGTCAACAGTGTTGTGGCTTTACCATTTTTTTGGCTTCGCCAATACTGTGGTATCAACAATGAAGTGGCTTCACCAGTGTTGTGTTTTCATCAATGTCGTAGCTTCACCAATACTGTGGCTTCATCAATATTTTGGCTTCATCATTGTTGTGGCTTCACCAGTGTTGTGGCTTCACCAGTGTTCCGGCTTTACCAATATTTTGGCATCACCAAGATTGTGGCTTCACCAATTTTGTGGCTTCACCGGTGTTGTGCTTTCACCAATGTTGTAGCTTCACTAATACTGTGGCTTCATCAATATTTTGGCTTCTACATTGTTGTGGTTTCACCAATGTTGTGGCTTCACCAATACTATGGCTTCATTAATACTGTGGCTTCATCAATATTTTGGATTCAACATTGTTGTGGTTCACCAGTGTTGTGGCTTCAACATTGTTGCGGCTTCACCAGTGCTTTGGATTGAATTTAATTGTGGCTTCATCAATATTATGACTTCACCAATATTGTGGCTTCACCAAGACTGTGGCTTCACCAATACTGTGGCTTCACCAATGTTGCGGTTTCACCAATGCTGTAGCTTCACCAATACTGTGGCTACACCAATGTTGTGGCTTCATCAATATTTTGGCTTTACCAATTTTTGGGCTTCACCAATACTGTGGTATCAACGATGAAGTGGCTTCACCAGTGTTGTGTTTTCACCTATGTTGTAGCTTCACCAATACTGTGGCTTCATCAATATTTTGGCTTCAACATTGCTGTGGCTTCACCAGTGTTGTGCCTTCAACATTGTTGCGGCTTCACCAGTGTTGTGGATTCAATGATATTGTGGCTTCATCAATATTGTGGCTTCACCAATATTGTGGCTTCACAAACACTGTGGCATCACCAATGTTGTGGCTTCACAAGTGTTGTGGCTTTACCATTATTGTGGCTTCACCAATACTGTGGCTTCATCAAAACTGTGGCTTCACCAATGTTGTGGCTTCACCAATATTGTGGCTTCACCACTGTTGTGGCTTCATCAATATTTTGGCTTTACCAATGTTGTGGCTGCAACAGTGTTGTGACTTCACTAATATTGTGACTTCACCAATTATGTGGCTTCACCAGTGTTGTGGCTTCGTCAATGCTGTGGCTTCATCAATGTTGTGGCTTCATTAATGTTTTGGTTTCACTACTGTTTACAAATGTTTTGGCTTCTCTTTTTATTATATCCTGTTGAGATATATCAATCACTGGGGCTTAAAAAGACATGTCTAATTGTCATAAAACCATCAGAATGACAAAAATGACCGAAACAATGAGTATTATCTGTATTGGTTGTGTGTGAGTTTGGGTCATCAGTCGGTTTAAGTAGAAGATTTTTATCAGAGGTTCTGTTTACCCAGGAAGACTGTTAAGCTCCACCTGGTCCTAATTGATGGTCCTGCAGTTATGATGTATGCACCTGTGTACAGTGTCAAAATGATGTACACTTAATCTGCTGTGTATTTATCTGCAATTCATATCAACTCTTCATCACCAGCCCAGCATGACACAGACCTGGGATTCTCTTTATTACCAGTCCATCGTGACACTGACCTGGGGTTCTTATCACCAGTCTAGTATGTCGCTGACCTGGGGTACTTATCACCAACTCATCGTGACACTGACCTGGGGTTCTTATCACCATCCCAGTATGTCACTGACCTAGGGTTCTTATCAACAACTAATCGTGACACTGACTTGGGGTTCTTATCACCATCCAAGTATGTAACCAAACTAGGGTTCGCCTAACATGGCATCTTTTTTGTTTGAAGGGGTAAAATTTCTTGAGGCCGGTTAACATCTAAAATGGCCACCCGTCATCGGGACAGGTCAGGACGGGTGGCCATTTTAGTTAATTTCCAGCCCTGTTGCTGAAGACTGAACTGTAGACTTAATCTGAACATCTGGTGAATGTTTTGTCACAGAATAAACATGAGAGAGTATTAGTTTTTACTTCCTTTACTTAATAACAAGAGATTGATCCATGTGACATGTGTATTGATGATCAACCTAATCAGGTTGACAAGAATTAATGTTGTGTAATGTATTACATAGACTTCCTTTATTTCTTATGATATAAGACTGATAGACAGTTTGACAAGTTTATGTGTGTAACAGAATGTGCAACTATAGCTGGTGCACAGCAGGAGAATCATCTTTTGCTGTATCGTACAGGCAAGCTGTTGTGGACTCACTAATTGTGTCCAGATGGAAACCCTCCAAGACTCTTAAAAGTATATTACTGCTAGTGCAACATAAGATGCTGATGTGGTGGTTTTCTTGCTGATCATTTTCAAATTTATCTGTTCTAATGCCCTCAATTATTTGCTTGATTTCCTGATCACTGATCCTTATGAGGTCAATACATTCAGTCAATTGAGGACCATTTCTTTTGCTAAATCATCTCGGAATGCTTATATTGTGGATACATGTCTGGTAGAGTTTAGGTGACCCTAGATAAGCAAATGAACTACAATCAAAGTTTAATCATCAGCAAAACAAATTCATTGTCTACCTATTCCTGACCTTGACAGATCCTTCAACACATTGCCTGCAGATGCAGATGTATTTATTTTATTTTATAACTACTTGTTATTATGTAGCTAACTGAATAAAGGCAATATATTTAAAACTTAAAGATTGTTTAATCCATGTTTTATTCAAAGTGTCCTGAGGGGATTTATATCATTCACATAGAGAAATGAGATTCAGGGAAATTCACAAAGTTAATTCAATGTCCAATAAAGGTATAAAACATGTAATAAAGAATATAAAATGAATCAGTTTGAGGTCAGTGTGACGCTGGATGAAGCATATTGTGAATATATGCAGGAATATATGCATTTGGACACGACATAATATGACAGGAACATACTGTGATAAGTGCCCTGTTGCCTAGCCCTACTGCCCTACAAGACATTACCGTTCGACCTGAAACTATACGGCTGGTTTGCATGATTCCCGTTAATATTTAACCATACGAAAATAAATCATTAAAACGTATAATATAACAGCGAAGACTGGATTCTTAACGCTCCGTGATGCTGCCTCCACCTCTACAGGTTCATGCTGCGTAAATATAGCCGCTCAGAACTTCACAGAAGCCTGTCAACCCGACAGGGCCGCAAGATTGTCTCTGTGTCACACGGCGATTACTAATGACAGCTGTTTGGACTCTCCCGATTCAAGGGACGAGGATTGTTGTCCAACATCGTTGAGAGACAGATTACAGTGTCCAGAGTGGTTAAATAACACGAAGCTGCCCAAGGCAATCGATATGTATAATAGTTACAGCAATAACATAAATGATGGTAATTTGATTATCCACGAATCAGAGAATAAATACGTGCCCTACAAGCATTTTTGACATGGAATCGTCCGTGCTGCAACATTAGTAGGGCGGACAAACGCGGCGCCGATCTCGTTTGGACAAGGCCGTTTTTAGGCCGTTTGGTAGTCTCATGTAAATGACCATTGACAACAAATGACGCAATGATACATTTTGTTCTTTTAATATATTATTAATGAAGAATAGCTTTTCATTTGGTACAATTTTCGTTTTTCTTGCTGGTATTTAATGTGGTGCTAATCGCCGACGAAAATGACAAAAAGTGGTATTTTTTCGGGGCCATAAAAGTTGTGTCGTGATTTATGTACCTAAGGAAAAAGGGCCGTACCTATATATTCTCCATACGATTGCTATATAAATTATACCAAAATGTAGAAGAATGAAAGTGATATGTCGATCCGAGTGATAATCGATCAGATTTTCGAGTTAAATGTTTTAAATCGCGATTTTGCCGCTTCAAAACCGGATAATTCACCGAAACTCAAATAACTTTACGATTATCACTCGGATCCACACACAGGAGACTCTCCTCAGCACATCCGTATGATTATCTCTTCTGTAGAACCAAGAATAAAGCGGTACGGTCAATTTAAAGACACCATGTATTCTGCTTATTTTCATTGAGAAATCTCCCAACGCCATATAGCTTCGGCGCCATGGCAACGGTCCGCGTCCTTGGGAGATTTCATATTGCGACTTTGTCAAAGGTTGGCAAGTCACGTATTGTAAGTTCGTCGATATGGAATTTATCTGATTTACAAAATCAGTTGGACTGTTTCAGTCACTTGTACGATTCACAGCCATTTGGCGTGTGTGAGTGAAACTGTTGGCATGCTTAAATTACTTTTTAAATAATTTATGTCATACCGCTGAATCTATCAACCCTGCTTATTGGAACATCCCAATAAACTATTTGACCTGCATAGGTTGGGAAACTCATCTCTTCTCTCCATCCCGTATCTTTTAACAAATGCGGTAGAACTCTGTTATGATACTCAGAATGCGACAAAACGAGTGTTATTCGAGGAGATATTCGTACTACGTAAACGATAGGAATCTATCTGGGGAAAAGAACATTTATCTTTCCACATGACACAACCAGTTCAAAACGATCCTCCACCAAATTATGCTACTTCCAACCTGACAAACCGCAACATGACATAATGGATATCCTATTGGGGTTTTCTAACCATGAAAGTTTGCCAGACTTTTCCATGACAGTTGGTTTTGTCACTACCGGACAAGAAACTGACAATTAAAACCTTTTAAGGGAAAAGAATGCAATAAAGATTTTTCGGGACAGTTACCACCGTGCAGGAAGATGGTCACCTGGTGGGTAAAGACAGAAGAGCATTCTTGCGTTGGAGTAGGATGCGGAAGAGGTTTGGGAACTTAAGGCGCTACAGTTAACTGGGTCACGGGGTATCTGAATAGTTTGGAGGTCTTAACGGACTCGATGGGCGCATACGCGCTCGTGACACTCAGAGCGCGAGAGCGGCTATGAGTGGGGAATAGCAAAATAACACTGCTGGTGGTTTTGTGATATCAATGACTATTAGTGAGAGGCAATTTCCCAATAGAAGTATTTAGAGGGGTTATGAAAAAGTCCAGAGCACAAAGTCAACATTTTGACCATCTGTATCACAAATAACCAAGTTAAAGCTTTACATTTGCATGTTATAGTTAAATGTGGACATAATTACACATTAAAATCTGAGGGGCTGAGTTATCCAAAATAGATGAACGGAGGGCATTCGCAAAATTGCGCAATGCTGGAATTGTTGAACAAAACAAGACGAAGACACCGACTTGTTTTGAACGCATCAAACGGAGTTCCACTAAGGCCGAAACTGTCCATTGCTCATCGTGCAAAGGGGCGTACAGCAAGCTATACTTCTATCGGCACAGGCGCCAATGCAAGGAGGAGATGAGGCCAAAACCAATTTCGGCAATGGTCATCAACTCAAAGGAAGGCAATGACTTTAAAGAGATTTTAAGTAGCTTCCACAGCAATGCCGTTGGAGACTGTTGCAGAACAGACAGCACAATAAA
This sequence comes from Urechis unicinctus, assembly GCA_034190875.2. Lineage (NCBI taxonomy): Eukaryota > Metazoa > Annelida > Polychaeta > Xenopneusta > Urechidae > Urechis > Urechis unicinctus. The sequence continues at coordinate 41,430,008 of CM067356.1, read as the reverse complement.
AATGATAGGCAAGCATCTTTGGGCAAAGAAGAAGTACGCAAATCAGTTATGGCTGATATGCGCATGCTTGCAAGTCTGTACTTAGAAGTTCAAAAGCAAGATGACTCTGAAATGAAGGATGCTGGAGACATGTTCCACCGCGGCAACTGGACAACGCTTAGAGAAGAAATCACTAGCCTCACATCAGATGACAAAACACTCAAATATGGATTGAAGAATTCATTATATTATCTACTGATGCGATCAGCTGAAATAATACAGGGAGAGGCCCTTATGCTTTCTGGGGAACAGGGAAAGGAGCAGGTAGAGGAGCTTGGGCA
>CM067356.1:41399688-41424688 GCA_034190875.2 Urechis unicinctus | reverse complement strand
GTCAAATGGAAAACCGTGGAAATATAATATATACGTACGCTATAAACATCTGCATAACAATTAATGTGCTACGAATCAACACAATATTAAAATCACATGTAAATGTCTTCCGATTGTTGCAACCATCATAAATTGGATGAACCAAAATGTAAACGGAATCTAAAGAGCCTTAAACCGGTTTTTGGGAGGATAATGTATCCGACCATTTAGCCCACAGCTGTTCATTTAACTGTTATTTCCACAATAACATATACAATATTTCTATCTCAGCCATACAGCCGTGTTGCATAAATGATTTTGCACTGACCATGTTACCTACCACATGCGGTCGATGGTGTGTTCAATTGCCATTAATTCGAATGTAAATCACCGTTAACATTTAATGATCTGCCAGTAGTATCCACAAACGGCATTTGTCTGCTGTTTCTGTATCACAATATTGCATCTGATCACAATTACTGGTCAATAAATCCACGTAGGCGACGCTTGATTTGTTTTCCAATCCATTTCTGTCGGTTGAAAAGAAAAAATTGATAGCAAAAGAAAATATTATGCAATTCATATCTTTCTCCGTGAAGAGGCCTCTAAATGATAGCCGGGATTGACCATAACCATAAATTAATGGTACCAACAATATGGTGTTGAGTGGAACTGCTATTTTTAATGACACACTGTTTTTGCTTTGCTTCTAGATCTAATCGCTGCCAATAACCACCGAGAAAAAGGGCGCACTAGTGTTTAGCACGTGTTATCGCAGTAGTGGTTTTGAGTTTACGATCGGACAGTTTATTTTGTGGTTATGATTCATTCTTCAGAGATAGCATAGCATGTCTTTGCAGAAGCAGGTCGTTCTATTACGAGATAGTTAAGACCATTAGTAATCTGAATGCCATAACATTATTAGCCGGACGCCAAGCAAACGTCAATTACCATCCATTCAAATGACACAAAAATAACAAACTGGTTCAAACACGATGTTACGTAACTATGTTGTGACCATGCGAAAGTCGTAAGTCTTCGCTGGATTTAATAAACAAACCATTGATAACTTCTGATGCGATCGGATATCCCATGTGAAAAACACCACTGAACATTTGTCACTCAGTGGAATTCAAAGGATATTCATTGGCAAGTTATGTAACAAACGATTTGCAAGTTGGTTCCATTAGCAAGGAAGTGTCAAAATCGTGCAATTATAAAAATTAGGCAAGAACGGAAATGAAATAAATATTGTGCCCAATCAGCGAAAATAGCATATTAAAGGGGTCGATGGCGACTTGATTGTTGAAATGGCAACTACAATTATCGTTTTGACAAATTCACATTATACTTCAATTAGCTTCAATACGCTTCAACCTAATAATGGCTTATTACGAATAGCATCATGAACAATTCATTCCACTCTATATTTCGTCCTTACATAGATCTGCGTAGTCGAATCGACTACGCAGCCGATAAAGAGCATTAATGATTTAATATAATCATTCACTAATTGGGAACCCTTGCCGTCCGTTCCGACGAATGATATATCATAGATACATTTTTATCAATGCCATTACGGGAAACATGAAGTCGTTTGCGTGCAGCGGTTGCTCATTGGTGTAAAATATTCCATTTTAATGCGCAATTAATTCATTATTTTGTAAGCATCACTTGATTTAAGGTACAGTCATATATATTATGGTTCAATTAACTTAAAGGCCGAATGTTATGATTCACTTTTTATGATGATTTCTGCCAATTTAATGCAGTAACCGGCTGCTGGGGCTACATGCCATCGGTAGCTACCGGTCGTATAAGTTGATCTAATTACAGATACAAACCTGTCATTTTCGCATTGAGCATAGAAATATATATGCATGCCACGAAAATTCTTCATGCGCGTTAAATTGAGACTAGTACAAAGACAGGCATAACCATGGGTATGACAATAATTCAAAAAAATTTCGATGCATGCAAAATATTCGTTATCTTTTAAAGGAGACGTATCGAGATCAATTTATATCATCTAAGTGATCATTTCTCCAAACAGGTTAGTTTGTAAAAAGCGGTTGTACCAAACGAATGATTACTGGTATATAACCATTGTAAATATCGTACAGCGTGCATTAATGAATCCATCCACTGATTATGACATTTTGAAAGTCTCATAATTTGATGTGTCTGTAAATGTGAATAGTTTTCCGTTGTTTTTTTATAAATGCAGACCATACCCAAGCAAACAGATGATTTTTTACCTTGACGGAGCTTGAGCTGCAACGCATTACCTGAAATTAACATTAATTTCTGGTCGTTAAATCATCGATAAAATGCCAAAACGTCGTAGCATCATTTTACAAGCAGATTAGTACTACCTTCTAATGTTTCATTGGCAAATATTGTTTTAAAACAGTGACCGTACCACTCAAAACAACATCAATTTAGGCTTTATGGAGCCTTTCACAGATTTACGCCATCCAATAGAGAATCGTTGCCAATATCATCACTGCCATTATTGGTGAGGTAGAAAAGGTTTATTTTTTGATGCAGGCAATGTGCATTTTGCGAAGCAATGATAACTGCGTATATCCATTGAGCTACAACATTCCATGAGCAAGAATAGCTTAAAATCGAAACGAGTTAGAGTGTTCTCTTTATTTCATCCACACTATGATATCTAGCGTATACTAAAAAAAAGCCAAATCAATTTCCAGGTTAATGGCTGATCATGCCTTCTACAGTTGGGTAGGTGTGCACAAATATTGGTATTTCATAGTTATCACATTGATAATTAATTGTTTATACATCTTTTATGGTAATATGTTTCCTTTATGCCAAACGCGACATAAAATATGAGTCATTTAGTAAATTGTCACATCACAAATTGATGTCCCACCTTTCGTATTGGCCTCAAATGTAGAATAAATTCCACATATTGCATGCACAGATTAGGTATAGAGAAAATAGTACGCCATCAAATGATGATATCATTGGTCAAATAAACTGATGCGCACAATTATACGTTAATCGTGCGTACTAAGCAGAAGAGAATGAAATGTTTTGTTGGTAATTAGGCCGGTAGGCGCTGTCCTGTGATTTATCCGTAAAGTAGATAAACTAAATGGTTAAATAATAACTTCAATGACGACAATGCGCAATATCGTATTTTACTTGTTTATCAGAAGTTCTTGTGATCCGATTTTCATCGCTTTATAGCAACTACGCACAAATAGTGTTTCAGTGACATGCTTTGTATTCTGTAATGGCCGCAAACAAAGATAGCGTAGTATTGTTTTTATAGCACGCCTGAACAGACTGTGATTGAGGATGGATTTTATAGAGATAACACCCTTCGCAACCACGCAGAGTGTTGAGTTATTGTGTTCGCAATGCTCTATGTGTAGTCGACTGCATTAAAAAATGATTGAGCAGCTTACTGCTTTGCCATAGCTTAGCTTTAAAATATTTACTAATCGCCGCGTCAAATATCATAACTTCCGGTTGTCGCCTGTTACCGTTAAAATCCATCCAAAGAGCATTCCTTATTGGAAGTGCTATGCTACTTCCATGCCAAGCCATGAACTCTGTTGCGACCTCCATTTCATTGGCGATAATGTTGCCAATCTTGGTGCATGATAGGTAGTCACGACTAATTGGTATTCATGGATAAATGGATGCACCGTTAGCAAATGAGACTAGGGATAATGGTGTGATTAAAACGCCACTGTATGGGAATATTTAACTTGGTACTATATGCTGCTGTGATAACCATACTCACCCATGTCATGTAAGTATTGTTATTGATTGAACACATGTATTGCATAACGCCGGTTTGCTGTCAAAGGTAACCAAAACGGGAGGAGCTGTATGCATGCGAGTCAAATGATATCAGTTTAACGATTATGTATAATTGGCACAGTGAGCCTATCTTACAGGCCAGAAGGTTTTGTGATCATACTAGACATATTCAATTGCAACGCGTAATAGAAATGCGATTTACTTAATTGTTACGTCACAAGTCACGGAAAGAAGCAATGTGATATGTAATGATAGATATAGAAAAGAGTATCATTTGGGGGTGCTCGACCTAGATTGGCACACGGCAAAGTAGTTTACAGAACAGCACTGGTTACACAACGGGCGAACGAAGCGAGATGACGCTAATTGATGATTAATGGTCCTACCCTCGACCCTAGGCTTGGACGGAGGTAAGTGAACAACCAAATACATGTACCAAAGTGGATCAGTCGAGTTGCCAAATACAATAACTGTTCGACCTTGACTGTCTCTACAAGCAGTGTTATTATCCGTATCATTTTGTGCCACTTTCCCAACAGTCATTATTTTTTAAAACTGCAGTAGTAAACGAGGTACTTGCAAAACAATATTACCCGTAGAATTGGACAGTTCGTCGCGAACTAAACACAAAGAGTTGGCTCTTTGGTAACATGAGAGTGACGGAGCGATTTTCAATAAAATCTCCTACTCAATCCACCATTGGTGTTCGATCTCATGAAGTATGTTACCGGTTCAGATAATTATATAACCATTTTTTCATTTCACAAAAACAAAATGGTGTATTAATCATAGCAGAGCTTTATATCGGCATTCACCAGAGCTGTTAGTTAAGAGAGATAAGTCTTCCAATATGACAGCAAATTATGTGCAGACGGATAATAGATGACGAGTATCAGCTGCGATAACCTCAGCTTTAGCTGATATAGGACACGATGATGATATTCAGCTGGTAAGCTAAACCTAAATTAGTAGTTAACACTGATAACTTCCGTATTGGCAGAGCGCAACGATATGTTTGATGCATATAGTGTAGTTATTGCACGACTGAACGCGATACAAGGTGTGCTCATAAATTCTTTTGTATTTGAGCGAATCCTTAGAAACATTGTGTAACTGCTATATGTAATCATAATATAGTTGAGAGCGACATCTACGCCATGAGCGTCAGTAAAAGTTTGCACAGGCGTATCACCATACACATCGTACAGGTATCAACCGCTGTCAATTTAGTTGAGTACCGTCTTTAATCAACAAATTTAACGAAACGCCCTAATACACTGCCTTAACGGTTATTGTCATCCAAAACGTAGCTCTAGAATTATGGCAGAACGATATATGAATTCTTATGAGACTGCTTGCAATAACGAAGTACAATAACCTATAAATGTTCCGTGCTGCTACAGTATGATGCGCAATATATTACTCATAACGTGCAGACTGTTGGACGGGGAGATGGCGTGTGTTATTGACACGGTAGGCTGTCTTCATAGCAGATATTGCTTGCAAACAATGGGCTAAGACGGCTGCGTAGAGATATATTCTATTTTCGGATAATTGGTGATCATGAGCTTACATGGATTTCTTAAACGCAGTTCTTCTTCCTATGAAATCAATTGCATGCCAGATCGACACAAATACGATTGTCCTGGATCTACAGAATCTAGACATGACATTGCTAGATGTACCAAGTAGATCAATAATCCATTAATGCTATTTTACAATGGATTCGGCAATTGTACAGGAATGGCTAAAACCACATGAACGCACCTGCTGAGCAGGTCGCTAAGAACAGTGACTGGCAGCATCAGTTCGACTGTAGCATTTCATACAATCCCGCTGTTTTTTCAAGATTATGCCTGGGGTGGATGCTTAAATCACACGAACATCCAATGTAGTTTCCCCGTAGTCTGTCATTTCCCCGTAGTCTGTCATCAATACCTGGAAATAACAACAGAGCATTGGGGAAGCAGGTGTATTTCGGAGAGCTATTTTTTACCAAATGCCAACCAGATCGCAAAAACGTAAACAACCGGTATTGCGCATGTGAAAGTTCTAGAAATATGCATTAATAACCATAAGGATTCTAAAAAGGAAGCCTTATGTATGGTTTATAATATTTTGTCTGAAGCGTTGTTAACCCGATTGGTGAATATGAGCATGGGTTTTTCCGCGCATTACGTGTTGTCTGTATATGTCAGCTATGGTTAAGTAAATGGCAATGACGCAACCTACCATTGGGATTGACATCATCGGCACCTCAGTCGTATATTTTCATAGTTGTTTATATTACAATGTAGTGACCAACCTGGTTCAACTTCGGCCATAATATCGGTGTTCACGTAGTACTAATCATTGTTAATTAGATGGTTCCAAACGAAATCCTTACCTGCGCCATATTACGCCCTGATATAAATGACTGCACTTTGTTAATGGCTACCTGCGCCATAGACATACGGCCACGATATAAATCGCTGCGACTGCCATCTTTGTCAGTGGGTAATGGCTCAACACGATAAGACGAGTGTCGCACGAGACATACGGCACGAATAAATCGCTGCGTATATCTGCATTCTGCGCCATCATCAGTAGTTCATCAATGGGTCATTATAGCGAAAAACCTCAACAACTGGTAAGGCAACACGGAAGCAGACACAAACTGGGACATACAAACATACATACATACATACATGCATACATACATACATACATACATACATACATACATAAATACATACATACATACGTACATACATACATACATACATACATACATACATACATACATACATACATACATACACATACATACATACACATACATACATACATACATACATACATACATACATACATACATACATACATACATACATACATACATACATACATACATACATATACATACATACATACATACATACATACACATACATACATACATACATACATACATACATACATACATACATACATACATACATACATACATACATACATACACATACATACATACATACATACATACACATACATACATACATACATACATACATACATACATACATACATACATACATACATACATACATACATACATACATACATACATATAGCATACATACATACATACATACATACATACATACATACATACATACATACATACATACATACATACATACATACATACATACATACATACATACATACATACATACATACATACATACATACATACATACATACATACATACATACATACATACATACATACATACATTCAATTTACAGCCTGATTTGATTCGGCTTCTATTAGTTTCGTTGTAAGTTCTTGTTTTTACTACGCTTGTAGGCCTGATGCACCACTCCGGTGTGGTATAAGTCAATGTAGAAAACAAAGTACATGGCATTGCTAATGACGTCAAGCTCGATGCTAATCTGCCTATCATATCTGAGGTCGGTCATCTAGAATGGTAGAACCTTATGCTCTTATCGTTTTTCGTGACCAACCGTGAAAGTCACGTTAGTGCCGCATGTAGCTCTGTCTCTGGAGAATAGATAGTCTCGCTTCCCAATCTACAGCCTCATACGATGCGTTCTTATTGTTTCGGACAGCTGCAATGGATTAGTTCACAAATGAGCATGTTGATATGATAAAGGCTCTTAAAATACTGTCCACAAACAATATGATGAACACTTTAAACAGAGTATATTTGTGTAAATACATACATTTTAGTCTAAGTTATTCGCATTGAAGGTTTGAAACTCTAAACAACCGGATAGGAAAAAAACAAGCTGATATCATTAGGTTTGTTTGGTGGCACTATGATCGATTTGGCGTAGATTTTCCAAGCTAATTTGGAATGGTGATGTCGACGATGTCACTATAAATCGCCATCCTGACACGTCAATACAATTAAGATATAGTAGGGTGAATGGCCGTGGTGTTACCAGTCAAGTACCAGTTAGCTGGGACCCTTAACTATTAAATGGTAACATCGTTGCAGCCCAACATGATATAAGCCTCTATGCATAAACGGTTTTTGACAACCCATTCCAGATTAAAAACTAGCACAATAAAAGTATGTGTATGTGGTGTGGTACAAGGAGTAGTCGTCATTTATGAATATAACAGGCACAATAGCAAGTACAGTCGGTTAAGTGTCAGATAGATCAGCGCTGTCTTCAAACGTTGTCTCAGAGACTTTGGCGATCCCAAACAAAGCAATTGGGTAGTTCTTGAGCCGATCCCTTAAAATATTAGGGAATAGTAGGACTGTTTTTGCATCTATCAAAGCAGCAACCGTCCGTGGAATGAGCATCTATTAATACCAGTATGGGAAGTGTTATCAGACATTCCGGTTGGGTGAAGTATAAAACTATTCTTTAATGCAATCCATTACAACCTATCGTGATAGAGACCTACTTAAATAGAATAAAACTAAACGGGCATTTGGCTAAAAGATAGCGAAAGAAGGTTCCATTAACCCAGCACAACCTTTGATATGGCATTTTATTGTCATAGCTAAACACAATCTTCTCATTTACATAATCTGTCCAGTATCCGACCATTTATAGCGATTGGGACCCTTTCAAACGGTTAGTCAATTATCATAACGTGCCGGATTAAGTCTGTCAGCTAGCAGCTGTCAATAACATAACTAAGCGAGCTCTTTGGATTATTTGTACAGTTAAATGTGAGTAACAGCTTAACTTGCAACATTTTACATCTGTGGAACTTGTATGCAGACTTATTCAGCCTGGTCGTTTATGCAAAATACATTACGACAGATATACAAACCAACATCAAATGATCAACCTTGATTACCTTGAAGGAGTGTTGGTTTATACTTGTAAAAAAGAGATTAATGAGTAATTGATGTAGTTCTAAATCATTGAGGCAACATTCTTGTGATTCAAGCTTCCAGTTTAATAATCGACGTAGCGTCAGATGTGTATTTATTGACCTCGACAGCTTATGATTAAGGTAAACAACTAATTGTTAATATGTAAGTAGTACAAAGTTATCAGTGGTTTGATGATTTTTTAAAAAGAAACAATTACAATGCATGATGAAAAATTATAAACCGCATAGTAACATAAGTATCGAGTTATATTAATGCATTTGAGCCGGATTTTCAGCATGCGTAGGGCTAATGGTTTTCTCGACTTTCCCTCTCTCAGCTTATTAAACGCCACATACCAAAGGACGTTGGTGTGATCAAGGGTCATTTATTGGAACGTAAATCACCATCAACATCCCGGGCTCTTAAAATGCAAAAACAATGTTTGCTTGCAGTTTCTATTCCTTTAAAAAATTCATATTGCATCTTGTCACAATTGACTCGTCCATGAATCCATCGTAGGCAATGGATAATTTGTTTCCACTCCTTTTCCCTCGGTTGTAAAGGGATAATTGATAGCAACAAGCTCAATGCGCATTTGATATATTCCCCTTTAAAGAGGGCTCTAGAAACAGCCTGGATTGGCCATATCTATGATTAAATGATATCAACAAATTGTTATTGGGCAGAAATAATATTATGTTATCCCCCACTGCTGCCTCAATGCTCATAGAACTGGGAGTTGCATGTGTATGTGCTACATAGCAAGCGTTATAGAACTATCTTACAATTCGGGGACCCTGTTTTGAAGGGAATAAAATGTCGTCAATACATCACTTCCAACACCTTAAACAACGGCTATGAAACATTCCATATTATTCAATTGAGAACAAGTGAGCAATTTTGCGCATGTGTATTCATTGACGTCTGTTTCAATACGGAATCTATATACTATTACCGATTTTGTGCTCCCAATAAATAAAAAGGCTACAATTGGGTTGTTATAGGAATAAGATAAAAACGGAAAACAAATAATTATATTTGACCAAATCGGCAAAAAATGCTTCTTAAAGGGGGTTTATTATGAAATTGGCATCTACAATTATACAACAACGAAGGATTTGGCCAGGATCGTTTTGACAAAAATATAAAATATTTCACAAATCATCTACCTGAAAATGACTAATTATGAATAGCATAGTGAACAAAACTTAGCTCTATTTTATATTTTATCATTATGCATATCTGCTCGGCGACTATGCTACAGATAAACAACATTTATGATTCAGTATAATCAGGTTAAGGTATGATTATCCTTGAAGATATTGCATTGCATGTTTTCTAGTTCATCTGTCATGTTCCAGCCATCCGATTATGTGGAGAATGATTGGGTATGACTGGCGCTATGAGACTATAAAACGCAGCGTTGTAATCTATTAAAAGAGACACCAGTACTTAGATTAACTGTGACTTTGCAAGTTACATGACAATCGCAAGTTTGATCGAATTACACTTTTATTTTTATAATATATTATACAGCCTTTGCAAATGACCCTTCTCTTAAAAGTACATCATAAAGCGTTACATATGGCTAGCACTGTTATAAGCTTTAATACACCAGCTAGTTATCGATCAAACGCTTGAGTCAAATCTTCTTCTGCACAATTAATCAAGATTGATAGATACAACATTTTGCACATGCGCACTCTTCGGTCTAACGTTATTTCCAACAATTACAACTATTAGGGTATTGGTGCGAAAAATGTGGGATAGATGCATGCGTGTTTAGTAGCCGCAGCGTAGATGCATTGGTAGTTTTTATGACAAACACAACAAGCAATAATGATTTTCAGTGAGACTAGTAGCAGTTACAAAGAATAAGGGCGCATCCTATTTGCCTGCAGCCACCGAATTATTGGCAATGTATCATCTATCGCATGCAGACAGTTTGACTGTGAAAGCGTGCGATATTTACAAATGTAATGTGTGAGCGCTTAATGATCGGGGCGAACCGCATTTGCTTCAGGCTATAAGGAGTAAGAAGAAATCCGTACAATAGTAATCGCCCAGAAGATATATCATAGGTCATTAGGAAGATGAGGGCGCGGCACACCCTAGGCGACACATCAGTCATTTATTAACGCCAGACCGAGTTTATGTTTCGGTCGCATTCTGGTAAAGTGCATAGCATAACGCTTTGTAGAACATGTATTTGTCATAATATGAATTAAAAGAAATAGGAATAAGCAAGCCATGCAGTTATCATACGGTCCTATTCTGGTGATTTAACTATATATATATATATATATGTACCTACATATATATGAATATATATATATATATATATATATATATATATATATATATATATATATCGATATTTATATATATGTTTATATATTAAAATATTTATATATACATATATTTTTATATTTTACATATATGTACGCATATTTTTATATATATATATATAGTATATATATATATATATGTATGTATATATATACATACATATATATAATACATAAGTACATAGTACATATATATATATATATATCATATATATATATATATATATATATATAAATATTTAAATATATATACATATATATAACTATACTATAGATATATATATATATACACATATATTCATATGCATATGCATAAATGCATATACATACTCGAGAGCTTCATATCAGAACGATATCTATAGACATTGTCGTTGCGTTTTTGTAGCATTTGACATTCAGAAATGTTAGTTATATGCTCTATTTCACCGTCCTCCATTTCAGAAAACCACTGATGGGCTATGTAACTAGATTAATGATCAAACCCAAATGATGAAAGACATAACGGAAGATCTGCCATAAATGCATTGCTTCAAAGTACGCCAAAATAGTGCATCACTGATATTACAACATGCTTGATAATAAACACGATTGAAGCCCTCTTTATTATCGCGCTTTCTCTCGCAATTTATCAGTTGATTGACAATTGAAACACAAGCTATATTGTGTGTACCGATTATTTATGGTGCAAACCCAAAATACCGACCTGCCGATTTGTTGTTCATGAGCAATGTGAGTTAAATAACTCACGGAAGATCACATAACCCAGCACACTTTGTAATCGTTGTTTCCTTTGAATGAAAATAATCACGCAAATAATACTTTCGGCGTCTTATACGGATCAAAGAATCGAAGCACAAATAGCCTGATGGACAATATTTATATTTATCAGGTGCCCCGTGTAATTGACTTCGTATAGTCAAATAAAAGACAGCCTAGACTGGGCCCATCACATACTCTTGCACACGACTTGTGTTCTATTATAAGATGGATAAGAAGTATTATTTGTGTCAGATAAAATTGACTTAACCGGCAGCAATAATTGACCACCGACAATTAACAAACATCACGCCAAAAAATATACGGTCCTATTCTGGTGATTTAACTAGTGCTCTGTTTGCATCATAATAGCAGAAAGAAGCATTTCATCGAAAATCACGAAAATTCTTTCGGAAAACACTTTATGAAAAGATATCCAAAATATGAGTCAAATATGTGAATATACTGAAGGACGATGCTGAGTCAGACATAAATAATAACCCAACTATGGAACACAAAACGCGCTAATGGTCTCCGTGGCGAAGTGGTTTACTGACACGCAATTAGAACCACCGGTTGTGGGTTCGATTCCGAGGTGGGGCAAAATGACTGGTTACTCGTAACTAATTGCATATTTTATAAAATATGCTCCGATGCTGTTTTCAAAGCGCAGATACCAATGAATTGTAGATGATTTGGTTTTCTTGATCCATTGATACATTTGAGGCCAGAAATGGAAACAAAGGTTTAATATTACCTGACACCTGAATGATGCTTCCTTGAATATAATGGAGCTACTGATGATTATGTTTGTGTGCATGCAGCTACTGATGCAAACAAACTAAATGTTGACTTGTTAAGGATCAGAATGTCAGCTGGATTACAAGAAAGGTAGCGTAGAGCCCGGCCCTAATCGTATGACACCATCCTAATTGCAGTAGCATCGGCGTTTAATTGGCGTTCAAGGACGATAAGCGACTACATTTGTATCAACTTAACGTGGACCATTGGGCCCACAACAGCCTTATTTAAAATTATAATAGTTTTTGGCTATCATTTTGCGCATGATTATGGCATGTTTTATTTACCTCGACCTGCGTCATTGTCGAATGCATGGCCCAAATTATCATAGCATGAACATAAGAAATGCCATGATTTATCTATTTGGAGGAATATTTACATTCATTATATCCAATGCGGCTGCGTTAGTGCACGAGTCTAGTTTAACAACCAGTGACATAGCAATAACTTTGAGAAGGTAAGCGATTGCACAACCAGGTTATGTGAGCACACATTAAGGGGGACTTGTATCTTCACTAGCAAACCGTTTGCTGGGGCAAATGGATGCTGTCACTATGAAAATGTCGCTTGATACCAGTTATGATGCTGTCATATAAATACGCCTGTAGTCAATAGCTTAACATTTTGTTCGGTCCATATAGTAAGTAATACTACTTTGGCTTGCTATCATTAATATCATTCGCATATAGATTAATAACTGTGCCAATTTGTAAGTACACTTTCACAGGCTAAAACATTGACTTATTATGTGAAATATATTAACCTTTGAGTGATCTCGCAATTTCATCGAAGGGGTATATTTATGATCCGTGCTAATGCTGGCGCTTATCTTTCCTGACAAATCACCATCAGATAATATAAGGAACTCAAACCAATCAACAACTTATCTGTAATTGTGACAGGCAAAATTTGAGCATCCTGTCAGTCCATGTTAAGTCTGATTCAAGGTCGGTATTAAAGAAACAGTTTAATATGCATAATGATAATTTGTGAATTGTCCAGTCAAAATAGTTTCGAATGATCCAAATAGGTTCACCATCTATAAGCGATATACGTATATAGCGTACGAGTACTATGGTTATTCCGAGTAATGTATACCGATGATAAAGCAGCATCCTACAATGCATTACTCTTTATTTAATCTGAAAAGCTTATCGACACTGACGCCAACCATTGTCGATCCAATTGTTATCTGGTGGGCTGCATTATATATCCTTTTGTTCATTTGGCTAACGAGCAAACGCTTAACCTTCACCACTATCAGATAGATACCGAAAACAGATCCACATATAGCTGATAGGGGGCGAACTTGTAGGTTTGATAGCCACTTTAAGGGCAAAATACAGCCCCATATGTGATATGGTGCATTGCTTGGATATATGAGGGAACTCATCATTGGCAGAAAAACGCTTCGTGAAATTCTATTTTGATTTTGGGGCATTATGGCGGAAAATAAGAATACCGAATAAATGACCTTAGAAGAGCCGGATGACAGAGAAAAAAAAAGGACTGATCATAGCAGCACGGACGATCTGCTAAGCATCAGCTGTTACGAGCAGAAAACCGACCAAGAACCTAAACGCTATAAGTATCAGCTTCCTCGCGTTCTTTACTGCTTTCAATTGCTTAGAAATGCTGCAAAGCATTCTACATTCTACAGAAAACCAAGGCACCATAAATCTGGCCATTTTCTATGCTTCCTTTATTTTTTATCTCGGTTTCTCGCCAAACCATTAAATTGATTACTCGGATACAAGAAAACGTTTCTCGTGTGCATCATGGTGTATGTGGTGCAGATGGCTTGGAATACATCAGATATCAATGTATTGATGACTGGTAGCAGTGCATTGGTTGGGCTTTCTGTGGCCCCATTGTGGACCACTCAAACTGCATTTGCTGCACTCCTTGCCAAGCAATTTGCAAGGACATCCAAGTCTGACGAAACGGCAACAACAACTTTGTTCTCTGGGAAATTTGGCGTTATATTTGCATCAATTTAGTGTATTGGGATGTCATATAACGAACAGTTGAACTTCCAATTGCGTTGGTTTCACATTGATAACGCCTATGAACCACGGTTCGTTGGTATCGATGTATATGTGCAGATGGAATTGCAGCTTCCTTAATATCCAGTACCGTGTTTCAACCGGCTGGCTCCGGCAATGCATCCAGCGATTGCAATCTGTCATTACCTGTAGCACGTGGTATGAACAGCTGTCATGCGAGCAACATGAACCAAGTCGAAATTGAAACACCAGATACACTTGGTATTTACGTTGACAAATACCTTTCTATATTGTTTAAAGGCTATTTACGTCAGTTATACGACCTATGTTCAGAGCCAGAGCCACTACGTTAGCAACATTCAAACTTACAAAAGTATGTGTAAGACAATATCAAACCGCAAGTATGATTCACGACAACTGTATCTTTCTATTATGCATAATCAAACCGAATAATATTTTTAACTTTTCATTAATTGCCTTAATATCTTGAGCAATTATCCTTATTCTTACTCTTTTTCTGGATTATACATTTAATGCAGCTTATTCAACTAGCGTATGTACTAATATGTGAGCTCTTGTCTAATACCTCAATATTTGTATATTTGCATCTGTGCAGATGTTGACTTTGGTAGGAGTCCTTGTCGGATAAGGACTTGTGTCAATCTTGGCTCTGGAGTCAGAGACACCGGTTGAGAGAGATAATGATAAACTGCTATCTTAACAGATACTTACTACCGTCATGTCAACTGTCAAGCAACACACAAAACCATAGCAGCTGCTATCGATTCCAATATTTATTCATGAAGGTATGGTGTTCAGCTTAATAAGATCAGATTTCAACCGGGTAACATATATTGTTGTTGCATTGAGCTTCGAGTTTAATATTGTACCATAGAATTATTAGTGCAAAGTCCATTTAGTCATCAACTACTAAATACATTAAGATTTAGAAAATGCTTTTAAATTATTGTAATTTACGACGTAGCAGGAACGTATTGTACTTTTCGTTTAAAAGTAAGGTTTTAAACGTGCTTTGACAAGCAGTGTTGTTATGCTTTCAGCTTTTTACAAGCTCTCTGTGGGGTGTGGGGTTTTTTGGATACACAATGCTTCCATTTGCAATTATATCAATATAGTGGCCTATGGCGCCCACCATTTTTTTATTGACAGGCTGGGTTGGACAGGGACGTTTCTCATCGATAAGTGCATTTGCTACCAAACAGAAGCTTAATTAGTTTGTTTGACAGCGGAATTAACCATGGACATGTCTGTGTCGTCTGCAAGATGTTTGTCGACTCTTGGCATGGCAATATCACTTGTTCTATGGTCTCCTAACACTGATCAGATGTACCTAGTTTTTATGATGTCAGCACTGCATGGTATTGAAGATGCAATTATCTAAACTCAACTTGCACTTACGCATGAAAACCAAATTGCGTCGATAACATTTCTTTTTATGGTCATAGTTTAAATCTATCCCGGCGTTTACACAACAAGCTCTATGCTTCAAAAATTGAATACATTTTATCAAATATTTCCTCAGAATTTGTAAGATTGCTCTTCCGCGAGGATACCCAAGGTGCCTTTTCGACCCGAAGTTTGTGGTCATCCTTCGGGAGCACTATATCATTGAACCTGGACAGTGTTTTGTGTGATAAGGGTAAGCTGTATCTTGCTATATGATCCCTGCTTCCAGGGTATGCTTGTTTGTTTGCCACCGTAAGAATATATCACTGAAAAACAGAAATCAACAGGTAATAATCGAACTTGCAGTTACAGCGTCTCGTGATATATTTATTGACAGAACCTCTACCTGTTATAATTATAGAAATCAGAATATCACTCTTTTGATACCGAATCTGTCATAATTTTTTCAACATTTCATAAGAACAGTTTGAACATATTTTTTTGCCAATCATATGCAGTAACACTGCTTTACTGAGGCAAGAACTGTCCTCGTTAAATGTGAAATAATTATTCCTCAATACGGCAGAGGTGTTGAATACATATGTGCTTTACATACTTTCGACATACTGAAGGTCTGTAATAAGAAACGCCTTCAAGCTGACTACAACACTACTCAATAAATAAAGAAGGGTAGTTGTTCATCGCTGACAATGTCACCTAACTGCTGGTTCACATAATCTTTACAATGTACAGATTCTCAGTTTAACTTTTCACGATAAAAAAAGTTGACCAATAAACTGTTATGCATTGGTTGTCAACTTGTATTGTAACAATGGACTTCTCAAGATTCGATGAAGTGTTCTTTTTAAATCACGCCCCAATTGTACACGAATAGCGCTAACAGATACTTATTCGTGCATTTATCGCTTACTAACTACTAGGCTTCCCTTCTGGGCACGTTCAAGAGTCGAGTCAAAGTTTTTCTTAATCCGGGAGATGATGAGCCGCCTGTGTAGTAAAATACAAACTAGTCGCGTTTGAAGTATAATTTGAAACCTAATTTCCTAAATATATGCAACAGCTATAGTGCCCTTTCTTATATTTTTTATGTATTTTTGAAATGTGAATTAGCGACAAATATTTATTTAAGGCGCGATTATATTGAATATAATAATCTGAAACTCGACCAGCCAGTTAGCTACGGAAATCGTTCAACCCCTTCATGCTAATGCAGATAATATAGTATTGAATTTATTCACATATTCACTTTCAAATATTTTAGGTATCTAATGCTCGTTTGCAACCTACTGCAGCCGCAGCATCATGGGACTTGATATTTTCTGAGGGCGATCTTTCACCTGGGCCCGTTCACTCGAACGCAACTTCGTCGATGTTTTAGCTCACGAACGCAATTCACTGCATGTGTGAATCACAACGTGGTACAATCTTTGGGATCAATAGAATGATTCTCGAAACTGACGCAATCTTCCGCCACGACATTTGAAACATCGATTCGGCAGTATTCGGTGTTATGTCATTAAGTAAATGTGTGCTAACAGTAGCGACTGAGATTTGAAATTATATTGATGTGCGTAATCTAGGGAAACAGTCAAAAAGTTGGTTTACGTGCGGGTCAAATTATTGCACCAGCACGGGAGTAGTATAGATGGTGGGGGTTCTGGAACAGTACGGATCCTATCTACATTACTTACCCTTTGGCAGCTTATACAAGATTTTTTGCTCGCCCTATGCAAGAGAAAGGCGCCTCAGACCCGTTTGGGGGACAGGGCGAGTGAATTGTTACACACCCTAGGGTTCCTTGGACCCGACCACAAAACGGGGCCGAGGGGCTAGTTTGTTGGTAAACTAGTGTGACGTTCACAACCTGCTAACAAGCTCCTGTATACGCACCACTCACTCCATAAGACCAGGGTTCTTACCTTCCAGATCTCTCACCATGTCCTTCAGTTTCACAAGGTCATCATAATTTGTCTCCATATCACTCAGTTGGCCCTCCAGATCTATGTTTTCGTCTTTCATATAATCTGTGTCTAACATCAACTCTTTTACACTACCCTCAAATTCTTCCGCGTTAATTTAATACCTCATACCCTCGTGTATTCAATGGGCTGATTCACAGTCCGCTCAATGGTAAAGAAGCACCCAATGCTTCGTCTTTTTGATCGATTAAAAACAGTCAGGCGTGCTCTTACAGATCTGGACTTAATTTCGCCCTTCATTTTGGTATATTTTGTGACCTTAGCTAAATCCAGCTTAAACTCATGATCTGAGATATTACCATCTTCAATTGCTGTTGCTACAATGTCAGCAATGGTATTCAATTTGCTCTGTGCTAGAATGCAGATCTGATCATGTTTTTAGCCTTGATGGTCAGCGGCGACTGACGAATATTCCAGCAATGTAGCCCACAAGCGGCTCCAGTAGCACACAATATTGTGGCAATAGGAATGGTAACTACTCTAGACATTATACCTACACCACTTGCGCCAAGACACATACCAACAGTAACTAACTACCTGGATTCTCATGAGGCAGCTGCGGATATAACTGTGCCATCGGAATGGTTGGTTGTTGTCGCATGCTGCTGCTTCATACGTAAGTCTACAGGTCAAGTGTAATTAGTAGTGAAGCTACAGACCAAGTCGCCCCTCCGTTTTGAGTGGTTGTATAAAAGTTAATAACGTTGCCTTGTTCTAGCTGTAAAGGCCGGTCTAAAGATATTACAACAGCCTGTTGGTCAGCAGGCTTACTTATTCTTACCACTTGGTTTGTTCCATTATTAACAAGAACGACTGCAATAGGACTAGTATCAGCACCAACACTAGCAGACAACCCCATACGAATGATCTTACCATTTGATAACATGGTATATCCACAGCTTGAGTCTTGTAAGTCTCAACTCCTGGCACCATGGCCAAACGACCACTCATATCCTGTCCAAAGAGGGCCACTTGCTTCTTCCCATATAGTAATGAGTGGTTTTGTCTTTTCAGCTGCGTATATGGCAAATCTACCTGCCCGTGCCAAAACACATTTACAGACCAAAATTGGATGTGTCTGGGGCTAATGAGGTGCACCAAGTCGATCTATTATTTCTTCCTCATGACGTTGTAAAGCGCCGGACTTACAAGTATGCCCTAGCTGTGGTGGATGCGAGGACCGCTGCATTGGCCTAAACTACTTCAGATGGACCCCGCACGGGATTTTATGGGAGCAGTGAATCAGCTGCTATCAAAACATGAAGTATCAGTTAGGCGCTGCTGTGTGAATATCCATCGAGATCTGGGTATAGCAGAACGCTTTAACTGAATGCTTGCTGAACGACACCAGTATGCTGTAGAGTTAGGTGGGTACTGAAAAATGATCGACTGAGTGGGTTTCTCGAATGCAGGCTGTAGTCTCTGCGAAAAATAATGAGGTGACCCACTTGACTAGAAAAAACCTAAGGATGCAATAAAGGCAAAACGAGTTGCACAAAAGCCCTCTTCACTCATACCAGGGCGCCTGCAGAAGGTCAAAGAGCATGAGCTTACCTCTGGTGTTGGCATTTGCTACCTCTACCAGCCTGGTGGGGTCGAGCAAGGCCAGCAGCAGCGGGCCACTGACCCTGTGTGGTCACTCAATGTTAACAGGAATGGGCACTCTGTCACTAAATAAGGTGAGCCTGTACTAAACTATGGTCACACTAGATTACCAACAAACTAGACCCTCGGACCCGTTAGGGGGTCGGGTCCGAGGCGCCTTTCTCTTGCTTATGGCGAGCAAAAAAAATTGTACAAGCTGCCAAAGGGTACGTAGTGCAGATTAAATCCGTACTGTTCCAGAACCCCCACCATCTATTCTACTGCGGGTTATTTGGAAAGATACGGACCGCATGTCAGCTTTCAATTACGATCTGAGTAACATTCCCTCCCAGCAATACATTACCATGATTACCTCATCCGATAATAATTGGATTCAGGCCCGCAAGAAGCGTACCAATCGAGTCGGTTGATACTTCGGTTTTCTGCGTCACAAAAATTTATAGTTCCGTTATACTAGATAGTTTTATTGTCAGATTCATGACAGCACATAATACCAAGTTAATTATTAGATGATACTAGTAATGCGTTAGCTACACTTACTATTAAACGAAACCATCCACAAGACATTGTCCCATAACGTAACAACGTTTCCAATCAATTGAAATAACTATAGAGAGTCACAGTGCTATACCTTTTGGCAACGTTATGTAATAAGAGTGTGTAACATTTTTTAGACTACAAAATATCCATACCATTACCTGTATAACTGTATAGTTCAACGATGATCTGGCCGCAACTATAGTGACCAAACATATTGCGCTTGATGAATCATATTACAATACGCTGAAAGACGGAGTTCTGGCAATCAAGCGGCAGAGCGTCTGATGAATTAGGTCACGCATGGTCGGGTGCGTTTTGCTGGACAAAACAACAATTCCTCGGGAACCGATTCGCTGCTATTCGTCCCACACCAATATTAGAATGTGATTGCATCCCGGAAACAATCCCCTAGTTATTTACTCAGCATTCAAGTAGCACCAAAGGGACTTTTCTAAAGACAAGCTCAACTCATGTGTTGAACTCAATCATAGAGATTACATAAGCAAAGATGAACGATTATATGACGTACAATTGTGGAAGGTTCCGAACTTGTGATTGCGTATAATTTATTGCCTCTAACGCCATGCGAATGCTCCTGCAGATACTTTTCTTCCGATGTAAAATGACAATTGACAAATAGCATACGTGCGAATAGATTTTGATATATGACTATCTTACAAAAACTGCAAAGGTTGAAAAATCGTATAGATGGCTCGCAGGGGGCAAAGTATGTATTGATCCGTCGGACGTGACCTCTCGACGTATCGCCGCATATTCTATTCAATGCATGGTCATGGTGCCGCATTCAGCACAACAGATTTATTCTACTTTCGAGAAATGTGCATCCTAAATTCTGGTCAGGGGGGAGGTGATAAGTTGCACATTTTCATCACTTTATTCACGATCGCCTGATGAACCAATGTGGTTTCTAGAGGTGATATCAATGGATAAAATGACTTGGTTACAGCGCGTTATTCACTGTCGAGCGACTGCTATATATGACTTCATTACATACTAATGCAGATTAAATGAATTCATAACGGAGTTCTTAACATTCTGCCCCGGTATCTACAAAACAATGCAAACAACAACGACATACAGCAAAAGATTTATATATTTCATGAGTAATTATTTGTATTCGTGTTCACAATGTCGGCTGGACAGGCAACTACAATCCAACGTTATTCACAATCATTGCCTTATGTTGCAGCCATGTATTTGGTTTACAATAATTATGTTGCTGATGAAAAGATAACAAATTAAGCTTAAGACTCTTGACTAAATCTGAAAACAAAAAGTAATAAGCGACCACCATCATGACATCTCATCTCACTGTAACGTTGAGGAAAACACAGATTGTACACCAATGTTCTCTGTGCGTACTAAAGAAAATGATAACACGAGAAAATGTGTATGACAAATTATGGAGGAGTCGCCCGATCACCTTCTAGCAAAAGACCGGTAAATTCACGATCTGTGAAAAATAATGAATCGACTAAGATGCTGTCAAATAGGCAGTACTAGCATATGGATCAATTTTACGTTTAAAACTATATTTGAAAACTTTTGTTTCTGAAACATTGAACATTTTGTATTACTTGAATAACCACCAAATACACATTTTAGTCCACAGTAACATGAGTATATACAAGACAAAAAAATATATATAGATATATATATATATATATATATATATATATATATATATATATATATATAAGATATATATATATATATATATATATATATATATATATATATATATATATATATATATATATATATATATATATATATATATATATATATATATATATATATATATATATATATATATATATATATATATATTCAAGTATATAGCACGGCTCAGGATGCAATGTCGTTTGGTAATCGAAGTATCTGTGAATGACTTTCTCCTGGCATGAAAACGCTTCCTTACAATGTGCGCTAACGATAGGGTCACCATGAGGATGATGCCGACAACGCACGTCTTATACATTCGGGGTTTTAGTCCCATAACTCCGTGAATATCTATTAACTCTGTCCTCGACAAACACGGTATTGTGGTGTCACACAATAGGTCTATCAATTTGAAACAGATTCTAAGTCTGCGAAGTTATAGCCAGTAAATGCAATAAGATGAAACTTGACAGAAGCTATTCGATATTTGTAGTCGGTGTATTTCTGCACATCTAACTAGTAAGCTCCATGACACGTATTACCTCGTTTAAGCTATTCGTGCTAAGCTATAGAAAACAAATGTCCATTTAATAAATTGGAATGCATATTTGGTTTCTTGATTTTTCCTTAGCCTTGACACTGCCTTGAATACCTACACTTGATGCGCGATGTAAAATTCTACTTCTGCAAATGTAAGATCGTAAGGATTGCAATTAGAAACGGCATGATTGTTAGTTCCGCGATTATCAAGCTATATAGTGTGTTCAGACGACATAAGGTTTCCCATCCGAGTAGCACAAAAGTAGAATCCAGGTTTGTAATCAATTGGCAATAATTGAAAGGGTCAGATATCATCGATACTCGATCATCACACTTCATTACCGTTGATTCTTTAATTGACCACGACAACTTTGCACAATGGCTTAATCCTTACATAAGCATAGTTATTTTATAGAATGAACACGATGGTACATATAACCGCAGAGTATATGAATATCGCCTTCACAGTGATCCTCGTCACTAGCACGAGATTTAGGCCACTTCGTCAGTGCTGCGTCGATAATAAAAAGTATCCTCTTGTGTTGTGTGAAAATACTGATTCTTTGTTTAAGAAAAAACAATGGTGGACTGTGAAGTAAGGCTTGACATATCAACAATATTTTCAGCAGAACTTTCAGGAGCGTAGCATGTAACAACGGATTTAGCTTATGTTGCAAATTGTTAGCGATCTGCGTGTTACTCATGCATATACGATGGAATGCACACAAGCATTCGTTTATTACAAAAATGGAATCACTTCTTCTGTTGGATGTATACCCCATGCTGGAATCTTGCTGCTGTAAGATGGCTGATAAAGGGTGCTTTTTAAGGTCTAAGTCGGGAAACCGTGCGTAATACAACCACGCGTAAGTGAAGCCAGATATATCATCGAGCGATATGAGCAAGATGCCAACAGATAAGAGGGTAAATTACATGTTAGGACCGAAAAACAAACCTGCGAGTAAGCTGAGTAATCTCAATCATTTGTAAAAAATAATCGGAACATCTACCTCATTGGGAAACGACAAACAAAAAATTGTGCCGCAAATAAATAAGGAAAGCCTTTTGAACGTCGATACATTTTGTACCGTTTATAATCCATTCCCTCTTAATGGTCACTGAAAAGAAATGTATCGTTTTATTTGTATGGATAGCGCTGGCTTCATTGCTCTGCTTGACAACGTTAAGCAGCCGCCCTTACATGAACAACGACGCTGATAGAAGGGCTCTTTGGGCCTATAAACATGCATCCCCTACAACCTCAACCAATAAAGTGCTTTGTTAAAAACTAAGAACTAAATTGCATGCCAAATTTGTGTATGACTGGTCTGCTATGGTTGAATATGGATATTGCTTCGGTCAAAGTAATTCTTAGCGAAACAACTTCCCGCACGGTAATGGTCATTATTCATTACAATCTATTATGAGCATAATGAAAAATGGCTGCCTTAGTTTGAAGAAGTCATAATGAATGGGCCTATGCTTATTGAGACTGGACGGGTTGGGAGATTGAACAGAGACGTAAGTAAGTATGAATGGCCAGTACACGGGGGATGCTGTCAATCCTACTTGCACAATACTTAAAGTAAGACTAAACCCGTGCAGCGATTGATCGCTGCGTCATTGTTTTATATCCATAGGTTTGTTAGATAAAGTTGCTACATTTATGCACGACTACGGCGTTGCAAAGGCGAAATGCATACACTCAATCAACTTTGCAAATATGGCGAGGCGATCAACTGGAAAACACTGACTCCGCAAGCAGAAATATCATTCAAAGACCCCTAATATGAATGATATCGCATGATTTGGCAGCTGGTTGGTCACGCAGTAATTCTGTTCAGTTTTCATACGACGAGCAATTGTAAACAGCTCCGCCTGGTTGCTTTTTATCAATCAAACACACATGTCAGCAAATAACGTCTAGGCATCGGTTAAGCCAGAACATATGCATAATCAAGTAGGTAACATAATAGCAGTTTCGTTCAGTAGCATCCATTCACCATCATTTAATAATAATTATGATCCTTTACTGCTGCCTGTAGAGCCTTCCTCAAGGGAAAATAGATGATATGTGCTTTGGATTCGTTTCAATCTATTTGTTCTTTATAACCGGAAGAAAAGTACAGACAAGCGAATCGAGAGTTGCCTTCGTTTAATTGATTAACGAGTAACCGCAAGAATAAAAAATTTCGTCTACCATTGGTAACGAAGCTAACATTATTCGCAAAACAGCAGCGTTTGATATTGATTTACTCCAGAAAACATGGCTTTGGTATTATTGTGTTCGTTGGTGACGTGGCATGTAACTGGTTTTATATATAACAGGATAGGTCCCACGGTGCTGACCAGAACAATATAATGAATAATAATGAATATGAAAACCACATGCATAATTGTTTGATGTGCTCTCCTGTACAATATAAAACATGGCACAATGTTATTATGAGACTCATGCAGTAATAGCGTGGAAACATGAAACAGAATATATGATTGCATGGTGGATCTGTATTCGGAATATGTAGCCCAAAGAAATGCATTCATGATATCCGGCTCTGAAGTTGTCCAGCTCAGATGCTTGAATCACTTGTATTTAATCGTCGACCTATTCATCTAATGCAATAATGCGTTTGAAAGGGCATGTCTTTCCTAAATATCGTACTTTTTTGGTTGTTGTAGCGGTTATTGCC
>CM067356.1:41319362-41395188 GCA_034190875.2 Urechis unicinctus | reverse complement strand
CATATGTACTAATATGTGAGCTCTTGTCTAATACCTCAATATTTGTATATTTGCATCTGTGCAGATGTTGATTTTGGTAGGAGTCCTTGTTGGATTAGGACTTGTGTCAATCTTGGCTCTGGAGTCTGTGACACCGATTGAGAGAGACAATGATAAACTGCTAACTTAAAAGATACTTACTACCGTCATGTCAACTGTCAAGCAACACACAAAACCAGAGAAGCTGCTATCGATTCCAATATTTATTCATGAAGGTATGGTGTTCAGCTTAATAACATCAGATTTCAACCGGGTAACATATATTGCTGTTGCATTGAGCTTCGAGTTAAATATTGTACCATAGAATTATTAGTGCAAAGTCCATTTAGTCATCAACAACTAAATACATTAAGATTTAGAAAATGCTTTGTTAATTATTGTAATTTACGACGTAGCAGGAACGTATTGTACTTTTCGTTTAAAAGTATGGTTTTAAACGTGCTTTGACAAGCAGTGTTGTTATGCTTTCAGCTTTTTACAAGCTCTCTGTGGGGTGTGTGGCTTTTTGGATACACAATGCTTCCATTTGCAATTGTATCAATATAGTGGCCAATGGCTCCCACCATTTTATTGACAGGCTGGGCCGAGGGACTAGTTTGTTGGTAAACTAGTGTGACGTTCACAACCTGCTTACAAGCTCCTGTATACGCACCACTCATTCCATAAGACCATCGTTCTTACCTTCCAGATCTCTCACCATGTCCTTTAGTTTCACAAGGTCATCATAATTTGTCTCCATATCACTCAGTTGGCCCTCCAGATCTATGTTTTCGTCTTTCATATAATCTGTGTCTAACATCAACTCTTTTACACTACCCTCAAGTTCAGTAATACGCTCTTCCGTGTTAATTTAATAGCTCATACCCTCGTGTATTCAATGGGCTGATTCACAGTCCGCTCAATGGTAAAGAAGCACCCTATGCTTCGTCTTTTTGATCGATTAAAAACAGTCAGGCGTGCTCTTACAGATCTGGACTTAATTTCGCCCTTCATTTTGGTATATTTTGTGACCTTAGCTAAATCCAGCTTAAACTCATGATCTGAGATATTACCATCTTTAATTGCTGTTGCTACAATGTCAGCAATGGTATTCAATTTGCTCTGCGCTAGAATGCAGATCTGATTATGTTTTTAGCCTTGATGGTCAGCGGCGACTGACCAATATGCCAGCAATGTAGCCCACAAGCGGCTCCAGTAGCACACAATATTGTGGCAATAGGAATGGCAACTACTCTAGACATTATACCTACACCACTTGACACCAGACACATACCAACAGTAACTAACGCCCTGGATTCTGTGCCGTCGGAATGGTTGGTTGTTGTCGCATGCTGCTGCTTCATACGTAAGTCTACAGGTCAAGTGCAATTAGTAGTGAAGCTACAGACCAGGTCGCCCCTCGGTTTTGAGTGGTTGTATAAAAGTTAATAACGTTGCCTTGTTCTAGCTGTAAAGGCCGGTCTAAAGATATTACAACAGCCTGTTGGTCAGCACGCTTACTTATTCTTACCTCTTGGTTCGTTCCATTATTAACAGGAACGACTGCAATTGGACTAGTATCAGCACCAACACTAGAAGACAACCCCATACGAATGATCTTACCATTTGGTAACATGGTATATCCACAGCTTGAGTCTTGTAAGTCTCAACTCCTGGCACCATGGCCAAACGACAACTCATATACAGTCCAAAGAGGGCCACTTGCTTCTTCCCATATAGTAATGAGTGGTTTTGTCTTTTCAGCTGCAAATATGGCAAATCTACCTGCCCGTGCAAAAACACATTCCCAGACCAAAATTGGATGTGTCTGGGGCTAATGAGGTGCACCAAGTCGATCTATTATTTCTTCCTCATGACGTTGTAAAGCGCCGGACTTACAAGTATGCCCTAGCTGTGGTGGATGCGGCCTCACACTACAAGTCTGCCGTGCCATTGACTACAAAAGAAGCTTCATAGGTCGCAGGTGCACTTGAAACAATATACAAGCAAGGACCGCTGCATCGGCCTAAACTACTTCAGATAGACCCCGGACGGGATTTTATGCGAGCAGTGAATCAGCTGCTATCAAAACATGGAGTATCAGTTAGTCGCTGCTGTGTGAATATCCATCGAGATCTGGGTATAGCAGAACGCTTTAACTGAATGCTTGCTGAACGACTCTTTGGACACCAGTATGCTGTAGAGTTAGGTGGGTACAGAAAAATGATCGACTGAGTGGGTTTCTCGACTGCAGGCTGTAGTCTCTGCGATAAATAATGAGGTGACCCACTTGACTAGAAAAAACCTAAGGATGCAATAAAGGCAAAACGAGTTGCACAAAAGCCCTCTTCAGTCGTACCAGGGCGCCCGCAGAAGGTCAAAGAGCATGAGCTTCCCTCTGGTGTTGACATTTGCTACCTCTACCAGCCTGGTGGGGTCGAGCAAGGCCAGCAGCAGCGGGCCACTGACCCTGTGTGGTCACTCAATGTTTACAGGAATGGGCACTCTGTCACTAAATTAGGTGAGCCTGTACTAAACTATGGTCACACTAGATTACCAACAAACTAGCCCCTCGAGCCCGTTAGTGGGTCGGGTCCGAGGCGCCTTTCTTTTGCTTAGGGCGAGCAAAAAAAATTGTACAAGCTGCCAAAGGGTACGTAGTGCAGATTAAATCCGTACTGTTCCAGAACCCCCACCATCTATTCTACTGCGGGTTATTTGGAAAGATACGGACCGCATGTCAGCTTTCAATTACGATCTGAGTAACATTCCCTCCCAGCAATACATTACCATGATTACCTCATCCGACAATAATTGGATTCAGGCCCACAAGAAGCGTACCAATCGAGTCGGTTTATAGTTCGGTTTTCTGCGTCACAAAAATTATAGTTCCGTTATACTAGATAGTTTTATTGTCAGATTCATGACAGCACATAATACCAAGTTAATTATTAGATGATACTAGCAATGCGTTAGCTACACTTACTATTAAACGAAACCATCCACAAGACATTGTCTCATAACGTAACAACGTTTCCGATCAATTGAAATAACTATAAAGAGTCACAGTGCTTTACCTTTTGGCAACGTTATGTAATAAGATTGTGCAACATTATATTAGACTACAAAATATCCATACCATTACCTGTATAACTGTATAGTTCAACGATGATCTGGCCGCAACTACAGTGACCGAACATATTGCGCTTGATGTATCATATTACAATACGCTGAAAGATGGAGTTCTGGCAATCAAGCGGAAGAGCGTCTGATGAATTAGGTCACGCATGGTCGGGTGTGTTTTGCAGGACAAAACAACAATTCCTCGGGAACCGATTCGCTGCTATTCGTCCCACACCAATATTAGAATGTGATTGCATTCCGGAAAAAATCCCCTAGTTATTTACTCAGCATTCAAGCAGCACCAATTGGGAAAGGGACTTTTCTTAAGACAAGCTCAACTCATGTGTTGAACTCAATCATAGAGATTACATAAGCATAGATGCATGATTATTTGACGTACAATTGTGGAAGGTTCCGAACTTGTGATTGCGTATAAGTATAATTTATTGCCTCTACCGCCAAGCGAATGCTCCTGTCTGTCGCGTCCAGCAGATACTTCTCTTCCGATGTAAAATGACAATTGACAAGCAGCATACTTGCGAATAGATTTTGATATATGACTATCTTACAAAAACTGCAAAGGTTGAAAAATCGTATTGATGGCTCGCAAGGGGCAAAGTATGTATTGATCCGTCGGACGTGACCTCTCGACGTATCGCCGCATATTATATTCAATGCAAGGTCATGGTGCCGCATTCAGCACAACAGATGTATTCTACTTTCGAGAAATGTGCATCCTAAATTCTGGTCAGGGGGGAGGTGATAAGATGCACATTTTCATCACTTTATTCACGATCGCCTGATGAACCAATGTGGTTTCTAGAGGTGATATCAATGGAAAATGACTTGGTTACAGCGCGTTATTCACGGTCGAGCGACTGCTATATATGACTTTATTACATACTAATGCAGGCGAAAGGCATTCTTAACGGAGTTCTTAACATTCTGCCACGGTATCTACAAAACAATGCAAACAACAACGACATACAGCAAAAGATTTATATAAATCATGATTAATTATTTACATTCGTGTTCACAATGTCGGCTGGACAGGCAATTACAATCCAACGTTATTCACAATCATTGACTTATGTTGCAGCCATGTATTTGGTTTGCAATAATTATGTTGCTGATGAAAAGATAACAAATTAAGCTCAAGTCTCTTGACTAAATCTGAAAACAAAACGTAATAAGCGACCACCATCATGACATCTCATCTCAATGTAACATTGAGGAAAACACAGATTGTACACCAATGTTCTCTGTGCGTACTAAAGAAAATGATTACACGAGAAAATGTGTATGACAAATTATGGCGGAGTCGCCCGATCACCTTCTAGCAAAAAAGACCGGTAAATTCACGATCTGTGAAAAATAATGAATCGACTAAGATGCTGTCAAATAGGCAGTACTAGCCTATGGATCAATTTTACGTTTAAAACTATATTTGAAAACTTTTGTTTCTGAAACAACGACCATTTTTTATCACTTGAATAACCACCAAATACACATTTTAGTCCACAGTAACATGAGTTATATAGACAAAATATGTATATATACATATATATATATATAATATATATATATATATATATATATATATGTTTATATATATATATATATATATATGATATATATATATATATATATATATATATATATACATTATATATATATAGCTATATATATATATATATATTAATATATATATATATATGTATATATATATATATATATATATTCAAGTATATAGCACGGCTCAGGATGCAATGTCGTTTGGTAATCGAAGTATCTGTGTGACCTTACAATTGGCGCTAACGATAAGGTCACCATGAGGATGATGCCGACAACGCACGTCTTATATATTCGGGGTTTTAGTCCCATAATCTGTTAACTCCGTGAATATCTATTAACTCTGTCCTTGACAAACACGGTATTGTGGTGTCACACAGTAGGTCCAACAATTTGAAACGGATTCTAAGTCTGCGAAGTTATAGCCAGTAAATGCAATAAGATGAAACTTGACAGAAGCTATTCGATATTTGTAGTCGGTGTATTTTTGCACATCTAACTAGTATGCTCCATGACACGTATTACCTGGTTTAAGCTATTCATGCTAAGCTATAGAAAACAAATTTCATTTAATAAATTGGAATGCATATTTGGTTTCTTGATTTTACCTTAGCCTTGACACTGCCTTGAATTCCTACACTTGATGCGCGATGTAAAATTCTACTTCTGCAATTGTAAGATCGTAAGGATTGCAATTAGAAACGGCATGATTGTTAGTTCCGCGATTATCAAATTATACTGTGTGTTCAGACGACATAAGGTTTTCCATCCGAGTAGCACAAAAGTAGAATCCAGGTTTGTATTCAATTGGCAATAATTGAAAGGGTCAGATATCATCGATACTTGATCATCACACTTCATTACCGTTGATTCTTTAATTGACCACAACGACAACTTTGCACAATGGCTTAATCCTTACATAAGCATAGTTATTTTATAGAATGAACACGATGGTACATATAACCGCAGAGTATATGAATATCGCCTTCACAGTGATCCTCGTCACTAGCACGAGATTAAGGCCACTTCGTCAGTGCTGCGTCGATAATAAAAAGTATCCTCTTGTGTTGTGTCAAAATACTGATTCTTGGTTTAAGAAAAAACAATGGTGGACTGTGAAATAAGGCTTGACATATCAACAATATTTTCAGCAGAACTTTCATGAGCGTAGCATGTAACAACAAATCGGATTTAGCTTATGTTGCAAATTGTTAGCGATCTGCGTGTTACTCATGCATATACGATGGACTACACATAAAAACATTCGTTTATTACAAAAATGGAATAACTTTCTTCTGTTGGATGTATACCCCATGCTGGAATCTTGCTGCTGTAAGATGGCTGATAAAGGGTGCTTTTTAAGGTCTAAGTCGGGAAACCGTGTGTAATACAACCACGCGTAAGTGAAAAGCCAGATATATCATCGAGCGATATGAGCAAGATGCCAACAGATAAGAGGGTAAATTACATGTTAGGACCGAAAAAACAAACCTGCGAGTAAGCTGAGTAATCTCAATCATTTGTAAAAAATAATCGGAACATCTACCTCATTGGGAAACGACAAACAAAAAATTGTGCCGCAAATAAATAAGGAAAGCCTTTTGAACGTCGATACATTTTGTACCGTTTATAATCCATTCCCTCTTAATGGTCACTGAAAAGGAATGTATCGTTTTATTTGTATGGATAGCGCTGGCTTCATTGCTCTGCTTGACAACATTAAGCAGCCGCCCTTACATGGACAACGACGCTGATAGAAGGGCTCTTTGGGCCTATAAACATGCATCCCCTACAACCTCAACCAATAAAGTGCTTTGTTAAAAACTAAATTGCATGCCAAATTTGTGTATGACTGGTCTGCTATGGTTGAATATGGATATTGCTTCGGTCAAAGTAATTCTTAGCAAAACAACTTCCCGCACGGTAATGGTCATTATTCATTACCATCTATTATGAGCATAATGAAAAATGGCTGCCTTAGTTTGAAGAAGTCATAATGAATGGGCATTATGCTTATTGAGACTGGACGGGTATAGAGATTGAACAGAGACGTAAGTAAGTATGAACGGCCAGTACACGGGGGATGCTGTCAATCCTACTTGCACAATACTTATAGTAAGACTAAACCAGTGCAGCGATTGATCGCTGCGTCATTGTTTTATATCCATAGGTTTGTTAGATAAAGTTGCTACATTTATGCACGACTACGGCGTTGCAAAGGCGAAATGCATACAACTCAATCAACTTTGCAAATATGGCGAGGCGATCAACTGGAAAACACTGACTCCGCAAGCAGAAATATCATTCATAGACCCCTAATATGAATGATATCGCATGATTTGGCAGCTGGTTGGTCACGCAGTAATTCTGTTCAGTTTTTATACGACGAGCAATTGTAAACAGCTCCGCCTGGTTGCTTTTTATGTGACTCAATCAAGCACAAATGTCAGCAAATAACGTCTAGGCATCGGTTAAGCCAGAACATATGCATAATCAAGTAGGTAACATAATAGCAGTTTCGTTCAGTAGCATCCATTCATCATCATTTAATAATAATTATGATCCTTTACTGCTGCCTGTAGAGCCTTCCTCAAGGGAAAATAGATGATATGTGCTTTGGATTCGTTTCAATCTATTTGTTCTTTATAACCGGAAGAAAAGTACAGACAAGCGAATCGAGAGTTGCCTTCGTTTAATTGATTAACGAGTAACCGCATAGAATAAAATTTCGTCTACCATTGGTAACGAAGCTAACATTATTCGCAAAACAGCAGCGTTTGATATTGATTTACACTAGAAAACATGGCTTTGGTATCATTTTGTCCGTTGGTGACGTGGCATGTAACTGGTTTATATATAAAACAGGATAGGCCCCACGGGTGCTGACCAGAACAATATAATGAATAATAATGAATATGAAAACCACATGCATAATTGTTTGATGTGCTCTCCTGTACAATATAAAACATAACACAATGTTATTATGAGACTCCTGCAGTAATAGCGTGGAAACATGAAACAGAATATATGATTGCATGGTGGATCTGTATTCGGAATATGTAGCTCAAAAGAAATAAATTACCAACACATCCTATTGAAATGTATCCATGATATCCGGCTCTGAAGTTGTCCAGCTCAGATGCTTGCATCACTTGTATTTAATCGTCGACCTACTCATCTAATGCAATAATGCGTTTGAAAGGGCATGTCTTTCCTAAATATCGTATTTTTTGGTTGTTGTAGCGGTTATTGCCCAAAGATATCAAATATTTGTCTTCATATCTGTAATCGATTACTAACTATCGGGAATATCAACAGATCTTCTTCATTTTACGGAAATAGCCGTCCACTCGCTGATAGCTTTTCTTGACGTCAGTTATGAAGCCCAACACGAAAATATTGCAAAGTGTTCATGTAATTGTGTAGGTGGTCTCCTAGTTGTATTTGGTATGACCTTTACAATATTTGGAAAGTATATAACATTTAATAGTTTCATAGTATCAATCAGTTTACAGGTAGTCTACAATAAATTATGTTACAAAATCCGACAGTAACCGCGAGGCTGAAGATATTGTTGGAAGTGCAGAATTGGAACGTGCCAATGTTCTCGTCTGTAGCGAGTTATTTATCACTACACTTTGAATACTAATATACTACAAGAGGCATACGCGATCAAGTACACTGACAAATTATTTACACTATAATGCAATACTACCCAAAAATTTATTTGTCCAATATGACACTTTCCTGGGTGCAATGGAGGTTGACTAGTCGCACATTGAATGGGCTAATCATCATTGGCTTCCTGTATAATCTGATAGCAAAATAAACATATCCTAGCATTGACTGATGGACCATCTCATCTATACCTAACCTCATGACTAAGACAATTAATACTTAACTCATACTTTAGTGAAATCATTTAGTGATGGTCTACTTTCAATATTCCTGAACATAAGTGAAGAGTGTCGTATCAATAAGGTGATGGTAATGGTAATATTGATGTTACTTTCAACAACGATGCGACGGTGATGGATGATGACGACTGTTATACATTAGCAGCTCCGCTTAAGTGCCAGCGCCTACAGCGCACAAACCCATGCCGCTTGGACGAAGGTCCAGCAATGTTATTTTAGCTTCCGGATCGAGTGCAGAAATGGGAGCCCCATTTAACGTGATCATCCGAGTCAGGGGTTTTCAGATTTTCAAACCATAGGATAGAACCCTCAACCTATGGGAAGAGAGAAGACACAGTATACCACTACGCCCGGAAACTGGCTATGATCAAGTAGATAACAGCAAGCATCATTTGGAATCTTTTGTACAACTTGTGAAATGCTAGATTCTATAGCATGCAGTATATCCGGTGTTTTGAGGGGCCACCAGCATCACTTCCATCAGTAAAATAGCAGGTATCATTTGATAAATTTCCTTTCTTTCCATTTACCTTATTAATGTAAATTGTGACATTATTGAGCCTGCCTTATTTGCTATTGACAACGCTGGACCCGATTCTCTAGCATTGCCATCTGTGAATTATTAGTTAGAGAAATGTGCCCACTTGTATGTATCAAGTTTGTTAAGTCTAGTGATTGACTTTTCACTACCCGGTTTATTTTTTCACGAATTGTACCCACTGATGTGTGGCATCCATCTTCTTATAAGCACTGGGTCCATTGTATTCGGATCTGGCGAAAACCATCATGCTCGAACGCTTGACTATGACGAAATAGAAAAGATTATAAGATCTGACTTTCTTCACCAGCAAACAAGTGCAAAAAGGCTCTCTTCATTAGAGAGACGAGTGTTAGGTCACACATCGGCAAGGTATTAACGTTAGGCTGTGTTGTTGTTTAGGTTGTTTTTTAGTGGAGTTATTGAATAATCCTTTTAGGATATATATTTATGACATATCATGACGGATTCGGCAAAGATGATGCTATACAAGGAATATTCTTATAAAAATAGTAAGCGAACCATGGACCTATTAGAACGTCATTTTGGAAGGTTCAAACGCCTTCTTCTTTATAGATAAAGCAAAATAGCATCGCAATCAGTACGATATCATCAATAAACTACTTGCTGTTTTCGGCATGCTTCCTATGTGTGCAACCCCATGCGTGCTGCAAGCTTCTGGGTTTGGCTCGTTGTTACTCGAATAGATCTGTGGTAGAATCATGGACCGGATTTTAGAAAAACATATTTGAACACGCTCAGTAGCTGCAGCCCCCACGAACGCGCACGCCATGGACGCTCAAAGTGGAGCATGTTTAACCATACTGCGACTTAATCAGATAACAAGCAACTATTAGCGATCATTAAAAAGTCGTAGGTGTCATGCTAATTTGATAAATAATTGATAGCCATTGTTCGTGCTTTTACTGCGTGATTGAACATTCAGTGTGCGTCTACTTTGATAAAAACACATGGAAGGTGTCATTAGTTTGTATGTTACGTAATAGAAACGTGCTAAATAATGATGAGCAAGCTAAATTCCACCGAAATGGTTAAATGAAATGAACAAATTACGACACGTAACACGTTAACGATAAATGACTGGTTGCTCTAGCCCTTTTCACATACCGTGCTCGCATGAACCAGATCTCACCGCCGGTTGTTTCTAATCGCGGACATAATGTTATCCACACAATGGTCAGACAAATACAGCCTGATTTTATGGGGGTAACTCAGCAAGGATAAGTGATGGAATTGACTTAAATTGGCCGGAATGTCTAAGTCAATCAGAAAGTAGGATAATACTGGTCTTTTATGCTATGTGAAATAGACATAACAACACGAGCAGTTCAATATCTGGTAAACAGCAAACGTTTATAGCTCGATTAATGGGTCCATTTAGTCTTCTGCACGATTGAATCTAAGCTCTATACGCTAGCCATATATTTCCTCAATGTTATGGTATATTTAGAAGTCTTGGGTAAGGTATCGAATGGTAGGTGAATAGTCTAACGACTTAATACGTCTGTTGGAATTGTAAAACTGTTATAACTGATATAATAATGACTCCAAGAAACCTGAATGGATATTTGGGCATGTACTTGCTGACCAGCTATGGTATCTTCAAAGTGGTTAGTGCTGCGCAAAGATCAGTTGGTGCACATGTAATACTGATTTTAATAATGGTCAGAAAGCAGGAAAATCGAACCTAACCCGGACCTTTAATTTGCAAACAGTGGTGACATATGAATGTATTATTTGTAGGTAGGTAATTTGAGGTCCCAAATCTATTGAAAGTATGTTTGATTGTTATGTACACGCTAGGGAATAATCCGTCCGTAAGGTCGTAATCTTCAGTTTGTTTGATGTGTAGAATCGATTTAACGACGTGTAAAGAGCATTATTAGGTAACGAATGAACAAGGTACACAACCATCGGAATTATAATTGATTAACTTCATTTTTCGTTCCGGACCGCCAAGTGACACAATAATTACCGCATCGTCGTCATGAGATGATGTATAAACGCGGTACCGTTTGATTTTTCTAACAGATTACGAGTGTTACAGCTGATTTTTCATCTGACACAGTTTATCTTAATATATATTAGATGCCAAGTACAACCGGAATGACTAGATTGATACATGCAACAGCTATAATCATCCAGCGCTCGTGTGGCATGAAAGTCTAATCGAATCTATTTATACATAATTTGCAGTGTGATCAAGAAATCAGTGAGTAGAGAGAAAAGAATATGTCAGATGCTTAATCCATTGCTATAAAGTATTGATTTAAACCGCAATCTGCCAATTTAGACACAGCAGGCTTCAGATTAATGTATATGATATTTGGCTACTGCCTCATTGTGATTACCTTATGTATTAGCAAAGGTGGAACTTTATTTAGCTATAGCTTCCCACTGATCACGTCCTTTAATTTGGTAATCCTAATTAAAACTATTCGCTTGCAAATAGTGGTGAACAGTGTCGAAGCCATAATCATGGGGATTATGTGAGGTACTGCCAACGAACATGTTAAATATTCATTTACTCTATGGCCGATTCAAAAAAATTATTTTTATCTATTTGTATTGCGAAATATGAGAAACCGTTTTAATATCTTTAATGTAAAACAATTCATGCTCTACGGTAAGACCTCACTGCTGCCTGTTTTACAATGACATCTGAATGAATGGAGGACACAACTTAAGCTAAACAAGGCTTTTATTATTTGGTTTAAGTTAACAACCACGCCAAGCAGGTAGAGACTGATTTATTGAACTGAATGTGTTTTTGCAGCTAGCCAAAGCATCCCTCGTGCCTTGCTTAAGTTAATATACATCAGAGCCACTTAAGGCACACTTCCGTAAATTCGATGAAATGAATGATACATATGTAACGGAGCATTCCTAGTAGATACTGCAGTTTGTTTTATTCCTTGTCAACGTTGGTTTTCGCTTCATCGAACCTTTGCGCACAACATATCGCGTTGTTTTCGTCTGATGCCAATGCGAAGGCATAGTGAGTCACTCAAGTGTTAAGGAACTCATTGCAACTAGCGGGGATGGGTCATGATACATCAATCAGAGAAGCACGGTAATGGCAATAAAACCTCACTGATGCTAGCTGGTAAACATGTGAGATATATCTCCGCCATCAATAAACCTTCCTCACAAACATTACATGTTCGTGTAGCTGCACACTCGATCAAAGGATCCGCAAATGACGCTACCTAAGAAAATAGATTGTTGAAAGCATATCATGAAAGTATCAATCTGGCAACGCATAACTTATTGACAGTGATAGTAAACTGATTTGTAATAACGCTGAGCTTTTTTATGTTGCATTTTAGCGTAATACTGGAATATTGGTTGAATATTAAAATATTACAACAGCCAACGCCACCTTTGTTGAATGTTAAAATATTACAACAGTCAACGCCACCTTTGCTGAATATTAAAATACTACAATAGCCAACGCCACCTTTGTACAGCAATCGACTCAGACCGCCCACCCACACCCCACTCAATCATATTTAACCAGCCGGCGTATTCTTAATGCGTAGCATCAGACTCTGGATCAAACCAATTTTATTGCAAGTGAATGATGCATCTGACTGAAATCATACAAATTTTAGAGCGGGTATAGACAAAGGACCACTCAGGGACATTCCGCGACGCGACAATAGTAAACACCGGAGTGCTTTCCTTTTGTTACGATATCGTTTGTGCACCCACCGGATGGAATGACCTTGACCTTGTAATAAAGTTGCTTCCTGTTTGACACATCATGGCGTTGGTTGTTTACATGGTGTCATAAGTAAAAATCGAGTGAAATCATACTTGGTAATAGGCATCGGCGTGAAATGGATGTGGAATTCGGAAGACCAGAAACTCTACTTGCCAGTCAATTGCTTCGATTGTGTTGTCAAGTTGATATTTTGATTGTATGCCTATCTATCGTTAGTAGTGTCTGTCACGCTTCTTCTAATTGACTGTGTAGTGATTTTTGCATCACGATGGCCGGGCTTAGTGCGTTCAAGCACCCAGAGAGTTAGACTTCACTGGCAATGTGTCACAGAACTGGAAAAAAGTTTTTCAAAATGCATTTAATGTTTTCATGTGAGCCAGTGGGCTAGATGAAAAGCCTGACAAGAGGAAAGAACTAATGATTAGATGCCGGACAGGCCGTGGCAGAAAGTAGCAACTGATATGTTCTATTTTGATGGAACAACGTACGTATTATTTGCCGATTACTATTCCAAATTTGTGGAATTGCGCAGCTGCCTCATAGCACTGATTTAGCCAAGCAATATGGGTTTGTGCCTGTGACTTCATCGCCCTATTACCCGCAAAGTAATGGGTTCGCGGAAAGCTAGGTCAAAATTGTGAAAAGACTGCTGAAAAAGTGTCGAGAAAAAAGGCTCTCTTTTGGGTGTAATAATAAAATGAAATACGGCTTAAATAAGTGCATTTATTGTGTTTATCAATGTCAAATGACTGATTATTAAGCGTTATATATTCACTTAATCGACTAATGTCATATCTTTAATCGTTCCATTTGGCAATCGAACAGAATCAGAAATTATTGCCTGATCAATGGTGTTATTACAGAGTTGTGCTGTGTAACATGTTAACAAAAGAGATCTAAGACAGCTTTGATCGCAGCATGAGCGAAAGACATGATAAGAGCGATGTAGCACTAGCGGTTCTGGAGAGGCGCAACACGCCAATAGATGGGCTTCATGCGTCACCTGCGCAAGTTATGTAACAATTGGCTTTGTGAACTCGAAAAAGAGGGACAACCCATGCCATCATATTTAAAATGGTGGTTATCATTATTCAAAAAGGTTGTCTTTGAGCCTTTGTATACAGAATCTGTACGGCTTTCGCGCTCATGCTTCTCTCTCTCATGTACATTTTTTGTATGCTTTATTGATGGTTAGTCATGGAAGTCGGGATATAAACTCTAGGTAAGCAGGGAAGACATACAGTGAGGCACATGTAAGGCAACTAATAGGTAATGTACGTGATATGGTTTGCTCAAATCTCCTCAACCCTAGGACGCAGTAGAGATTCGCAAATTGAAGAATGTTGACGAACTAACGAGAAATGAGAAGTATTCTTTGTGCGAACCCAGGTGATTCATCTCAGCAGTGTGTATATAGTAGCACCACAGTTTAATTAATATATAGTAGAAGGCTATGCACCTATAGCTCTGTCTATCTCTATGCATTCCATTGTATGTACTTACAGCATCAGTCTTTGTTTTTATCGTTCCACTATGATCAAGTATGAATGATGTGGGTATTTGTTTGTCAAAAGATGACGAGGTTCTCTGCTAGTAAACACCTACTACACGTTTAAATCCTGAGGTTGAGAAGACACATGCATCATCGAGCGGTATTCTAGTACAGCTAATGCGATGACACATTACTCGTGAGCAAAGCTAAAACAAAGGCAAGCATGCTCAGCCATCTTAGTGATTTGTAACGATAAACTAAGCATCTAATTATTGTGCAGCTTTAATAAATGAAGAGCCCTACTTTACGACTGTGGCTCGGTTTTATGTCCATTCCTTGAGAATGAGCTCCGGAACAAAATAGTGGTTTACGGCAATAAAACAGATAGACCAGTCGCCGTATTCTTTAAAATTAAGTTGAGTGAGTATGCTGGTCCATTTGCTGCAACACATTCCGTCTAAGTGCTATAGCATTTCGTATCCTGATTGTGTGCCAGAAGTTTGTATGAAAACTGTAGTGCAGTCACGCACATATTTGCGAATGATCATTTGGAATGCTTTACCATCACCGCCTATAATCAACAATACACAATAACCATTTACAACTGCAGTATCACTAAACATTATCAGCATATCTCCTTGCAGCATGGCTCCTGTTGCGTGAAAACAGACGTAAGGATATGTTATCAGCTGTTTCTGAATATTAATCGAATATATGTTAGCGCTTTGCTCAAATATTCTTGATTGACCAGCGAATTTCACCTAAAATTATGCGTGTGTGCTTGGGCTATCATTCCATCCGTCTGCCAGTTTGTATGAATGACCAGTGTTATTCAACTATTTTACATGTGTGAAAGAGTAGTTCGGGGCTCGACTGTATTAACATCCTGTGCGACACACGCGTAACATCCATTTTGCTGCATCTAGGTTATCATATTTGTCACACGACAGATGCAATCTACAAAATGGTGCCATCAACGAATATAAAACTAGCCAAATAACGCCATGTATTCTTTTGTATAGTGCGAGCATAGCTGTCGCTGACGTTGCGTTTGGTTTGATTAGATTGTTTGGCTTTTGTCTTCATCAAAGCAGCGTGCGTAGAGATTGGTAGTCTCCGTTCAATACAAATACTAAGGTAAACAGGACAAATGCAAGGATGGCTAAGAGCGCATTGCATTGCATTGTACTCGCAGTACACATTAAAATAGAAGGCACGATGGAAAAGCCGTCATAATTGATGAAGCCAACAAGGTTAAATCTTTCATGACGAGGATAAACCTAAGGCCCGTAGATAAATACATTTTGTTCGCACAAGCGTATCTGCTTGTGGACAGCATTCAATACGCTGATTGTTACAAGCAATCATTCACATCGCATCCCGCTTATACGCAGTTGTCTATGAATAAGCGTCTTTATACTTGTGCAGTTCGATCAAGAATATTGGTGATTTGGCCCCAGTTGAAAGAGCGGAATATGAAGAAGGCTTGATCCGCGACTGGAAATATTTATATAAACTCAAAAGATGAAGACCGATTCATCCAAAGAGCGTAGCAAGTGTTGCGGTGCATTCGATTAGTCAACCTTTGATCCATTGTAACAACCTAATGTACAAGCACAGTCGAACTCTCTTTGTCATGAACTCTACTTAAGTTTCTGGTAATCTATCATATATCTACACCCGAATAAGTTTTGAGCAGGATTATGAAGTATGTAGTTATCAATGCATGTCAGTTTTGCAAACTCAGATGGGGCGCTCGGGAAATATACAAGAAAGTTTACTCCGTGCAAGATTTCATGGACCATCCGAGGCCACGGCAGGACAAACAGGGGTCACAATCAGGCACCACCTCAAGGAGTCGACGGCGCTGCTTTGTTTCAAGGTAAGAGTATGAACCTCATCGTTGCTATTCATCACAAGTCTTGTCAACGAACGCGTGAAGAACTGTCAATAAAAATGACGGAATTTTATGTATCAGTTTTTTCAAGTTCATTCGCAGTAGATTCATGACGGAGAGTTGGACACATGGAGCATTCATAACGCAGAAATCGAACTTGCAGGTAATCAGCACTTTACTAAAACTCGGGTATGATACCAATAATAACAAATTTACGTTACATAATCTTTGTATACAATAACCTGATGATAATATTGACTTAAGATAGCATATGCTGTATAGAATGTGG
Source organism: Urechis unicinctus (assembly GCA_034190875.2). Lineage (NCBI taxonomy): Eukaryota > Metazoa > Annelida > Polychaeta > Xenopneusta > Urechidae > Urechis > Urechis unicinctus. The sequence goes on along the minus strand of CM067356.1, from coordinate 41,378,594 downwards.
AGTGTACCTTATGGAGTAACTTACCGGCAACCCAATAAACTCAATGAATGTATTTAAATCATTATTGATTGTTAGTGATTTAAACTCCTGATATCAACTGCAGGAAAATTAAGAGGTCTCACTGCCAATTTAGTCAGGGATAAATTTATGTATTGACATGTGTCTGAAACCAACTTGAAGAAGGTGAATTTTTCACCTCGTTAGTTTTGAACTGGGATTGCATGGTTGGTAATGTCTTTCCCAAACGCTCCATTTGGTACTAGTGACCATCTAAATTGCTGCTATCGAATAAGTCCCATAATTGCCGTCGGGGAACATTAGGTGATCGAAACATATTGAACAGTCGAGTTTATTAGACGATTACTGCGGAAGTGTTGACAAGTATTCGACTGTATTTACAGAGATAGTTCCAGACAAAAACAAAAATTTACACCATTAAGTATACACTTTTGATGGTTCAATAGTAAATCGTGTCAACACAAAAATGTGCAGAAAAAAAGGCAGAAAAACATGACTGTTGTTTTAAGATGAGCGATGTTGTAGTAAAACAAAGAACCATTAAAAAATCATATAATATAGAAACCAATACCAATGCATTTTTTCCAACCATGCGAAAAGCAAATTTTAAATAAAAAAAACTTAATACAAATAAACATGCAAGTAAGCATAGCATTTTTGGTGATTTGTTGGGATAATCTGCGAATAAAACCATATGAATAAAGATAAAGATTGTGCTGCAGATGTAGCTAAACCAAATTGCTTAAACACGGAACATTTTAAGAGGTTTTGCATCTCCTCCCTCTAAATAAGCATCGAAACAATACTGCCATAAACGTTGTAAGAGTGGTTCGTATGATTAATTTCTATACAGTCACTTTACTGAGTGCATTATCTCAAGCTCAAAGGCAGCACATTTTGCATTATTATACTTCCTTCTAATGATTTTATTTCAATGTTTTGAATGAATTACTGTTTTCATGTCAGTTTCATTCTAAATTTACTTCCAGTGTGTGATTACTCATGTGTGATTGTCAATAAAAGTATCATATTAACGCCATGTATTATTCGTAATCTAATCAGCGCCGTCAAATAGTGTGGAGTCAGGATCCCTCGTCCTTCTAGTGGCCAATTCTAATATCGTCACTCGAGCAGACAATTGTATCAAAACATAATGTGCTCTGAGTAATTTCCCTGCATATAAATATACAACCCCAAGGAGATAGATGAATATCTACCCAAACTTGTAATCAAAGCCTTCAGTAATTGCTTGCAAATGGCCATCCAGAAACCTCTACGTTTGTTGTAGTCACCGTCGTACGGACTACGTTATAAGGCTAACTTCATACGCAAGAAAAGAGTTGGAAGTCCCGCGCAGCGACTGGTTCTATATATTATAGTTTTATTTGAACATTTTGAGATTTCAGGTATACGTTATTCGTTTACAAACCTAAAGAATAATAAACAGACCGTCTTCGTAACCTTTTACGAAGATCAAGCATAACATTCATTCATACGTTACATGGTGAAATTATCATAACAAAGCCAATTTGCTGCAATTGTGTAGCAGTCTCAATATTATTTGTGTTCAATGAGTATATTTACAAATCATTGCACCTTCTTTTTAATTTATTTAGCATGTGCGCAAAGGAAGGCGTAGCTAAATATATTGACAACTATTGCAACATAGATATGATTGCCAGTGACACCATTTCTGCTGTGGCAAATTTGTTGCTTGCCCAACCAAGTAAAGCCAAATGGTTTGTGGTTATTGTGAAACGATCGAGTCTGGTATGAACGGCCAGGCGGACGTAACTCATGATAAACTAGTGTCTTCTTATTTTGACTATATTGTTCCGCGCTGAAATAAAGTCGTTGAGTCATAGAGTGATGGTACCAACCAATACTAACACTTGTTGCAAAGCGGTCCAAAAGTACATTAGCGTCATACTCATTTAGTTGGGGACTCTTGCCACCAGGAGAACATAACTTCTCTACCACGGAGTACAGATTAATTTCATGCTTATGTGTCGCTCATAGTGCAAACAATAATCATCATGGTCGGTTACTTTGAAAGAGCAAATATGGTGATTTTTAGCAGTGATGCCATTGCCAACTGCAGTTTTTGTTAGACGTATAATGCTAATAGACCACTGCATTAGCCTGCCAAGCAAAACGTTGCAGAAATACCCTGTTATCGACAGAGCGGACATCGTCAAACCGAAAAGGTGATTCTAGAGAGAGGTAACTAGCAATGAAGAAAGCCCATAGCGGCTTCAATGGGCTAAGCGAAATAGTGTTTCAGCGCCCAATTCAGCTAATTCTATTAATACTAATTTGCATAGTTCTGCGGGAGTCGCAAAACCGAAAAGTCATCTTTATTTATAAACCTACATACGATTACAATAACGCTAATGTGAATCATCATAGGCCAAATTATACGACTGAAAATCCGTCATAAACATAATTGCTAAGACTAGCGAACATGGATTATAAATATATTCATAAAATGATTGGTTTTGTAACTAATTAACCGGGTCTTTTGCTGTTTTTATCGTTGCCGTATTCACAGTCACACTTAAAATGTTGCTGATAACGCATATCTGATATCAATGGTGCTGAATAGTAGATTCGTTACAACATGCTAGCCATGCTAGCCATGCTCGATCCAGTCCCATAGAGCGCCTTTCGTGATCGAATAGTTTACGCTTGCAACGAATGTAGACTTGGCATGTCATTTTCTTCATAGTAATTCTTAATGAGGTTTGATATATTTGGCGCTATCGACGTAATGGGCTTTGGAGTGAGAACCTTGATTTAATCAACAGATTTATCGACCTTCTGTAATGCTGAATTCATTAACCATTGGTCAAAGAAATTGGCAAATACCGACAGCGGGAAAATTATTGTTATACGTCGAATTACGACACCCAATCTGAATAATACTGCTAAAGTTACATATACTAACAGAGTGCGTCTGTATTTGTGTAGAGTGGCGATGGAGTAATGACACTGTTCAGTTATATACACAATGTAGTGTCACCAACTCCAAACTTATCCAAGTTAAGCTGTTTACGACACCATTCTATAGTATGTATCGATATCATTTACATTTAGTTTTTTCTTTGTTGTTGACCAGGAGATGCTTACCGGTGGAACTTGTGCATGCTTAATGTCATGGGCAAACAGAATGCGACCCCCGGTATTATTTGAGGTTTTTGATGTCACAACTGTTCAAAGCTTCCGAACTTGAGCAAGGCTGTGAAGTCTTTAGCTGTGCACATAGTAATTTCCACGCATTTGTGTGCAATGACTGAGAGGTAGGCACAAAATAGTTTTTACTAACACCACACGCAGGTTATTAGCTATTAGCAGTGAAGGGCAGGATACCCAATATGACAGAGAATACAGGAAGCTCAATCAAGTCAGAGGATCTTCAGGCGCTCAATCGTTTGAAAGTGGCTGGTATATATTTAAAACATTATACCATCTTTACTGATTAGATTCTGCTCGTCAAACATGCATCACACTTATGTCGTAGTTACGCTGTCAAGTTACACCATGGATACTTGCAATAAAGTGGATGAATAACGAAAAATGATGCGTGACTTTGCATTGATCTATGTCATGTTGAAAGAACATCTAAGAACCGATTGTCCAGAAATAATCTACGCAGCGATCATTTCTTATAAATGTATATCCAATTGTTTGATGATGCATGTCTGTACTTTCTCCATTGTCAATCTCAATGAGTGAATTTGTTATAAGTATCAGGATATGACTTATTGCCGGGCACAGAAGCTACTTGCTACCTTCCTGCAAGGTCCAACGCTTTATATAGTTATAGCTGCTCCCTGATTACTTCCGTTAATATGGAGACACTATTATGCAAATTAAAATGATCCCCTTGCAAATTGTGGTAAACAGTGTCGAAGCATTTGAGTTGCGTTAGGTGATTATAGATTATAGATGATTCTTTTTTCATCTATTTTGATTGTGTCATGTGAGACAATCGATAGAACATCTTCTGTGTAACATAAAGCACTACGGTTAGACCTCACTGCTGCTTATTTTCCAATTGCATCTGAATAAATTAAGGACATAACGGAAATTATTCGAAGCCATTTTAGTAAGCAATTGGTTTAGGGTGCTCACAAGGTCAACAACTACACCAAGCAGAAAGAGACAAGTGCTGATTGATAGAATTGAATGTGTTTTGCAGGTATGCAAAGCATCACTCACGCCTTACGTCAGTGCATAAACATCAATGCTGCTTAGGCACACTTTCGCAAATTGGATTGAATAAATGTTACTTATGTCTCGAAACGGTAGCAGTTGACACTGCAGTTGGTTTCATTCATTTGTCAACGTCACTTTACATTAGTTTTCGCTTCACCAAAGCTTTGCGAATGAGAGTCATTTTTTGTCGTCTGATGCCAATGATAAGGCAATAGTTCGTCATGTATTTAAGGACGCACCAAAACACACGGTGATGGGTTATGATACGTAACACCAGGACCACTCTAACGTCAATCAAACCTCACTGATGTTAGCGGTCATACATGTGAAATATATATCGGCCATCAGCAATCATTTCGAGTGCACGTATCGGCAAACTGGATGAAAGGACCCAAACAGGATGCTAACTATGAAAATGGATTGTTAAAAGTATATCATGAAAGTATCCATTTAGCATCACATTACTAAGTGACATAAGTGATAATCTGATTCGTGAAGCTTAGTCTCAACATAGAGGAGCTTTTTGATTTTGTTTTCAGCAAACTACTTGAATATTTACTTAATATCAAATATTACAATACATATAGGGAATATGTCTCATCAACATTCCGTACCATTCGGCAAGTGATCAAGTTAGTCAATGCACATAAAACATAGAACAGTTATACCACGGAAATAATTAGGCTGAACCCTCTAGCGACGTCATAAGATTTTCATTGAAAGTCTTAACTGCGTGCCAATGACTAACATTGAAAGTCGCGTTAATTGCGAGAGCGCTGCCTCAAATGGCATATAAAGGTTATCAGCAGTGCCCATTGAATGACTGCTACCGGAAAGATAAACCAAACAAACGAACGTTTAATCGATCAAAGCATAAAAGTTAACCTGTACATAACCTTTCGGCGATTCTTATGGTCGTAATTGGTGTTGTCAAACGAGGTCAGTAACGAGTATTGAAATGCGCTACTAGTTCCATTTGTCACATATGCAGCTGTTTAATGGCCTGTGGGATATCTTTATCGATCGATCTTGATTTATATAACATAGCTAGTCTTCATCCATGAATAACTCGAGTGTTTTCAATTCTATTCTATTCCGCACTAAGATCAGCAAAAGGTGAAACTGCTTGTCTAAGTCTTATGGTGAAAATCCAGTAATCTTACACAATGAGTGAATCATATGTTTTGTCAAAATTATGGTATTCGGTTCGGTATACATGACATTTTATACGCTTTGCCAACCCGTTCTCACTCAGGCGTTTCCTTTCTTTGCCAATGAGGCACGCTTTCAAAACCACACCTTTTTTGCAAGAAAGGATTTTTTCGGGGGTTTAAGTTTGACAACGCCGCAGCAAAACTATATCGATAAAGCATTTTGGACAAGACCAACGGATGAAGCATCTGAAGCGATTTCAAAGGGCAGCATCAAATGTAAATGCAAATACAAATTTTGCCATTGAGCAATGACTTTCTCAGGACATTGTATTACCGACGACTAATAGACTGTTTATGGTGCGTATGCAGCAATGCGGGTTACAAGAGATCGTGCTAACTCGGCCTTAATGATGATATCATATGGTTTGCATCATTTTAAGGTATTTGTATTAACGCTGAATGTTTTCCGCTGTTATGCAGACCATACCTCTTAGATCCATTAGTTCTTCTGATAAATATCTTGAAATAAATTAACTTTGCTAAGATGCTAAGAATTGGTATGTGAAAAACGTTTCTTAAGATCTTAAGTACAATATGATATAGCTCCAGGGACTACTTTGTTTTGTTTGTGGCTGTGATTCAATTCAGAGCATGCGCCTAGTGGATATAATGCAGAAAATATCAATGCATTAAGAGGATAGTGTATCCATCACTTATTGTTCGGATACGATGTTTGGTTCTGCTCGTGCGGTACCCATTAACGGTGCCTATATAATTTAGCCTTGATCTCCAGCAACAATTGTTAGTGTCGAACTTCAAAGATGCCGATACTACTCATCTGGTCTCAATGGTGTTGGATAATATATCCTGACAATCTGCCATCAATGTTCTCGATTGTCCTATTGACAATCGTAATGCGAAACGAAGTTTAATAAATTAGACACAATCAGCGTTTGGATCTGTTATCTAAACTGCGCCATGATATGGTACACAATGCTCCTGTTTGTTGCTGCTTATGAAGTCGCGGAATGAATTGCGGCCCATGACTATAGCTAGCACTATTGTGTCGTCGAACTAGCTTTATCAATTATACACAAAAGGTCTACTTCTGCTATTCGGCGTAACGGTTAAGTCATGGTATCCGTGGCTTAGAATATAATATTCACTAAAGCTTATTAAAGTTTGCCACAGATATGCATGAAGTCATCCATTTTATGCAGCCCAGATACTTAGCGTAAACTACGGTGAACAGCGATCTAGTGTAGCGTTTTAAGCACCCCATATTTAAACACTCTGTAATACTTTAATTGTGATTGTCTGGACATGAGCTTAACGTTGATAGTAGCAACAACCCTATATAACATTGAAAGTCTCTTCTTGATTAAATGACCACTCGCAACACATCCAACCATGATTCATCGCGAGTTTGATGATTTGAAAAAACCATCAATCATAACATATTTTGATACTCCATCAACCATTTTTACAGGAAGGGATAAATATTATTTAGTTAGGTGCGTGCCCCGTTTTCGTGATGTGATGGTATATCTGTCATTCCAGGTCAGGGAGTCAGGAAATTATTTTTCTGTTTAGATGGAATTGAGACTAAACATAAGAAAGATAGATGATGTTAAGTCAACAGAAAAAAAGTTGATTGTTACCGCTATCTGTGCGTTATAATGCGATTATTCGTGAGCAGCTGTCGGTGGACCATAACATATTAAAAGATCACCGACATAGCTTGTGGCTTTACTCTTGATTTATCAAACAACGAATAGTCTTCCAAATAAATACTTCATTGCTCATTACGTAATTAATCTTTGCTTACGCAGTATGAAAGCGTGGCACACAGACAAACATTATGTTTTGTGTTCAGCCCATACAGTATATCTTTGGATATTTAACTATAGATCATAGGTAATAATTATTTTACGCACCGATGTTACAAATTGTTACAACATAAAGAATGGCGTTCTTCATCAGTAATTAATTGGAATCAGACACCTACCGAGACGCACTTCACCTACATAGCATCGTCATATGATTAATGATGCCAGGCCACAACCATATTTGATTAACATCTTATCTCATTTTGGCAGGCACCGAAGACTGTCATGATCAGCAGAATATTGTAACCGTCGCCAATCAGGCACACTACGAGCAACCGCTATTATATTAGATTACATTTGTGATCAACGACTATCCTTGATTAATTGCATAAAATGAAGTAATCTGCCTGAAGGCAGATAATGTATTATTTCGCCGATCTAACTTGCCTCAAGATATTACATTTGTTAAAAAGACAGAAAAAAGTTGCGTTTCAAAGTCAAATTTCTTACTATAAGCTCAATCAGGTCAGCATGAACAATCCGCCATGCTGTGCAAATATATATATATATATATATATATATATATATATGTATATATATATATATATATATATATATATATATATATATATATATATATATATATATATATATATATATATATATATATATATATATATATATATATATATATATATATATATATATATATATATATATATATATATATATATATATATAAAAGTATAGATGCATGCAATAATCGACACCTGTTTTCTGAGCAACGCATCTATTAGGATGTCACAATGTGTGTTTGTTTGTTGCGTTAACATAAATGATTGCCAGTTGCTTGTTTATAGATCTAACCGACAGGCTGCGGTAATAAGCCCGGATGACTTTTGGTTTTATAAGTGGCCATATAAGTCATCATATTGCTGTAACATGACATGTATTAACCAATTGAAATAAGCCAACATAGTCGAACGGTTAAATATTGCATTAAGCCTGTCAAATAGGAGATATCAAGTGTCCAACTGCAAATCAAGGCTTACCCTTCGTTTTATTGAAAACATGAATCGTTCAAGCTGTAGCATTAATATGTTTAGGAAACGAACCTATCAGACCTTTCTTCATAATAAAATACAGTGAAATTCATTCTTTATGAGGGAGTTAAATTATGCAATGATCATAATCCTCATCCAAATGTGAGTAATCTTTCAAAGTTTGCTTCAGAGATTGCTGATACTTAGGTTACTTTTCCCTTTATGACATTCTTTTCGTTTCATAACAATCGACGGTGTGTACTCGGTACACCAGCTGATGGTAACTTATCCGTGTAGGACGTTGGATCTGGCATTGTGACATGTTGACAGTTGTGTCATGACAGATATTGCCAGTTGGGCCTCAATAGAACGGGATTTAAGCTTATTTAAGCCGGCATAATATGTATGCTATTCTGTTTGTAAGATCTTGAAAAGGTGGATTCATATTTCTTAGTTGGAATATGGGCCTTACACTACACCCAATAATTATTTGGCAGCATGTGTCGTTATCGTTCATACTGGAACCAGCTCCATTGTCAACCTTTCACACATGGTAAGTACACATTTGCGGATTAAGCATCCATAAAAATAATCGCCTTGGGACACATCAACACTTACGATGCCGCCTTTACAGGCTTTGATAGCTTGACAAGTGTCATATCAAACATCAGCGTTGGTAATATACCAACCGCGGGAAGGGGTGGGGGTGGTGTCTTTCACTGCCGTTATTACATACAGCGAATGAAGTGGAAGCAACTGACGATTTCAATCAAATCGTTTTGCATCTCTCGTAAAAATGGATACCAATATGTTGGTCATGCAATCATCAATAAAGCCGTACCATTATCAGGCACATGAGGCAAGCAGGCTCCGGTTGCGTTACGCGGGATAACAAAGTAACAAAAACTTGACGGCTATTGGGTGTATACAGCTCTTTGTATTAAGCACTGTTGTTACATCAGATCCGTGGCGCAATTGCCGATGATCGTGATTTATGTTACAACCAATGGCCTCCTGCTTCCCGCAAGGCGATTGCTGATCCAACAATGCAGATGGCGAGATTGTTTGTGTGGGCGTGGGAGAGTAAGTTTGCGTCTTTGCGTCTGTGTATGTATATTTCTTGGGTATTAAGCAAGTGATTTCGCAGGTGTTCATTCTGTGTGTTTATGTTTTGATGCGCGTGTGTAGGTTTTTCAGAGCACCGGTGCTTTTGCCTGACATTTGCAGCCCAGTGATGGCAACTGGGTTGTGACCAGTGGGCTATAAAACTCACGTGGTGTTGTTAATGCATCACACTCATTCTACTTATGCAGCAATACACGATTTGCAATTTGCCTGCTGATTGGACCAGGCTATGCAGTAGGGCCGTGGGTAAGTGCTGGAAACCAATTGGTGACTTTTACCTAAATCACATATATAAAGTAGGTAAGTAGGTCAAGCGCGATTATAGTTGTGATTATCATTAATGCATTCAAGTGTTCAAGACGGCACCTTTGATTATCATCATCACCACCATTAAAGTCAAAGTCATGTATTTAGGTAAATATCATCCCCTATGCCAAGTGCTACGCTGTATACCAACGTAATAATGCATGGTTTACTCTTGTTCAATCATTACTTACAATAATTTACTAACACTGATGCAACTATCATTACCATTCTCGTTTTCAGAAACTATTGTTTATTGCTGCCTCATGAAGACTTCACACACTTATGGCTGCTGCATTCCATACATATTGGAAATCTGCGTCCATGAAATAAGATAATTATCGACGTTCTGAAGAATATAAAAAGCTGTGTGGTGTTACTCTGTCTTTTTGAAAAACATGCTCAACTGAGGTATTAATGGAAAACAAAAGTTACTTCCACAGAAAACAGTTCAAAATCTATAAATAGTATAACTCTGTCCGATGTTTTTCCCAATAGCGTATGTTATGCATTTTCCTAGGCCGTGAGAGCTTGTGGCATTTATTTGAACAGAAAGCTTTGAGTGACTATTCATGTTTTGGTCTCGTTTACGAACACAAAAAAGTGATACACCAGTTAATGCAGTCTGGTATGTGCATCTCTCACAATTAAATAATGTATGATATATTATCTAACTCAGACTGAAACATCAGGTAATTATTCGTTCGACAGCTTGTCGCCTTTATTGTATTGGTCAACTGTACCAGTTTATTTGTGCAAACATATTTCAGATACATTTGATTACCTAACATCTGGCTTGCTGTATTCCCGAAAGCTATATGCGATTATCATTAGTTACGACTGGTACTACAGTGATGGAGTTATTGGTCCTTACTCTAGCATTCAACAAGATGCCTTTTCTGTTACTTATCATGTGAATGCTGAGACTATTTGCATCCGAAAGTACGTCGGCTTTTACACGGTTTACATGATTAAGGAGAGATAGGACTTCTACTCATAAGATCTACTACAACCACAGCAATGTAGTTCCACAGAAGTCATTTAATAAACCGTACATGGTCATCAATATTTAATTGACATCGTATCAGCATGCTGGCTGCTGTAGCCATACTTACTGTTCGTAATTTATTAATCAATTACAATAATATCATACAATGAAAAGAGGACGTCTTTTTGTGGGATTTCTCCATAATTAAGCTAAGATAAATTGTGACTTGACTGAGATAAAGTGGAGCACGTCATCAATTGAGCGAATAATCTCTGTATCGGATGTAAGCCGAATGATAGTTCGATTGTTGTGGGATTATTTGTTATTGCACTCTCGAAGCCGATAACCGGAATAAAAGCATGTTGCCATCTGATTCTGTTGGGAAACGTTATCTACTTCTATATTACGACGAAACATATGAGGTCATAAGTCATTCATTGCTATATTCATCAGCACCAATTGCTAAAAATTTCGATTTAATGCTTAGCGATCTGGATGCTAAACCAATTTGGTCTACTCAACATAAATAGTATAACTCTGTCTGATGGTTTTCCCGAGAGTGTATGTTATGCATTCTCTAGGTCGTGTGAGCATGTGGCATTCCATTTGAACAGAATGCTGTGGGCGACTATTGATGTTTTGTTCTGCTAGATGTGTGTTCTGCTCAATTTAGCACCACCCATAACATTTTGTCCAGTTCAACGTCTTCGTTGTGCTGGGATGGGAGGTATTACATAAGAATAAACGTAGACGTACTGTTTTGTAAACAATGCAATGCATGATTGAGATAATCCTTTCAACTATGAGCCGTTTCCCCGACGAGCAGTTGACATAATTCAATATTCGACTCTCTCGTCTGGTGTCTGTTAACGAATAGATTATGCATCTTACTGAATGCCAATAACAATTTGCGCATGGCTTATTAACTATTTGGATTTACAAGTGAGGGTACAGGTTGTGCAGTGCTGAAATGAGTTCTGCAGAACACTATAAACTGACACTCAACATCTTGATGTAAGAATAATTCAACGCTCTGCATCAAAGCACATGGCGACGTCATACAGCTCAACCTGTTTTGCCTATGCCCGACAACATCATTAGTTTGGATCCTGCTTAAAAATGATAAGTGATTACTATTGTTTAACAATGAACATACCTTGCTGAGTCCGATAATGCAAGAATATATCCATCTTTCACTTGTTAAACATTTACCAGAACACATGGGAATATATATTTACCCACAGCTTTTACACGACATGTAGTAACTACTAAAATATTTGATAGATTATGTTTATATATATATACATCCGCTTGACATTTGGGTGTGAGCAAATAGCCTTTGAGAGCTTACAATTTTGCTCATTTATGACACTACGTGACATTTAATATGATAAGGGGAAATAATGATTCCGGTAGCAACCAGTGGTTGCGAGAGTTATTGTATACAATGCTACAAAGGCTCAGCTTTAGCATAAAAATACATTCCAAAACGCCCTAAGCAGAAGCAGCCTATATCACACTTTCGTTTACAATAATAGCCAGTTTATATATACGCGGACGTAAGGCACATTTTTATCTAAGACAGATGTGCTCGAGAAAATTCGAAAAATGCGTAGATTGTGAATGTTTGAAGAGAGATTATGCTATAGTACATATCAACCGTGTGGTATCACATGTGAAGAGATAAGCGTACCCATCTATCTACAGCCTCCGCATACACTATGTTTTAAACTTGAGAACGCAGTAATAGATAAATTTCAGAAGTGGGCCTGGGAACACATGATTTGTATACGTCATTTGGACCATTGTTTAAGCACACATAAATTATATTTGTAATAACCCGATTAGACTATCACTGTAAACTCAGACGGTATCCAACTGTCCACTGCTCCAACAAGCCAAGACAAACTCCAGCAGTGGATGACTTGGTTTGCTCTTATCAATGTGGCGAAAATAGGCGTTTCCTCTCTGCCTTTCGATATAAGTCAGAATAATGTCAACGACAATTTGTTGTGTTCACATCTGTAGGCGGGTGGATATTAATTTTATTTGACATATTACTCCACGGAAAGTTTAATGGAACCTAAAGGAGCAGATGCCTTATCAGCTGGATGATCTAGCGATAGTGATAACGAATGGGCTTTGCAGCCCAGTGGTGGTAACGGGCTCATGCCAAATGGTCGATGTAACTAAACAGGCGCCGTTCATGAATCGCGACCATTTCTGCTGATGCGACATTATGCTATTTCTTTCCACGACGCGTAGATTCCGCATTGCAGCATAGCCGTTAATGAGCTGGATCCTCATTCGTGATTGCTTCCTCAGTTACATCTATGAGTGAGTAGTTTGTGCGTAGGTGTCGTCTATCATCCAGAAAACTAGGTGCTCTGGTTGTGTTGATGTGATAAGTTAAAGAAGGCGCATTTGATTATCAACGACGTCATGATCCATCAACGTGGGGATATGTGCTAATGTGAATATCACAGTTTTACATCTTTTGTGAAAATTGTTCGCAGCCTGCGGGTTATTAAACAATAAATAAATCAAAGTCAACTAAGACTTCGACGGCCACAGCTGTCATTACCTAATCATTTTGTCCGCAACGAAACGTTATGGTTGTTTTATTAAGACAATTTGTCATTTATTTCACTCATAAATTGTCGCTGCACTGTACATATATATTCGAAATTCCTCCATATAATATAAAAATCTTCCGCAGACCGATATCTAAGATCCTTATAGACTCGTTGCCATTTATCCAATCTTCCGCTAAGCTGACTTAATGTGAAATAATTACATAAGGGAAATTTGCAAGAGCTAGTTTTGCTTCAAGAATAAATAGTTACCTAAACATTCATTGTAAACTGTCAGACTGATTTCACAAGAGCATATGTTGTGCATACTTTGATGATTGATGATGCCTTTGATGCCCACGTCTCGGTTACACACACGGGAGAGTGATACAAGGCTGTGCAGATAAATTTGGCAGATGGTAAATCTGCTATGGCATTATTTACAGGCCCTGAGGTACTTTCCCCTCAACCATTTAATTTATGGACGTAGTAACAAAACGCAGCGTACATTTGGCGTTTGTAAGCAGTAAGCATTAGTAGAAGCGATGCTAATAAAGGAAGCTGTGTTCATTGTCATTGTTAAAATCACGAGGATGGGTTTATTGTTCTGGTTAATGGATGTCATTTATCAAAATGGAAATTGTGCTTAGGGGGGTTTTCTATCAATAATATTATGAGAATTTTTCTATAAGTCCTTCTGGTTGGGGAAGTATGAAAACATCTTAGAACTGTAGACCACAAGTGTTTGGCATGAGTTATAGAGATACCAGTTCAATTAAAGTAAACGAAGCTCGGCATAAACGATAGCATGAGATGAGCTATTACCCTATGCCACTTCCTACAGGGAAGCTCTATGCCGAATCCGAAGGTGTCCGGTATTCAATCGATAATCGATATAGTGATAATAATACCAAACGGGCGTCACATTCCCATTAGATGGAGGCAAATGACTGTCGATCATAAACATATCAGGTCTGGTCTCGCGTAGCCCGTACAGGATTATCTGCGCTGTTGTACAAAACTAGAGTAGACGCGCGTATATGAAATACGTATGTATCAGTAAATGGGCAATGGCGGTGAAGGTGTAATATGTGTTTGGAAGATGTACTCGAACAGTGTGGTCAGGCTGTATCTCCCCTTTGATTGTGTAACTATATGCTAATGGCGACTTCCGGAATCACAATCGACCCATTAGTGCAGATTAGCACAGTATTCGCTCGACAGCATAATCAACAGAAAAGCTTTGAAGACTAAAATGACGATTATTTTGTTAATGCTCCTCTTACCTGGTTGCTTTGGTTGGATGTTCAGTACTCTATCATTGCAACATAGTCTACAACCAAACCGATATATGAAACGTGGCCGTTATGATTTGAGTGCTTGCGAGCGGATTGATGTTGATGTGTCTGCTCAGTTCTGCGGGTGTCATAATCAGGTGGGTTTGTGATTCTCAATAGGAACAGCTGCGTCATTATATAATGTCTTCCACTGGGTAGCGTTTTTTTTAAATACAATTTATCTTTATTTATGTGCATCCCTCAATAAAAAATGGCACATGACCCTGAATGTCACGCTTTACTGCTGTTCAAAGGTTAATATTCTTGAATCTATTTTGTTGCACCATGTGCTTAATCAACTGCGCTATATGGTCCTAAACAACGACAATTTACATCCGTGCAAACATCAAATAATAAGTCATGATAACATATTAGAACCATCAGGAATCATTGTGAAGTAATGACATATTGAGTAATTGTTGCATCTCTGAATCAGTGGAACGACAAGCTTGCATTATGCGAGTTTGATCTTTTATTTTACAGAAGGAACGCTGTAAGATTTCCCCTATTATAGAGCGTATAAATTTTGATTTATAAAAATGATCCATTTGAAAACTTTACAAAAAAACTTGTTAGGCAATTGCTGTATGGTGAATGATTGTACAAGGATAAAACGATGTTTATTGGTTTGAACAGAATTGTGAGTATGCTTAGGATTAACCCTACTCCTAGAAATTATAAATCTGAGACCGTAAAACGGACGTGGGTGATGTCAAATACCGTTTATTTCAACCTATATTAGCATCGATATGTATTACGTTGCCCATAAATAGCAAAAAATGAAATTGCCTTGCAGATTCGTTACCTCTTATCGACAAATATCTATAGTATCTGGTCATTCAATCGTCAATAAATCGAACGCATGGAACGCACGATTCGCTTATCACTCAATATCTTCCTGTTATAACGGCAGAACGGATATCAACATAAACATTACTCATTTTGGTTAATTTATAACCTCTCGTCGAGGACTCTGAATATTGCACGGGAAATGTCATTACGTTAGGCTCAAACCATAGCCAACATTACTGTGTTACTAAAACCAATATTTACATTGTGACATATCCTTTGCTGTTTTTACCAGTTCAAAAGATACATTTCTTATAATTTACACTAAACCTTAGACACCATATGATGGCACTCACCTTGATACACTGAAGCCCTCAATAAGGGAAATTTATAAAATTGCGAAGATTGACAAGCTGAGAGTAAGTATAATAATCCGTTATTTTTTTAAGCAATTTTGTTCTAACACGTCAACGCTTTAACAACAGCACTGGCACAAGCAAACATAATATCAAAGCCGCACACACGCATAAACATGCGGTCATGTACACAAATACACAAACAGTAAAACCTCTATCATGAAGTTTATGGATTGCACTACCTTAGTTTCCCGCTACAATTATCCTGTATTACATCGTATTTGACAAATTCAGAAAGGAATATATTCTAAACCAGCGTAAACACTGTTAACGGCATGCACATCCCACAACCATCAGGTTTATTTCAAAACCAAACACTGCATGCTGAAGCACGGCAAAGGGTTACATATGTGGAGAGGTAAATTTATTGAATCGATCAATCACGTTTAAGGTTTCTCATACCATGCCTTCATTTTGGTATCCAAGGAGGAGGAGAGATCGGCTGGAATCATATCCATTGCTTATGGGCGTTATGCCACGATATAAAGTTCATGGAATGGCTTAGTCACAATTGTCACATATAACAATGTGTCAATGTACATCACCAAGAAGAATTTAATGTAATAATGCGTCTTTTGTTTAAGATACTGAGTAATTTAAGCCTCGCAACCAAGACAAGGATAACTCAAGAAATTACTGTTCATTTATTCACATGCTCGAACGAAACAATGCCGCTTGATTTCTCACTTAGCCTATGAAATAAACAAATCACACACATTTACATCAACTCTATGCGTCCGTGTTATATGACATTCAAAACTTACCAATTACATCAGCTGCGGAGTTATTTTCACATGAGATAACATGCTTTTAACATATCTTCGAACACAAGCAGTTATACGCGTATGTATATGGAATGCCTTTCCAGGTACAAAGTGATCGAAAGCCACTAAAAATCATATCACTAAAGACTCCATAACATTGACGTGATTACCTAATAAAAGCCTGGAAAAGAAAATGTTCTGAGCTGATAGTTTGTATCGATTACCATCATCGAATCATACACACATCAACCTAGACTTTGTACAATTTACTGAGAAAAAGGTAGACCAAATTAATAAATAATGATTAATCCATTGCATGGTGAAAAATCAAAATGAAGCTAAAGCAGCAAAGAAGCGATGTAGCTTCAAAGCCAGACAGATGGTCACGGAAGAGCAAATAGATATTGCTGGCTTGGCAATATCGAGTGAGAAATAATGTCCGCGTTCTTGAACGTTATGTATGTTCTAGGCATTAAGAAGCCCTTCGGTGTAGTGGTTGCCAGAGCAGATAGCAAAATTAATGACCACTGCATAAATATAAATCGAATATATGGCTCTTTAACGTGTATGACAAATTGCATTAAAAGCCACTTTTTAAACGAGTGTTGCTTTTATTTAGTTCGCTGATTGGCAATAAACAGTGGCTAACTGCTAACATGGTAATCACACAATGAAGACCAACTTCAACTTAAATCAGTGGTACGAGTCAGCACCTGTGTAGCTACAGATAACAATATATATTGCGATCGCACAGCATTAAAATCTGCTGTAATGCATCAAACCCGATCACCAAAATTTTATGGTACGATGTTGATACGCTTTGCGTATATCTCCAGTATTCTGATTTAGCATAAACTAGTCTGCGTTTTTTTCCCCTTTCGATATGCCTTTCGGGTCATATTCCAAGGGATAAGTGAGGCAATTATCTAGATTGGATGACATTGGGGTAACAAAGAGCGATTCGCTGTTTGTATTATCTGAACGAGGATGCGGGAAGATGCAGGGATTACGCTCGACAATATCATTGATTGGGAATTCCATTGTGGGTGTCGTCAGATGCTATTGAAATTGCGCGTTAATAGGATTATTCATTATCGAAAAATAATCAACAAGAAGATTTAAATCAGTTGATGAATTTGTGCACATAATTTGTATACGGCAATTTGTCTAGCACAGATATGATGATATAATTTAGCTCCATACTCAGACTATCTGAAATCCTATATCATCCACATCAGAGATTCATTAGACATGTTGGTAAGCGTATCT
This sequence comes from Urechis unicinctus, assembly GCA_034190875.2. Classification (NCBI taxonomy): domain Eukaryota; kingdom Metazoa; phylum Annelida; class Polychaeta; order Xenopneusta; family Urechidae; genus Urechis; species Urechis unicinctus. The sequence goes on along the minus strand of CM067356.1, from coordinate 41,360,768 downwards.
CCGTTCGCTTCATACTGCACCATCAATAAATGATTGGCAGAATGCTGTGTACCAAGTCGAGATTTCTCCGCTCCCGAACATGTAACCTGAGAAACCGCCATATACATCGCCGCAACTCTGTTAACTAAGAATGAATAAACTGCAAAAACAACTGAGGAAACATGTCAACGATATATTACGAGTAACAAATTTCGAATAATTAGCACACATTGGGGCTACAGGCGACGACTTATGTCAGTCAACTGTATTAAGGTCCTGTTATTGACATAAGTCTCTTACACGATTTCTTATGTTTTGTCTGAGAAATGTTGGCTTATCATTAGCACAAATGGTAGCGGTATGTAAGCTAACGAGTGAATCCACAATAAAGTCGTTTCCTTATGTAGCAAATTTAACTACTGGGAGAGATCATTGCATATTTTGATGCTAAAAATTATTTGACATTTTTACTTTTTGGAGTAGAAAGTCCAATATTGCATAAATGGTAAAGTTGCTAAAATATGGACATAAATCTGTCATAAAAATGACCTATTTGCAACACATTACCAATCAGCGAACTAAATAAAAGCAACACTCGTTTAAAAAGTGGCTTTTAATGCAATTTGTCCAACACTCCCTAACTGCATAGCCTCTGCGATCAGGTTTCAATAGACGTAAGTAGGACAGATCGTTCGCAAACTGACATATTATTGCAACATTTGCTCTTACAAAACACGTTCATACACGTTAAAGAGCCATATATTCGATTTATATTTATGCAGTGGTCATTAATTTTGCTATCTGCTCTGGCAACCGCTACACCGAAGGGCTTCTTAATGCCTAGAACATACATAACGTTCAAGAACGCGGACATTATTTCTCACTCGATATTGCCAAGCCAGCAATATCTATTTGCTCTTCCGTGACCATCTGTCTGGCTTTGCAGCTACATCGCTTCTTTGCTGCTTTAGCTTCATTTTGATTTTTCACCATGCAATGGATTAATCATTATTTATTAATTTGGTCTACCTTTTTCTCAGTAAATTGTACAAAGTCTAGGTTGATGTGTGTATGATTCGATGATGGTAATCGATACAAACTATCAGCTCAGAACATTTTCTTTTCCAGGCTTTTATTAGGTAATCACGTCAATGTTATGGAGTCTTTAGTGATATGATTTTTAGTGGCTTTCGATCACTTTGTACCTGGAAAGGCATTCCATATACATACGCGTATAACTGCTTGTGTTCGAAGATATGTTAAAAGCATGTTATCTCATGTGAAAATAACTCCGCAGCTGATGTAATTGGTAAGTTTTGAATGTCATATAACACGGACGCATAGAGTTGATGTAAATGTGTGTGATTTGTTTATTTCATAGGCTAAGTGAGAAATCAAGCGGCATTGTTTCGTTCGAGCAAGTGAATAAATGAACAGTAATTTCTTGAGTTATCCTTGTCTTGGTTGCGAGGCTTAAATTACTCAGTATCTTAAACAAAAGACGCATTATTACATTAAATTCTTCTTGGTGATGTACATTGACACATTGTTATATGTGACAATTGTGACTAAGCCATTCCATGAACTTTATATCGTGGCATAACGCCCATAAGCAATGGATATGATTCCAGCCGATCTCTCCTCCTCCTTGGATACCAAAATGAAGGCATGGTATGAGAAACCTTAAACGTGATTGATCGATTCAATAAATTTACCTATCCACATATGTAACCCTTTGCCGTGCTTCAGCATGCAGTGTTTGGTTTTGAAATAAACCTGATAGTTGTGGGATGTGCATGCCGTTAACAGTGTTTACGCTGGTTTAGAATATATTCCTTTCTGAATTTGTCAAATACGATGTAATACAGGATAATTGTAGCGGGAAACTAAGGTAGTGCAATCCATAAACTTCATGATAGAGGTTTTACTGTTTGTGTATTTGTGTACATGACCGCATGTTTATGCGTGTGTGCGGCTTTGATATTACGTTTGCTTGTGCCAGTGCTGTTGTTAAAGCGTTGACGTGTTAGAACAAAATTACTTTAAAATAAAGAATTATTATACTTACTCTCAGTTTGTCAATCTTCGCAATTTTATAAATTTCTCTTATTGAGGGCTTCAGTGTATCAAGGTGAGGCCATCATATGGTGTCTAAGGTTTAGTGTAAATTATAAGAAATGTATCTTTTGAACTGGTGAAAACAGCAAAGGATATGTCACAATGAGGCTATGGTTTGAGCCTAACGTAATGACATTTCCCGTTCAACATTTTCTAGACGAAGTTATGCGCAATATTCGTCCTCGACGAGAGGTTATAAATTAACCAAAATGCGTAATGTGTATGTGGATATCCGTTCTACTTTTATAACAGGAAGATACCGAGTGATAAGCAAATCGTGCGCTCCATGCGTTCGATTTATTGACGATTTAATGACCAGATACTATGGATATTTGTAGATAAGAGGTAACGAATCTGCAAGGCAATTTCATGTTTTGCTATTTATGGGCAACGTAATGCATATCGATGCTAATATAGGTTGGAATAAACAGTATTTGACATCACCCACGTCCGTTTTACGGTCTCACATTTATAATTTCTAGGAGTAGGGTTAATCCTAAGCATACTCACAATTCTGTTCAAACCAATAAACATCGTTTATCCTTGTACAATCATTCACCATGCAGCATTTGCCTAACAAGTTTTTTTGTAAATTTTTCAAATGGATCATTTTTATAAATCATAATTCCTTCTGTAAAATAAAAGATCAAACTCGCATAATGCAAGCTTGTCGTTCCACTGATTCAGAGATGCAACAATTACTCAATATGTCATTCCTTCACAATGATTCCTGATGGTTCTAATATGTTATCATGACTTATTATTTGATGTTTGCACGGATGTAAATTGTCGTTGTTTAGGACCATATAGCGCAGTTGATTAAGCACATGGTGCAACAAAATAGATTCAAGAATATTAATCTTTGAACAGCAGTAAAGCGTGACATTCAGGGTCATGTGCCATTTTTTATTGAGGGTTGCACATAAATAAAGATAAATTGTATTAAAAAAGCTACCCGGTGGAAGACCTTATATAATGACGCAGCTGTTCCTATTGAGAACCAACAACCCACCAGATTATGACACCCGCAGTACTGAGCAGACACATCAATATCAATACGCTCACAAGCACTCAAATCATAACGGCCACGTTTCATATATCGGTTTGGTGGTAGACTATGTTGCAATGACAGAGTACTGAACATCCAACCAAAGCATCCAGGTAAGAGAAGCATTAACAAAATAATCGTCGCTTTAGTCTTCAAAGCTTTTCTGTTGATTATGCTGTGGAGCGAATACTGTGCAAATCTGCACTAATGGGTCGATTGTGATTCCGGAAGTTGCCATTAGCATATAGTTACACAATCAAAGAGGAGATACAGCCTGACCACACTGTTTGAGTACATCTTCCAAACAGATATTACACCTTCACCACCACTGCCCATTTACTGATAAATACGTATTTTATATACGTGCGTCTACTCTAGTTTTGTACAACAGCGCAGATAATCCTGTGCGGGCTACGCGAGACTAGTCCTGTTATGTTTATGATCGGCAGTCATTTGCCTCCATCTAATGGGAATGTGACGCCCGTTGGTTATCATTATCACTATATCGATTATCGATTGAATACCAGACACCTTCAGATTCGGGATTACAGCTTCCCTGTAGTAAGTGGCATAGGGTAATTGCACATCTCATGCTATCGTTTATGCCGAGCTTCGTTTACTTTAATTGAACTGGTATCGCTATAACTCATGCCAAATACTTGTGGACTACAGTTCTAAGATGTTTTCATACTTCCCCAACCAGAAGGACTTATAGAAAAATTCTCATAATATTATTTATAAAAAAACCACTCTAAGCACAATTTCCATTTTGATAAATGACATCCATTAACCAGAACAATAAACGCATACTCATGATTTTAACAATGACAATGAACACAGCTTTTTTTATTGTCCTCGCTTCTACTAATGCTTACTGCTTATAAACGCCAAATGTACGCTGCGTGTTGTTACTACGTCCATAAATTAGATGATTGAGGGGAAAGTACCTCAGGGCCTGTAAATAATGCCATAGCAGATTTACCATCTGCCAAATTTATCTGCACAGCCTTGTATCACTCTCCCGTGTGTGTAACCGAGACTTGGGGCATCATAGGCATCATCAATCATCAAAGTATGCACAACATATGCTCTTGTGAAATCAGTCTGACAGTTTACAATGAATGTTTAGGTAACTTTTCATTCTTGAAGCAAAACTAGCTCTTGCAAATTTCCCTTATGTAATTATTTCACATTAAGTCAGCTTAGCGGAAGATTGGATAAATGGCAACGAGTCTATAAAGATCTTAGATATCGGTCTGCGGAAGATTTTTATATTATATGGAGGTATTTCGAATATATATGTACAGTGCAGCGACAAATTATGAGTGAAATAAATGACAATTGTCTTAATAAAACAACCATAACGTTTCGTTGCGGCAAAATGATTAGGTAATGACAGCTGTGGCCGTCGAAGTCTTAGTTGATTTTGATTTATTTATTGTTCAATAACCCGCAGGCTGCGAATAATTTTCACGCAGGATGTAAAACTGTGATATTCACATTAGCACATATCCCCACGTTGATGGATCATGACGTCGTTGATAATCAAATGCGCCTTCTTTAACTTATCACATCAACACAACCAGAGCACCTAGTTTTCTGGATGATAGACGACACCTACGCACGAACTACTCACTCATAGATGTAACTGAGGAAGCAATCACGAATGAGGATCCAGCTCATTAACGGCTATGCTGCAATGCGGAATCTACGCGTCGTGGAAAGAAATAGCATAATGTCGCCTCAGCAGAAATGGTCGCGATTCATGAACGGCGCCTGTTTAGTTACATCGACCATTTGGCATGAGCCCGTTACCACCACTGGGCTGCAAAGCCCATTCGTTATCAATATCGCTAGATCATCTAGCTGATAAGGCATCTGCTCCTTTAAGTTCCATTAAACTTTCCGTGGAGTAATATGTCAAATAAAATTAATATCCACCTGCCTACAGTTGTGAACACAACAAATTGCCGTTGACATTATTCTGACTTATATCGAAAGGTCGAGAGGAAACGCCTATTTTCGCCACATTGATAAGAGCAACCCAAATCATCCACTGCTGGAGTTTGTCTTGGCTTGTTGGAGCAGTGGACAGTGTGATACCGTCTGAATTTACAGTGATAGTCTAATCGGGTTATTACAAATATAATTTATGTGTGCTTAAACAATGGTCCAAATGACGTATACAAATCATGTGTTCCCATGCCCACTTCTGAAATTTATCTATTACAGCGTTCTCAAGTTTAAAACATAGTGTATGCGGAGGCTGTAGACAGATGGGCACGATTATCTCTTTCCATGTGATACCACACGCTTGATATGTACTATAGCATAATCTCTCATCTGACATTCACAATCTACGCATTCTTTCGATTTTTCTCGAGCACATCTGTCTTAGATAAAAATGTGCCTTACGTCCACGTATATATAAACTGGCTATTATTGTAAACGAAAGTGTGATATAGGCTGCTTCTGCTAAGGGCGTTTTGGAATGTATTGTTATGCTAAAGCTAAGCCTTTGTAGCATTGTATACAATAACTCTCGCAACCACTGGTTGCAACCGGAATCATTATTTCCACTTATCATATTAAATGTCACGCAGTTTTATAAATGAGCAAAATTGTAAGCTCTCAAAGGCTATTTGCTCACACCCAAATGTCAAGCGGATGTATATATATATAAACACAATCTATCAAACATGTTAGTAGTTATTACATGTCGTGTAAAAGCTGTGGATATATATTCCCATGTGTTCTGGTAAATGTTTAAGAAGTGAAAGATGAATATATTCTTGCATTATCGGACTCAGCAAGGTATGTTCATTGTTAAACACTAGTAATCACTTATCATTTTTAAGCAGGGTCCAAACTATTTATGTTGTCGGGCATAGGCAATTGGTGCTGATGAACATAGCAATGAATGGCTTATGTCCTCATATGTTTCGTCGTAATATAGAAGTAGATAACGTTTCCCAACAGAATCAGATGGCAACATGCTTTTATTCCGGCTATCGGCTTCGAGAGTGCAATAACAAATAATCCCACAACAATCGAACTATCATTCGGCTTATATCCGATACAGAGATTATTCGCTCAATTGATGACGTGCTCCACTTTATCTCAGTCAAGTCACAATTTATCTTAGCTTAATTATGGAGAAATCCCACAAAAAGACGTCCTCTTTTCATTGTATGATATTATTGTAGTTGATTAATAGATTACAAACAGTGAGTATGGCTACAGCAGCCAGCATGCTGATACGATATCAATTAAATATTGATGACCATGTATGGTTTATTAAATGACTTCTGTGGAACTACATTGCTGTGGTTGTAGTAGATTTTATGAGTAGAAGTCCTATCTCTCCTTAATCATGTAAACCGTGTAAAAGCTGACGTACTTTCGGATCCAAATAGTCTCAGCATTCACATGATAAGTAACAGAAAAGGCATCTTGTTGAATGCTAGAGTAAGGACCAATAACTGCATCATTGTAGTACCAGTCGTAACTAATGATAATCGCATTAGCTTTCGGGAATACAGCAAGCCAGATGTTAGGTAATCAAATGTATCTGAAATATGTTTGCACAAATAAACTGGTACAGTTGACCAATACAATAAAGGCGACAAGCTGTCGAACGAATAACTACCTGATGTTTCAGTCTGAGTTAGATAATATATCATACATTATTTAATTGTGAGAGATGCACATACCAGACTGCATTAACTGGTGTATCACTTTTTTGTGTTCGTAAACGAGACCAAAACATGAATAGTCACTCAAAGCTTTCTGTTCAAATAAATGCCACAAGCTCTCACGGCCTAGAAAATGCATAACATACGATTTTGAAGTGTTTTCTGTGGAAGTAACTATTGTTTTCCATTAATACCTCAGTTGAGCATGTTTTTCAAAAAGACAGAGTAACACCACACAGCTTTTTATATTCTTCAGAACGTCGATAATTATGTTATTTCATGGACGCAGATTTCCAATATGTATGGAATGCAGCAGCCATAAGTGTGTGAAGTCTTCATTAGGCAGCAATAAACAATAGTTTCTGAACACGAGAATGGTAATGATAGTTGCATCAGAGTTAGTAAATTATTGTAAGTAATGATTGAACAAGAGTAAGCCATGCATTATTACGTTGGTATACAGCGTAGCACTAAGCAAAGGGGATGATATTTACCTTAATACATGACTTTGACTTTAATGATGGTGATGATGATAATCAAAGGTGCCGTCTTGAACACTTGAATGCATTAATGACAATCACAACTATAATCGGGCTTGACCTACTTACCTAATTTATATATGTGATTTAGGTAAAAGTCACCAATTGGTTTCCATCACTTACCCACGGCCCTACTGCATAGCCTGGTCCAATCAGCAGGCAAATTGCAAATCGTGTATTGCTGCATAAGTAGAATGAGTGTGATGCATTAACAACACCATGTGAGTTTTATAGCCCACTGGTCACAACCCAGTTGCCATCACTGGGCTGCAAATGTCACGCAAAAGCACCGGTGCTCTGAAAAACCTACACACGCGCACAAAACATAAGCACACAGAATGAACATCTGCGAAATCACTTGCTTAATACCCAAGAAATATACATACACACATGCTGAGACGCAAACTTACTCACCCACGCCCACACAAACAGTCTCGCCATCTGCATTGTTGGATCAGCAATCGCCTTGCTTGAAGCCGGAGGCCATTGATTGTAACATAAAGCACGATCATCGGCAATTGCGCCACGGATCTGATGTAACAACAGTGCTTAATACAAACAGCTGTATACACCCAATAGTCGTCAAGTTTTTGTTACTTTGTTATCCCGCGTAACGCAACCGGAGCCTGCTTGCCTCATGTGCCTGATTATGGTACGGCTTTATTGATGATTGCATTACCAACACATTGGTATCTATTTTTACGAGAGATGCAAAACGATTTGATTGAAATCGTCAGTTGCCTCCACTTCATTCGCTGTATGTTATAACGGCAGTGAAAGACCCCCCCCCCCCCCGCGGTTTGTATACAACCAACGCTGATGTTTGATATGACACTTGTCAAGCTATCAAAGCCTATAAAGGCGACATCGTAAGTGTTGATGTGTCCAAGGCGATTATTTTTATGAATGCTTAATCCACAAATGTGTACTTACCAAGTGTGAAAGGTTGACAATTGAGCTGGTTCCAGTATGAACGATAACGACACATGCTGCTAAATAATTATTGGGTGTAGTGTAAGGCCCATATTCCAACTAAGAAATATGAATCCACCTTTTCAAGATCTTACAAACAGAATAGCATACATATTATGCCGGCTTAAATAAGCTTAAATCCCGTACTACTTCTATTTAGGCCCAACTGGCATATCTGTCATGACACAACTGTCAACATGTCACAATGCCAGATCCAATGTCCTACACGGATAAGTTACCATCAGCTGGTGTACCGAGTACACACCGTCGATTGTTATGAAACGAAAGGAATGTCATAAAGGAAAGGGTAACCCAAGTATCAGCAAACTCTGAAGCAAACTTTGAACGATTACTCACATTTGGATGAGGATTATGATCATTGCAGGATTTAACTCCCTCATAAAGAATGAATTCACAGTATTTTGTTATGCAGAAAGATATGATAGGTTCGTTTTCTAAACATATCAATGCTACAGCTTGAACGATTCATGTTTTCAATAAAACGAAGGGTAAGCCTTAATTTGCAGTTGGACACTTGATAGCTCCTATTTGACAGGCTTAATGCAATATTTAACCGTTCGACTATGTTGGCTTATTTCAATTGGTTAATACATGTCATGTTACAGCAATATGATGACTAATATGGCCACTTATATAACCACAAGTCATCTCAGCTTATTACCGGTTCGACTGAAATGACAACTTTATTTCTCTCTCCGCCGCCTGTCGGTTAGATCTATAAACAAGCAACTGGCAATCATTTATGTTAACGCAAAAAACAAACACACATTGTGACATCCTAATAGATGTGGTGCTCAGAAAACAGGTGTCGATTATTGCATGCATCTATACTTTTATATATATATATATATATATATAATATATATATATATATATCTTTATTTATATATTTATATAAATATATATAAATATATATATATATATATATATATATATATATATATATATATATATATATATATATATATATATACATATATATATATAATATATATATATATATATGTATATTTGCACAGCATGGCGGATTGTTCATGCTGACCTGATTGAGCTTATAGTAAGAAATTTGACTTTGAAACGCAACTTTTTTCTGTCTTTTTAACAAATGTGATATCTTGAGGCAAGTTAGATCGGCGAAATAATACATTATCTGCCTTCAGGCAGATTACTTCATTTTATGCAATTAATAGAGGATAGTCGTTGATCACAAATGTAATCTTATATAATAGCGGTTTCTCGTAGTGTGCCTGATTGGCGACGGTTACAATATTCTGCTGATCATGACAGTCTTCGGTGCCTGCCAAAATGAGATAAGATGTTAATCAAATATGGTTGTGGCCTGGCATCATTAATCATATGACGATGCTATGTAGGTGAAGTGCGTCTCGGTAGGTGTCTGATTCCAATTAATTACTGATGAAGAACGCCATTCTTTATGTTGTAACAATTTGTAACATCGGTGCGTAAAATAATTATTACCTATGATCTATAGTTAAATATCCAAAGATATACTGTATGGGCTGAACACAAAACATAATGTTTGTCTGTGTGCCACGCTTTCATACTGCGTAAGCAAAGATTAATTACGTAATGAGCAATGAAGCATTTATTTGGAAGACTATTCGTTGTTTGATAAATCAAGAGTTAAGCCACAAGCTATGTCCGTGATCTTTTAATATGTTATGGTCCACCGACAGCTGCTCACGAATAATCGCATTATAACGCACAGATAGCGGTAACAATCAACTTTTTTCTGTTGACTTAACATCATCTATCCTTCTTATGTTTAGTCTCAATTCCATCTAAACTGGAATGACAGATATACCATCACATCACGAAAACGGGGCACGCACCTAACTAAATAATATGTATCCCTTCCTGTAAAAATGGTTGATGGAGTATCAAAATATGTTATGATTGACGGTTTTTTCAAATCATCAAACTCGCGATGAATCATGGTTGGATGTGTTGCGAGTGGTCATTTAATCAAGAAGAGACTTTCCAATGTTTTATAGGGTTGTTGCTACTATCAACGTTAAGCTCATGTCCAGACAATCACAATTAAAGTATTACAGAGTGTATAAATATGGGGTGCTTAAAACGCTACACTAGATCGCTGTTCACCGTAGTTTACGCTAAGTATCTGGGCTGCATCAAATGGATGACTTCGTGCATATCTGTGGCAAACTTTAATAAGCTTTAGTGAATATTATATTCTAAGCCACGGATACCATGACTTAACCATTACGCCGAATAGCAGAAGTAGACCTTTTGTGTATAATTGATAAAGCTAGTTCGACGACACAATAGTGCTAGCTATAGTCATGGGCCGCAATGCATTCCGCGACTTCATAAGCAGCAACAAACAGGAGCATTGTGTACCATACCATGGCGCAGTTTGGATAACAGATCCAAACGCTGATTGTGTATAATTTATTAAACTTCGTTTCGCATTACGATTGTCAATAGGACAATCGAGAACATTGATGGCAGATTGTCAGGATATTTTATCCAACACCATTGAGACCAGATGAGTGGTATCGGCGTCTTTGAAGTTCGACACTAACAATTGTTGCTGGAGATCAAGGCTAAATTATATAGGCACCGTCAATGGGTACCGCACGAGCAGAACCAAACATCTTATCCGAACAATAAGTGATGGATACACTATCCTCTTAATGCATTGATATTTTCTGCATTATATCCACTAGGCGCATGCTCTGAATTGAATCACAGCCACAAACAAAACAAAGTAGTCCCTGGAGCTATATCATATTGTACTTAAGATCTTAAGAAACGTTTTTCACATACCAATTCTTAGCATCTTAGCAAAGTTAATTTATTTCAAGATATTTATCAGAAGAACTAATGGATCTAAGAGGTATGGTCTGCATAACAGCGGAAAACATTCAGCGTTAATACAAATACATTAAAATGATGTAAACCATATGATATCATCATTAAGGCCGAGTTAGCACGATCTCTTGTAACCCACTCTTGTAACAGTCTATTAGTCGTCGGTAATACAATGTCCTGAGAAAGTCATTGCTCAATTGCAAAATTTGTATTTGCATTTACATTTGATGCTGCCCTTTGAAATCGCTTCAGATGCTTCATCCGTTGGTCTTGTCCAAACTGCTTTATCGAAAAATCCTTCCTTGCGAAAAAGGTGTAGTTTTGAAAGCGTGCCTCATTGGCAAAGAAAGGAAACGCCTGAGTGAGAACGGGTTGGCAAAGCGTATGAAATGTCATGTATACCGAACCGAATACCATAATTTTGACAAAACATTTGGTTCACTCATTGTGTAAGATTACTGGATTTTCACCATAAGACTTAGACAAGCAGTTTCACCTTTTGCCTTTTATTTATTATCTGTCTGCACATAATTTTCTGTCATATTTGGTGACTAATCTCTCTAAACTAACAATAGTTATTATAACTATCTTAACCGGTAAACTGTTTCATTAGATCGTTTACCAATGGTGGATTGAGTGGGAGATTTTATTGCAAATCGCTCCATAACTTCCATGTTAGCTAAGAGCCTCCTTATTGTGTTTAGAGGCTCAAATCGCTGTGTCAGGGTCGTGATGAAATGTACGATTCTACGGTTATATATTTTGCAAATAACACGTGTGATACTACTTTTGTCAGAATAATGACTTGTGGAATAGTGCCCCTATATGATACTTATAATAACATTGCTTGACGAGACAGTCAAGGTCAAACAGCTATTGTATTTGGCAACTTGACTGATCACTTAGGTAAACGTTCGCGGTTATTCACTTACCTCCGTGCAAGCCCAGGGTCGAGGGTAGGACGGTTGAACATCATTAGCGTCATCTCGCTTCGTTATTTTACCCCAGGTGTAACTAGTGCTGTTCTGTAACATTCTTAGCCGTATGAAAATCGTCATCGAGCACTCACAAATGAAATCTTTTTCTTATACATCTATCATTACATATCTGCATTGCTTCTTTCAGTGACTTGTGACGTAGCAGTTAAGTTCTCCGCATTTCCATTATTGGTTGCGATCTAATGCGTGTATTCTTTATGGAAGGTATAATAACAAAACCATCTGGCCGATGAGATAGGCTCACTACGCCAATTTTACATTATCGTTGAACTGATATCATTCGACTCACGCACGTCCTCACGTTTTGTTTGATATTGACATCAAACCGGGATTATACTTCACTTGGGTTGTTTTCAATCAATAGCAACATTGACATGACATGGGTAATTATGGAAATCCCATCAGCACATAGCACCAGGTTAACTATTCCTTCATTACTTTGTTATACTAATGCTGCGTGTAATACAGTGGCGTGTTAATCACACCACTAACCCTAGTCACACCCGCAAACATCTGCTAATATTGCATCCATCTATCCATGAATATCAATTCGTCTTGTCTATCAATCATGCACCAAGATTAGAAACATTATCGCCAGTCAAATGGAGGTCTTAACAGAGTGCATGACTCGGCATGGAAGTAACATAGCACTTCCGATAAGGAAAGCTATTTGGATGAGTTTTAACGGTTACCGGCGCCAACAAGAAGCTGTAGCATTTGCCGAGGCGATAAGAAAATATTTCGAGGCTAAGCTATGGCAAGGAAATAAGCTGCTCAAAGTCACATTAACGTAGTCGACTACACATAGAGGATTGTACACACAATAACCCAACAACGAGATTGGTCGCCAAAGAATGTTCCTTGATTAAAGCTTATCCCCAATCGAAGTCCATTAAGGCGTGCTATAGCAAATAAAATCGCGATCTATTTTTGCGGCCATTTCAGAAAACATTTGCTCTCTCCTGTATCTAAAACATGCTCGGGAAATAGCAACTCATAAAGCGATGGAAATCGGAAAACAAACCATCTGATAAACAAGCGAAATACGACCTTCCTCAATGTCCACTGTGAAATCATTATCTAACCATTTAGTTTGTATCCACTTTGCGGATAAATGACCGAGACTGTTGTTTAGGACTTTTACAGGCTTTTACCAACAAAACATTTCATTACCTCGTGCATAGTACGCACGATTCACTTATAATTACCTGCGTGCAATCAATTTATTTGACTAATGATATGATATTTTGATGGCGTGATATTATTTCTATACCTAATTTGTAAATACAATATACGGGATACATTCTAAATTTGAGGCGAATCCAAAAGATGGGATTTTACCAAATAAATTGTGATTTGGCAAATGAACAAATCGCTCGTATTTTCCGCACTAATAAGGGTAACAAATTCGTTTGCTATTGACAAACGAGCAACTGTGAACGTTCTGAGCATGTCCAGCTGTCAAATAATATACGTAGTGATGTGAAATGCATGTCGTAAGCCAAAATGCAGGTACATTCAATTACATTCGATACTTTGTGTTTAGAGTTATCTTATAATTTGTGTTGTTACTAGGACACGAATAAAGCGAGTTTGGGCGCATGAAGTCTGGAAGGCATATTACTTGAAAGCTACAGTGGTGGTGAATAACAATGTGCATCTCCGAATCATTATTAATATCTACTGCAGTTTTCCTGCGATGAAGCATTTCCCTGCTTGATGAGCGATTTGATTTAGATGAGAAATCTTACGACAAAAGTACCATATCATTCTAATTCACCGTTGTATTACTGACGATAACAGTGGATTGATAATTAAATATGTATAGATATCTGCGGTATATTTACTAAGTTGCGTATGCAACAGACGAAGAATTGACTCCTTTATACCAGACCGAAAAGATGAAACTACAATGGTTACAACTAATGATGGTGCACGATCATAACCATAGTATAATGGTGTCAGGTATTGCTACTATACTGTCACAATGGAATAAATGTGCTTATTTCACCACATACTCATCATTGCAATCTGGAATTGATGTTAATTACTATTTTTGGGTTAGACATACTCGCTGAAAAGCATAATCCTGTCATATATAAGCCAAGGCTGACGAGGAGAGGTTCCAACAGCTGATGCTAGTTACATATCATTTGTCTGCACATAATTTGCTGTCATATTGGGTCATTTGTCTATCTGCACATATAGCTTATATGAAACATGATTAACACACCAGATTGTTGATATATTTCTTTGGTATATGGGGCGACAAAAGCGGGTTGAATAAGAGGAGCGGAGATCACACTCATTAGAATTCGTTGATCTGCATTTGCCTTTTCGGCGTTTCCTACTGTATAGGATGTCAGTTTTCTGTACACAAATACGTTTTACTAAGTGCACAATGAAATGTAGGGTTCGGTTATTTGCCACATTTTTATATCTAACAGTAGAAAATGGGAAACGGTGGCATGATAAAAGTTCGCTAGTGATTCGAAATTTAGTTGCATACAATTTAGGTCAAAAGAATGACGGCTAGAAAAAAACAATCATAATAACCTTTGCTCGTAGCGACAGTCAAGGTTGAACAGTTATTGTATGTAACATTATTAAGTGGTACTTGAATAAGTGTTCTCGCGGTTGTTCACTCACTTGTTTGAAAGCCCAGGGTCGAGGGTAAACGATGAATCATCTATTGGCGACATCACGTTATTCCGCATTATTTGTGCATAGCCCTATTCTGTTAACTATTTGTCCGTAAGCCAATCCAGGTCAAGCATTTCCAAATGATATCTCTCAATATGATTTAAAATGATATGCAATGAAAACCACCAAATACCTTATGGCGATGGGTGGCCAGGGCAAAAAGACCGTGAGGTCCATAATTTTTTTTGCCCCAACCAGTTCTAACCACTGCAAAGCTGTCAAAACAAATCAGCACTGATATTATCGAATCTGTTGAATATTTTGTTCGTTTGTATGAGGCTCCCAGGGTGTTTTACAAAATGTGTGTCCTAACAAATGCAACCTTCATTTTTAACCTAGCCCAGGCATACCGGCTACGAGCTTAGTAGCACATATTTGTAGAGGCCTGAGATAGGGCGTTACAATAGCCTCAAGTAAATCTTCATAAAAACGACGAGTGAACGACCGTTTGATCATCCCAAGAACTCTGTTGGCCCTGACTGCTGCTGCATAGCATTGTTTGCAAGTTTTGAATCACTGATCGCTTTCGACATCTAAATAGATTTCCTTTGACGCATCGTCTTGGGTAGAATCGCCCATTCGGAAATCAAAAGTGTTCGCTGCCCAGCCTTTATGCAGTACCTTATGCAGTATATTAGGTTAACAAGCATTTGCTAATCATTTCTCCGATATATAGCATATATCTTTTTCTAAAATGTAGGGCTGTTCATTGGTCATCAATCTAGAGTAATGGTTGTTGCCATTTGCAAATTGTTTTATCATAATGCCAACAGCACTATCTAGATCATTCATATAGATTAGGAGGAGGACGAACCTTGAGCGACATTACAACTAATCCTTGTCCAATCTGATCCCATGCCATTCATCAGCAGTCTCTCCCTTCTATTTCGGAGCCATTAATTTATCTAGCAAACAAATTACCCCTTATGCCGAGAGTCATACGTTAATTGACTGAACTTTATCAGACGCCTTTTGAATGTAAAAATGAATAACATCTATCGATATATATCTGCCTTAGTTGTATCCGGGACTGGTAAAGTTAGTTCTTCGCATTTCCAATCCTTGTTACGACCAAATCTGTGTTTCATTCCAGGCTCGGATGATCACAAAACCATCTCTGCCAATCGCACTGATCAGCAGAAAACTGATTAATTCGACTCACTAACAAACAGTTCTCATTGCTTTGTTTAATATAGGCAAGGACAATATGTGTGTCAATCTATAAACGGGTACGATATATACACATGTGCATATGAGATATTGCCAAAGAATAACCTTTTGAGTTCCACACAGTGACATATATTCAGCGGTGTATTGCACCTGGGATATCTGATAGCATCAGATGTATGCAACAGACTATTATATAAGCCTGAAAAATAGTCGGAATCGCTCATTGGACCACATAACGAGCAAGCTATGGCGCATGAATCGGATCAATGGTTTGTTAGGTAAATGTAACGGAGACATGCGACTTTTTCAGAATGACAACATAGTTATATAACATCGTTTATTAATCTGATTTTTATTCTTGTGTCATTGGAATTGATGATAATTGACGTTAGCTTGGCGTCCGGCTATTAATGTTACGGCATTGATCTTCACTATCTCGGAATAGAATGACCTGCTCATTTATGTGCATGCATAATGAATTGCATGCGTTAGTCGCATATACAGTTATGCTATCACTTAAGTATTGAATCACTAACCACCAAATACAGTGTCCGTCCATAAACTCAACACCACTACTGCGATCGCACGGGCCGAACACTAGTGCGCCATCCAGTGATACGTCTTTTGTCTCGGTGGTCATTAGTAATCATTACATCTTGAAACGTGCTGGCTTGGTACTGTTCTTGGTAGAATCGAATATTGTGGGATGTTTCATAATCTCATCAAGGGCGTTAAAATGAATGAGTTTGCGATGTTTGATCAATGTCAATACTGGGCCACAGAGTTGTAAGATGAGTTTTCTAAGTAGCTCATTTCCATGCAGTCCACGGTTCTAGAAGTAATAAAGAAGCAGTGTGGCAATATAATAGCATTCCCGCTTACTTCCATCTGGTGGTTGCCATCAATGTATGGTTATAGTTAATCCCGGCTATATTTTAGAGTCCTCTTCAAGTGGAAATATATGAAATGCACCATGGGTTTGTTGCTATAAATTCTCTCTTTACAACCGAAAGAAAAGGAGTGAAAATAAATCAAGCGTTAACTACGTTGAATGTATTGACGAGTTAACTGTGACCAGATGAAATATTTAGGTATAAAAACTGGCAGAGCAATAAAAGTTGACGGAGATTAACGTTCGAATAAATGTCAGCTGATCACACTATCGTCCGTTGGTAGGAGGCGTTTAATAGGTTTAAGTAATGAAAATGGAGAAACAGCATAAACCCTACACATGCTGATCATCAGGTTAAAACGCATAAATATTACTCGATAACTACATAACCATGTAGTCTATTATGTTTCACCATACGTTTTTCTTTGTTTCCTTTTAATAAATCAACGAGTCACTAGCATAATTATTTACGGAAATAATGTTCTTTGCATATTCGTAATTTGTTTTTCACATTGATCATGAGCTAGCTTAGATTAAAGGACGATTATACATCTGTCGTTATGTTAATTATTAAATTTGACGCGTAAAGTACAAACATGTTGCCTCATTGATGCCGAAATGCATTAATTACTCAGTTACTGGATAAGCATTTTTTCACGAAGATTTTAACCTCACCATTTACGCATATTTAGGTGAATTGATGTCCTTAAAAGTAATCCAGGTTGATCAAATGATGTTGATTTGTGAATCTGTTGTAGCTTATTGGCATAAACCACAGTGAACATGGAATTGCGACTTGTGTAAAATGTTGTAAGTTAAACAAATACTAATATTCGTGTACAAATTATCCAAAGAGCTCAGTCAGTGTTAATTGGCAGTCTAAATCCTGCGCATTATGGGAAATCGTCTGATACTGGACATATCATGGACAAGATAAGCTGCCCTATCAAAGGCTGCATTGGGCTATCTTTTACCCGAATGCCCATTTACTTTTCGGTCACTATTTTGATAGGTTATCATGAACCGCATCAATGCATGCTTTGACACTTCAAACAACTTGAATGTTGGATAACACATTCAACAATTACATTGGTAGATGAATATTCTTAGAGCGTATCACGCTCTGATAATTAATATTCCTTAACCCAGAACTATCAATCGCCTCGACATAAATGGCAATGCCTTACAAGTACCTCGCGCGTAATCGCCAACGTATAAAACAGTCCTTTTATTGGTTAGATCAAACATCCATTAAAGTGATTCGTTCAAGAACCACCCGATTCATTGGTTACGCATATTTAAATGGCCCTACGCTGCGATCGCCAAAGTGACTTATCTGACAACCTTAGCGACTGTATGTATGTATGTATGTATGTATGTATGTATGTATGTATGTATGTATGTATGTATGTATGTATGTATGTATGTATGTATGTATGTATGTATGTATGTATGTATGTATGTATGTATGTATGTATGTATGTATGTATGTATGTATGTATGTATGTATGTATGTATGTATGTATGTATGTATGTATGTATGTATGTATGTATGTATGTATGTATGTATGTATGTATGTATGTGTATGTATGTATGTATGTATGTATGTATGTATGTATGTATGTATGTATGTATGTGTATGTATGTATGTATGTATGTATGTATGTATGTATGTATGTATGTATGTATGTATGGATGGATGTATGCATGTGTGTATGTTGGTATGTATGTATGGATGTATGTTCGCATGTATGCATGTATGTATGCATGATTGTATGTATGTAAGTATGAGTGTATGTATGTATGTATGTATGCATGTGTGCATTTATATATGTATTAATGCATGCATGCACGCACATTGTATGTATGTATGTACCTATGTATGTTTGTATGTATGTGTGTATCTGTGTGTGTGTGTATATATGCATGTATGCATGTATGTATGAATGTATATATCTATGTATGTATGCATGTATGTATGTATGCATGTATCTATGAACCTTCAGATAAGTTACAAAATTGTGCGTCAATATGGACAACAGCCATTGTGTTATCATATGTCATTATCACATATATCATGTATGTCATTTAGCTACAACCCTAATGTCACATGTTATAACGACCAAATTGATTTAAGCAATCCAAATCTATTGCTAGGAGCTGTTTGTTATGTAATTTGGAGATACTCGATTCATCATAGTTCAGTTTATTTAAGGGTTTAGAACTGTAGACATATACCATTCATCACCAGATACCACTCACTCATAGAGAACGGTTATGTAGTGCTGTCTCGAATTGCGCAGAAATTTATGCAGTGCTTCATGTTATGTATAGGCAACAACCAGCTCCATCGGACTTCTCAATATTGCATTCATCCCCTGTTCAAAACGCCGCATAAATGCGTCGACCTTTTCTTCGCAATAATTCAAAGTGTTGTTATGAATGGCAACCTGCTACAACATAAGAAGAAACTAATGACTTAAATCCCAGGAGTCTAGGTGATCAGATATTCTGGCTGTGGGATCCAATCTGTTTAGAGCCTAAGAAAGAAGGCTTCATATATTGGCTGTTGGAAGCAATAGCATGTACTTTATAGGGTTGCGCTGTAAATATGTTTGTTCTTGAAAGACATTTGATAATAAATTGGTGCCTGTAGACAAGATAGTTAGCTACGCAAATGATAGCGTTCCGCAGTGCACCAACCTCGGCGCTGCTCCATGAATAATATGCATACAGAGAACTATTTTGATATTGACGTATGGATCAACTGTAATAAGAGACCACTATGAAAAGATCTTGCGTGATAATTTGGTTAAAGATTGCAGGCATCGTTACTTGAATGCACAATAATGACTCTACTCTCTGTTCTTAAATACCAGAGATTGGTGCTTTCATATATGTTACTTTCTGATAAAATGCCGTAGAACACGCTTAAACACGATAAGCAATCATGTTTAAGCTTTTTAGTTTGGTTATGGTTGGCATTTAAAAGCATACCCATTGACAGACAAATCAACCTATTTGACTTTCAGTATTTCGTAATCAGTGAATAGGTTCGTAATCACTCAGTGTACGATAATGATATCGATTGTGTAATTGTTTATAGGCGTTCGGCACAACCGCTTGTTATCAAACGACCTGTTCGGAGGAAAGATCACACAAATAATATTAATTGACTATTCAATAAGTACAACTCTGAGCAATGTTTCACGAATATTTTGCATGCGTAAACAATCGCTTGAATTTTTGTCAAACCCGTGTTTATACCGTGCTGGTCTTGTGGCATGCATATGTACATTTAGATCAATGTCTAATTAGACTATGAGAGGTGTGTTTGGTCATAATAAACATTAGAATATATAATTTTGTACCTTCTATCAAGAAAGCCTTCCGATGCTTACCCAATTACCGACCGACGTCGGTTTACGTGGCCATTCATTCTTAAGTTATTTGGATTACTCATAATTGAAACATAATAAAGGGGAAAGTTTCCAATCAGTTTATCGATTGTTTATTTGTGTATTATGATTAATCAATAGCGTTGTGTGAAGCACAGAGGAATATGATAATTCAATTTGGCTAAATGCTGTCACACTGAAGTATACCCTATATCCTCCACATGAGAACATCTTTTGACTATGCACAGATGTAGGAAGCCATTGATATGTCGTTTCCTGTTCTAACAATTACTATTACAATTTATTATGGAGGATCATGCAAAGTAATAAAGCTCTTGTCAACGACATGGTCAGTTTGTCCATTATGTTGGCAGAATTTCCAGCTGTCATACAATATACGTAGTGATGCAACTATGCGCGCAACTGTATTCCGAGCCAGCTATTGAAATTAGGAGACAGAGTTCTATGACACCGTTTCGTATATTCTCGTGGGAAATGTAGCCTTATAATCAAGACTAGCTGTAGCTGTATGTGTACTTTACAGTGCTCTATTGCGCGAAGCCATAGTTAAGTCGTTTCCTGCTTTGCTCTTATCAGTATATTGTTTTGGCCTAAATTGCATAGGGCGACACGAGGAGAATAGTTGCGCTCCTACCAGACTATCAGGGCGATACCACAATGGTGAAAACTTATGACTTGTCATAATTGGATACTTTAATATAATGGAGAACAATTTGCTGTGTGGTTAATAATTACCAGCACAGCTAGCGGTGAGTTTCTATAAGGAAATGTGACAATACGTAGCTATGCGGTCAATAAGATCGGACAATAATTATGCTCATTTCACCACACATATACATCATTGCATTCTGATCATGCGGGAGCAATTGATGTTAACTACCAGATTAAGGTTACAAAGTCGCTGAATAACATCATCCTGCCAGATATAAGCCAAGGTTGATGAGGCGAGGTTACCGCAGCTGATGCTGGTCATATATCATCTGTCTGATGTTTTGGGTGACATACCTATCCACACTGAAAGCTTACACGGATTCCTATGATGAAATCAAATATGATAGAAACACTAGTTTGTTCATATATTTCTTTGATATATGGGACGACAAAAGAAGGTTGAATAACAAGAACGGACATTCTGTCGTAACGGAGACCCCACTCATTGGAATTCGTTTTTGTGCATCTGCGTTTTGGATGTTATTGTTCATGGTAATTCGACGTGAGTGGTGTTCTTGGCTGTACAATCTCTTCTGTGCAAGCTCGGGGTCAAAACTGGGACGATTAATGCCTGTCGGGTCATAATTTCCTTGAAACAAAAATATGATATATGGACTGTTTGTGTACATACTGTCGCATTCATTAATTTATAATGCAGGAGACTTTTCGATTGACGGTGAACAAAGATAAAAGACTTTACACAGATCAAGTCACCAAACGCAACATCAGACATGCACTTAGGAGAATATTTCCTTGAAGTGGTCCTATGGTCGCACCAGTTCGATATAGACGGCATTATCATTGTATTACCACATAACTTTATGCTAACAGTTCCCGCTTACGTTGATTTTTTATTCAGTGCTCATTTATGCACACATATTTGTATGACATTGTTTTCAATCCTTATCAATTCCTGAACAAGTATTACCGTTTCATGGCAGGAATAAGTGTACATCGCATATATTGCACTGTCATATCTTCTGCCTCTGGTATTGAATGATAAAATAATGCAAGATTATTATCATTGTAAGTAACAAAGACATTTTACCTGATGCATATTAAATTAATGAAGCATCAAATTATGTCCGACCTTAAATAATCGGTCAATTGCTTTCTGCTTGCGGCATATCATTACGTCATGGAAGTCAACAATACCGCCCGCAAACAATCGCTGACAATGCCTAATCTGATATAATTCAGATGATATAAGGGCATAATGGAGAGCTCTTATGCATATGTTCATTGCCGAATGCACCCCATTTCTGTTTGATGCTACTGCTTACACAATTCTATAAACACGAGTCTCTTTAAATACTTAACAGTTACATTTGACCTGCTGAAAACATCCGCAGAGAAAAAGCCGGTCATGAGTGAAAAAATGATGATGGTACGATGTTACGTGAATGCCGTCAACTACGTGCAAATGAGACACGTATTGGCAAATAGCGCGATGTCAAAACGTTTGATGTCATAAAATACAACTTTTATTATCCATATGATATGGTTCTATACATATATAATCGACATGAAATGGAAAATCGACAAATACTATCACAGTCTCTATTCCATAAACCAAGCGAAAGCAAGCATGACTTACCAGACGTTTATTATAACTCTAAACCCTTTTCTTGGTAAGAAAGAAAAGAAGTTTGAAATCTATATAATGCGAATCTTTCTAAAACAATTCAAGTAGTCGATCATATCTAACCCATGCCAGGGGGATTTCTGTATGTGATTAATATTATCTTCGTTAGCAAAGTATGATAGGCGTTCACGTGGTATGCCATGATTTTGGATGACTGTTTCGTTGAGTATGTTTTGAATGTATCATAACCCACTGTACATGATGGAGGTTCTCTTTCACGTTAAATTCACCAAGGGGCCAACTTATTTATCAAGCGTTTATAGCTATCATGACTAAACTGATTGCCACCGATGCAATTATTGTTCGAAAGGTTGATTATTTATTCACTGGCTTACCTTGACTGGTCGCATATTTACTATGACACAGGTCAGGAGGACAATTTTGCTCTTTCGTTGGGAACAACTCGATTCAAAGGCCGTTGATGCTGGAAGTTGTATCATATATAGACCATACATGCATTACGAGCTCTGACAATCACGCTATTGATCGCATTTAATAATCATCAACTAAATCCAAGTAGGCTCAATTCTTTACCTTTTATCGGTGACCTTTCACATTCAAATAGTCTGGTTATGAAATCGCGCGTCAATAAGAGAAAAAGCCATTGCGCACATGTAGGGCATTACCAAATACACCATATATGTATTGTTTTAGGGCACGCTTTCTTCCTGTTATATGGAGATGCTCAATTCATTACAATTTTTGCTGTAACAATTATTGCATGCCTTAGAATACCGCAGCCATGACCCATGATCACAAGATGCCACTCCCTCATAGAGATCGGTTATTTAATGATGTCTCGAATTGCGCTGAAATTGATGCAGCGCTATATCTCATGTAAAATACTTTGTAAATACGTCAACCTTTATTTCAACAACTGAAAACGGTTTTCATAAAAGCAAACGGCAAAGAAGCAAATGGCTTAAATCCCAGCAATCTAAGTGAATGCATCTATCGGGTGGTAGGATCTTTTGGGTATTCTTTTGTTCATAGTAGGCTATGCATACGGGGTGTGGGAGGCAATAGCATGTACCAAATTGGGTAACAATGTAAAGATAAATTGTAGTGATTCCAACACAAAACGGAGCTTGAGGACGAATGCTTTGTGAAGAGATAGACATGTACGACAATGATGGTGATGATCAGTGAATCATATGCATGCTGAAAAACAATTTTGGAATTGCTGTACGGCCCTACAGTGATAATCTGACTTAAGATTGCGGGCATCATCACTTTGTGGAAACGCCCGTCTGTAGATCCTTTGAATGAACAATAATAACTGTACTTGTTTATGTACTTGAAGACCAGATATTGACGCTCATATGTATGTTAATTTCAGATATTATGCTTACCACACGCTTACCCAAGACAAACAATCACATATGTGTTTGATAATGGTCGACATTTGCAAAATGTCATAATCAGTGGATAGGTTCATGAATACAAACTGCATGATAATTACATTGATTGTGCGACTGCAATCATGCGTTTGGTACAACCGTAATTCTACCAAATGACCTGTTCGGAGGAAAGATCTATTAATCAGAATTCATTGATCAAAGGTTATATTCAAATACAGCCAATAATTAAAGAATAGATTCCATACATCGAAAAGTGTTTGAGTGGTTGTCATACCCGCGTTTATTTCGCGGGTATGACAAAACGACCACCAAAACGTTTGTTTGATGAGCTCTATGGCTAAAACAATGTTAAATAAGTCGAATGAATCTATCCCATTTGAGAACTGTTGACAAAGTCGCTTATGCAGGTTGTGGTAGTACGATGATATGACAACACAATACATTGCGTCTGCTGTACCAACTGGGCTCGACCATTCCGTATTCAATTTTTTATTCGACATTCTATTCATCAGTCTGCATAAACGGTCTGCTGGTTATAATGTCGAACGGTGATGCCACATGCTCGGAGCACAACTCTGCAAATTGATCAGTACTACCACTTTATGACCTAGTTGCGGAACATATTTAAGAAAAAGTAACCGTACATCACGAGCCTTCAACAAATTTACGCAATCCTATTGTACGTCTATTGCAATATCATCACTGCCATTGATCCTTGATAATGCGGACATTTATCTGCCCTCGATGTTGTAAAACCATCATCCCTTTCACCTTGCTTTGGTTATAAAGGGGAACTGTGTGGCGCAGACAAACCAGTCAATTTGCAAAGAGCATATAATTAAAAACTGCGTTTATCTAACGAGCTACAATATCCAATGAGCAAGAATAGCAGACGATCGACCTTGGATTCAAAATATTTTAGAATTGCCGCGCCAATACCATACTTTTCTGTTGTCGCCTGTTACTGTTAAAGCTCAAATGCTTCTTTCCTGTCGAACCATGAAATCTGTTCACACCTCCATTTCATTTGCGGGATTGTAAATGGATTCGATCTTGGTGTATAATAAGTATCTCCGAATCGGGATCCACGATATGAGGCAGAGACTGCTGATACATGGCATTATATCAGATTCGGCACGGGTAATGAGCGGTGTCAAGGGTCGGTCCTGACACCTGTCCTTTACTTAATCTATGTAACTAATCAAGAGAGGGCTATCGACATAATGTGAAAACAGTTTGCAGTTGACACAAAATTTTGCTCTAGAGTGAGGACCAAAACAAAAAGCATATAACATATAACTAATCTTACATTGCGCGATAAGCAGGGGAAATGGCGGCAAATGGTTTTTACCAATTAACAATACTGCATAGAGGTCGGACTAAGGACAGTTTGCGATATGTATTTTTAAGAACAACTGTTCTAAATAATGATTTACCTAATTAGTAGTCAATTGTTGATGACCGTTAGTAGGGCACCTGTGGTTTATATTTTCACGACCATCCATCGTCAAAAGGTATTAGGTGGTCATCATTGGAAATCATTGATAATTATATATAACAAAAGTGTCATTTGACAATGTATGACCTGGATCGGCTGTCAGCAAAGTAGATGACCGAATAACACTAGTCAAAATTATGACGAAATAACGAAGAGTAATGGCACTTATGGATCATTCGATTAATTGCCCGACGTTCGACCCTGGGTCGCACAGAAGTGAGTGAGCAACGGGGAACACAGATACATCCAGCTATTCGAAAACCCTGCCTCAGATCATTACTCTATGGTTAAAATTTTACCAATGGTTATCGATATACTAAAACATTTTTACGATTATTATATTTCCCCTTATTCTCCTCAGATATATGTCGCAAGTTAGCTGTGCCTAAATTTTTATGTGCACTTCTTAAAACTAATAATCCTTTTATTTGAGTGCGTTATGTGAATAAACTCAATGTTGCATATACTGCGGTAGAAAAAACCAACACCCGGATGCAGGAAAACTAATTTCTATGAGCGGAGCTGCGTTCCGACCGAATTTCCTTTCCTTTTATTCAACCTGCTTTTGTCGTCCGATATATCAAAGAAATATATCAAATAAACTGGTTTAATAATCATTTTGAGATCTGATTGATGTGCCTCATGGTACCTTGCTTTGGGTAAATTGGATAATAATTTCTCTTTGAAGAGTTTGTTCGGCTCATTACTACTAAAAACAAAACCGTTTCATGTTTGCAATGTCGAGACCAGCACGCACACGAAGACAGAAATAAACGCGGGTATGACAACAACTCAAACACCTTTCGATGTATGGAATCTATTCTTTAATTATTGGCTGTATTTGAATATAGCCTTTGATCAATGAATTCTGATTAATAGATCTTTCCTCCGAACAGGTCATTTGGTAGAAATACGGTTGTACCAAACGCATGATTGCAGTCGCACAATCAATGTAATTATCATACAGTTTGTATTCATGAACCTATCCACTGATTATGACATTTTGCAAATGTCGACCATTATCAAACACATATGTGATTGTTTGTCTTGGGTAAGCGTGTGGTAAGCATAATATCTGAAATTAACATATATATGAGCGTCAATATCTGGTCTTCAAGTACATAAACAAGTAGAGTTATTATTGTTCATTCAAAGGGATCTACAGACGGGCTTTTCCACAAAGTGATGATGCCCGCAATCTTTAGTCAGATTATCACTGTAGGGCCGTACAGCAATTCCAAAATTGTTTTTCAGCATGCATATGATTCACTGATCATCACCATCATTGTCGTACATGTCTATCTCTTCACAAAGAATTCGTCCTCAAGCTCCGTTTTGTGTTGGAATCACTACAATTTATCTTTAAATTGTTACCCAATTTGGTACATGCTATTGCCTCCCACATCCCGTATGCATAGCCTGCTATGAACAAAAGAATACCCAAAAGATCCTACCACCCGATAGATGCATTCACTTAGATTGCTGGGATTTAAGCCATTTGCTTCTTTGCCGTTTGCTTTTATGAACACAGTTTATCAGTTGTTGAAATAAAGGTTGACGTATTTACAAAGTATTTTACATGAGATATAGCGCTGCATCAATTTCAGCGCAATTCGAGACATCACTAAATAACCGATCTTTATGAGGGAGCGGCATCTTGTGAGGATGGGTCTATGTCTGCGGCATTCTAAGACCTGCAATAATTGTTTCAGCAAAAATTGTAATGAATTGAGCATCTCCATATTCCAGGAAGAAAGCGTGCCCTAAAGCAATACATATATGGTGTATTTGGTAATGCCTTACATGTGCGCAATGGCTTTTTTTTATTGGCGCGCGATTTCATAACCAGACTATTTGAATGTCAAAGTCACCGATAAAAGGTAAAGAAATTGAGCCTACTTGGACTGAGTTGATGATTATTAAATGCGATCAATAGCGTGATTGTCAGAGCTCGTATTGCATGTATGGTCTATGTATGATGCAACTGCCAGCATCAATAGCCTTTGAATCGAGTTGTTTCCAACGAAAGAGCAAAATTGACCTCCTCACCTGTGTCATAGTAAATATGCGACCAGTCGAGGTAAGCCAGTGAATAAATAATCAACCTTTCGAACAATAATTGCATCGGTGGCAATCAGTTTAGTCATGATAGCTATACACGCTTGATAAATAAGTTGGCCCCTTTGTGAATTTAAAGTGAAAGAGAACGTCCATCATGTACAGTGGGTTATGATACATTCAAAACATACTCAACGTAACAGTCATCCAAAATCATGGCATACCACGTGAACGCCTATCATACTTTGCTAACAAAGATAATATTCATCACATACAGAAATTCCCCTGGCATGGGTTAGATATGATCGACTACTTGAATTGTTGTTGAAAGATTCGCATTATATAGATTTCAAACTTCTTTTCTTTCTTACCAAGGAAAGGGTTTAAAGTCTATAAGTAAATGTCTTGCTTTCGCTTGGTTTATGGAATAGAGACTGTGACAGTATTTGTCGATTTTCCATTTCATATGTCAATTATATATGTATAGAACCATATCATATGGATATTAAAAATTGTATTTTATGACATCAAACGTTTTGACATCGCGCTATTTGCCAATACGTGTCTCATTTGCACGTAGTTGACGGCATTCACGTAAACTAACATCGTACCATCATCATTTTGTCACTCATGACTGGCCTTTTCTCTGTGGATGTTTTCAGCAGGTCAAATGTAACTGTAAAGTATTTATAGAATTGTGTAAGCAGTAGCATCAAACAGAAATGGGGTGCATTCGGCAATGAACATATGCATAAGAGCTCTCCATTATGCCCTTATATCATCTGAATTATATCAGATTAGGCATTGTCAGCGATTGTTTGCGGGCGGTATTGTTGACTTCTATGACGTAATGATATGCCGCAAGCAGAAAGCAATTGACCGAATATTTAAGGTCGGACATAATTTGATGCTTCATTATTTTAATATGCATCAGGTAAAATGTCTTTGTTACTTACAATGATAATAATCTTGCATTATTTTATCATTCAATACCAGAGGCAGAAAATATGACAGGACAATATATGCGATGTACACTTATTCCTGCCATGAAACGGTAATACTCGTTTAGAAATTGATACGAATTGAAAACAATGTCATACAAAATATGCGTACATAAATGAGCACTGAATAAAAAATCAACTTAAGTGGGAAGTGTTAGCATATAATTATGTGGTAATACGGAGATAATGCCGTCTATATCGAACCGGTGCGACCATAGGACCACTTCAAGGAAATATTCTCCTAAGTGAATGTCTGATGTTGCCTTTGGTGACTTGATCTTGGTAAAGTCTTTTATCTTTGTTCACCGTCAATCGAAAAAGTCTCCTGCATGATAATTAATGAATGCGACAGTATGTACACAAACAGTCCATATTTCATATTTATGTTTCAAGGGAATTATGACCCGACAGGCATTAATCGTCCCAGCTTTGACCATGAGCTTGCGCAGAAGAGATTGAACAACCAAGAACACCATTCACGTCGAATTACCATAAACAATAACATCCAAAACGCGAATGCACAAAAACGAATTCCAATGAGTGGGGTCTCCGTTACGACAGAATGTCCGTTCTTGTTATTCAACCTTCTTTTGTCGTCCCATATATCATTTCATCATAGGAATCCGTGTAAGCTTTCAGTGTGGATAGGTAAGTCACCCAAAATATCAGCAAATTATGCGCAAACAGATGATATATGACCAGCATCAGCTGCGGTAACCTCACCTCATCAGCCTTGGCTTATATCTGGCAGGATGATGTTATTCAGCGACTAATTGTAACCTTAATCTGGTAGT
Source organism: Urechis unicinctus (assembly GCA_034190875.2). Classification (NCBI taxonomy): domain Eukaryota; kingdom Metazoa; phylum Annelida; class Polychaeta; order Xenopneusta; family Urechidae; genus Urechis; species Urechis unicinctus. Next base: position 41,331,289 of record CM067356.1, on the reverse strand, counting down.
TAACATCAATTGCTCCCGCATGACCAGAATGCAATGATGTATATGTGTGGTGAAATGGGCATAATTATTGTCCGATCTTATTGACCGCATAGCTACGTATTGTCACATTTCCTTATAGAAACTCACCGCTAGCTGTGCTGGTAATTATTAACCACACAGCAAATTGATCTCCATTATATTAAAGTATCCAATTATGACAAGTCCTAAGTTTTCACCATTGTGGTATCGCCCTGATAGTCTGGTAGGAGCGCAACTATTCTCCTCGTATCGCCCTACGCAATTTAGGCCAAAACAATATACCGCAAATTTGATAAGAGCAAAGCAGGAAAGGACTTAACTATGGCCTCGCGCAATAGAGCACTGTAAAGTACACATACAGCTACCGCTAGTCTTGATTATAAGGCTACATTTCCCACAAGAATATACGAAACGGTGTCATAGAACTCTGTCTCCTAATTTCAATAGCTGGCTCGGAATACAGTTGCGCGCATAGTTGCATCACTACGTATATTATATGACAGCTGGAAACTCTGCAAACATAATGGACAAACTGACCACGTCGTTGACAGGAGCTTTATTACTTTGCATGATCCTCAATAATAAATTGTAATAGTAATTGTTAGAACTGGAAACGACATAGCAATGGCTTCCTACATCTGTGCATAGTCAAAAGATGCTCTCATGTGGAGGATATAGGGTCTACTTCAGTATGACAGCATTTAGCCAAATTTAATTATCATATTCTTCTGTGCTTTACACAACGCTATTGATTAATCATAATTCACAAATAAACAATCGATAAACTGATTGGAAACTTTCCCCTTTATTATGTTTCAATTATGAGTAATCCAAATAACTAAAGAATGAATTACCACGTAAACCGACGTCGGTCGTTAATTGGGTAAGCATCGGAGGGCGTTCTTGATGGAAGGTACAAAATTATATATTCTAATGTTTATTATGACCAAAAACACATGTCATAGTCTAATTAGACATTGATCTTAATGTACATATGCATGCCACAAGACCAGCACGGTATAAACACGGGTTTGACAACAATTCACGCGTTTGTTTACGCATGCAAAATATTCTTGAAACATTACTCAGAGTTGTATTTATTGAATAGTCAATCAATATTACTTATGTGATTTTTCTTCCGAACAGGTCGTTTGATAAAAAGCGGTTGTGCCGAACGCCTAGTAACAGTTACACAATCGATATAATTATCGTACACTGAGTGATTATGAACTTATTCACTGATTACGAAATACTGAAAGTCAAATAGGTTGATTTGTCTGTCAATGGGTATGCTTATTTTTCATTTTGATAAATGCCGACCATAACCAAACTAAAAAGCTTAAACATAATTGCTTATCGTGTTTAAGCGTGTTCTACTGCATTTTATCAGAAAGTAACATCTATGAAAGCACCAATCTCTGGTATTTAAGAACAGAGAGTAGAGTCATTACTGTGCATTCAAGTAACGATGCCTGCAATCTTTAACCAAATTATCACGCAAGATCTTTTCATAGTGGTCTCTTATTACAGTTGATCCATACATCAATATCAAAATTGTTCTCTGTATGCATATTATTCATGGAGCAGCGCCGAGGTTGGTGCACTGCGGAACGCTATCATTTGCCTAGCTGGCTATCTTGTCTACAGGCACCAATTTATTATCAAATGTCTTTCAAGAACAAACATATTTACAGCGCAATCCTATAAAGTACGTGCTATTGCTTCCAACAGCCAATATATGAAGCCTTCTTTCTTAGGCTATAAACAGATTGGATCCCACAGCCAGAATATCTGATCACCTAGACTCCTAGGATTTAAGTCATTAGTTTCTTCATATGTTATAGGAGGTTGCCATTTATAACAACACTTTGAATTATTGCGAAGAAAAGGTCGACGCATTTATGCGGCGTTTTGAACAGGGGATGAATGCAATATTGAGAAGTGCGATGGAGCTGGTTGTTGCCTATACATAACATAAAGCACTGCATTAATTTTAGTGCAATTCGTGACAGTACTACATTACCGTTCTCCATGAGCGAGTGGTAACTTGTGATGATTGGGCTATGTCTACGGTTTTCTAAACTCTTAAATAATTCTTACTGAACTATGATGAATCGAGTATCTCCAAATTACATAACAAACAGCACCCAACAATAGATGTGCGTTTGGATTGCTTAAATCAATTTGGTCGTTATAGCATGTGACATTAGGGTTGTAGCCAAATGGCATACACGATATGTGGGATAATGACATATTATAACACAACGGCTGTTGTCCATATTGACGCACAATTTTGTAACTTATCTGAAGGTTCATAGATAGATGCATACATACATACATGCATACATACATAGATATATACGTTCATACATACATGCATACATACATAGATATAAACATTCATACATACATGCATACATGCATATATACATACACACAGATACACACATACATACAAACAAACATAGGTACATAAATACATACAATGTGCGTGCATGCATTCATTAATACATATATTAATGCACACATGCATACATACATACATACATACACTCATACTTACATACATACAATCATGCATACATACTTGCATTTATGCATACGTACAAACATATATTCATTAATACATACATGCGAACATACATCCATACATACATACCAACATACACATATGCATACATCCATACATACATCCATACATACATACATACATACATACATACATACATACATACATACATACATACATACATACATACATACATACATACATACATACATACATACATACATACATACATACATACATACATACATACATACATACATACATACATACATACATACATACATACATACATACATACATACATACATACATACATACATACATACATACATACATACATACATACATACATACATACATATGTACAAGCATACAAACACACGAATAAACATGCATACAAAATTTTTAACCTATGCATGCATGCAAACATACATGCATGCATACAGGAATGCATACATACATACATAAATACAATAACAAAACGTGCGAACATTTCTACCTGCATACTAACATACATACATACATGCATATATTAATCTTCACATACAAACATGCATACATCCATACATAAATATATACATACACACATGTATACATACATACATACATACATACATACATACATACATACATACATACATACATACATACATACATACATACATACATACATACATACATACATACATACATACATACATACATACATACATACATACATACATACATACATACATACATACATACATACATACATACATACATACATACATACATACACATACATACATACATACAACATACATACATACATACATACATACATACATATACATACATACATACATACATACATACATACATACATACATACATACATACATACATACATACATACATACATACATACATACATACATACATACATACATACATACATACATACATACATACATACATACATACATACATACATACATACATACATACATACATACATACATACATACATACATACATACATACATACATACATACATACATACATACATACATACATACATACATACATACATACATACATACATACATACATACATACGTAATAAGTCACTTTGGCGATCGCAGCGTAGGGCCATTTAAATATGCGTATCCAATGAATCGGGTGGTTCTTGAACCAATCACTTTAATGGATGTTTGATCTAACAAATAAAACGACTGTTTTTACATTGGCGATTATGCGCGAGATGCTTGTTAGACATTGCTATTTATGTCGAGGCGGTTGATAGTTCATGGTTAAGGAATATTATTTATCAGAGCGTGATACGCTCTAAGAATATTTATCTACCAATGTAATTGTTGAAGGTGTTATCCGACATTCAAGTTGGTTGAAGTGTCAAAGCATGCATTAATGCGGTTCATGATAGCCTATCAAAATAGTGACCAAAAAGTAAATGGGCATTCGGGTAAAAGATAGCCCAATGCAGCCTTTGATAGGGCAGTTTCCTGACATAAATGGACCTAAGCTTATCTTGTCCATGATATGTCCAGTATCAGACGATTTCCCATAACGCGCAGGATTTATACTGCCAATTAACAACTGACTGAGAATTTTGGATAATTTGTGCACGAATATTAGTATTTGTTTAACTTACAACATTTTACACAAGTCGCAATTCCATGTTCACTGTGGTTTATGCAAATAAGTTACAACAGATTCACAAATCAACATCATTTGATCAACCTGGATAACTTATAAGGACATCAAGTCACCTAAATATGCGTAAATGGTGAGGTTAAAATCTTCGTGAAAAAAGGCTTATCCAGTAACTGAGTAATTGATGCATTTCGGTATCAATGAGGCAAAATGTTTGTACTTCACGCGTCAAATTTAATAATTAACATAACGACAGATGTATAATCGTCTTTTAATCCAAGCTAGCTCATGATCAATTTGAAAAACAAATTACGAATATGCAAAGAACATTATTTCCGTAAATAATTATGCTAGTGACTCGTTGATTTATTAAAATGAAACAAAGAAAAACGTATGGTGAAACATAATAGACTACATGGTTATGTAGGTATCGAGTAATATTTATGCGTTTTAACCTGATGATCAGCATGTGTAAGGTTTATGCTGTTTCTCCATTTTCATTACTTAAGCCTATTAAACGCCTCGTACCAACGGACGATAGTGTGATCAGCGGACATTTATTCGAACGTAAATCACCGTTTACTTTTATTGCTCTGCCAGTTTTTATACCTAAATATTTCATCTGGTCACAGTTTACTCGTCAATACATTCAACGTAGTTAACGCTTGATTTGTTTTCACTCCTTTTCTTTCGGTTGTTAAGAGAGAATTTATAGCAACAAACCCATGGTGCATTTCATATATTTCCACTTGAAGAGGTCTCTAAAATATAGCCGGGATTAACTATAACCATACATTGATGGCAACGACCAGATGGAAGTGAGCGGGAATGCTATTATATATTGCCACACTGCTTCTTTAATACTTCTAGAACCGTGGACTGCATGGAAATGCGCTACTTAGAAAACTCATCTTACAACTCGGTGACCCAGTATTGACAAGGACCAAACATCGCAAACATATCAATTTTAACGCCCTTGATGAGATTATGAAACATCCCACAATATTCAATTCCACCAAGACCAGTACCAAGCCAGCACGTTTCAAGATGTAATGATAACTAATGACCACCGAGACAAAAGGCGTATCACTGCATAGCGCACTAGTGTTCGGCCCGTGCAATCGCAGTAGTGGGGTTGAGTTTATGGCCGGTAACTGTATTTGGTGGTTAGTGATTCAATGGTTAGTGATAGCATAACTGTATATGCGACTCACGCATGCAATTCATTATGCATGCACATAAATGAGCAGGTCATTCTATTCCGAGATAGTAAAGATCAATGCCGTAACATTTATAGCCGAACGCCAAGCTAACGTCAATTATCATCAATTCCAATGACACAAGAATAAAAATCAGATTAATAAACGATGTTATATAACTATGTTGTCATTCTGAAAAAGTCTCATGTCTCCGTTACATTTACTTAACAAACCATTGATCCGATTCATGCGCCATAGCTTGCTCGTTATGTAGTCCAATGAGCGATTCCGACTATTTTTCAGGCTTATATAATAGTCTGTTGCTTACTTCTGATGCTATCAGATATCCCAGGTGCAATACACCGCTGAATATATGTCACTTTGTGGAACTCAAAAGGTTATTCCTTGGCTATTTCTCATATGCGCATGTGTATCTATCGTACCCGTTTATAGATTGACACACATATTGTCCTTGCCTATATTAAACAAAGCAATGAGAACTGTTTGTTAGTGAGTCGAATTAATCAGTTTTCCGCTGATCAGTGCGATTGGCAGAGATGGTTTTGTGATCATCCGAGCCTGGAATGAAACACAGATTTGGTCGTAACAAGGATTGGAAATGCGAAGAACTAACTTTACCAGTCCCGGATACAACTAAGGCAGATATATATCGATAGATGTTATTCATTTTTTACATTCAAAAGGCGTCTGATAAAGTTCAGTCAATTAACGTATGACTCTCGGCATAAGGAGTAATTAATTTGCTAGATAAAATAATGGCTCCGAAATAGAAGGGAGAGACTGCTGATGAATCATGGGATCAGATTGGACAAGGATTAGTTGTAATGTCGCTCAAGGTTCGTCCTCCTCCTAATCTATATGAATGATCTAGACAGTGCTGTTGGCATTATGATAAAACAATTTGCAAATGGCAACAACCATTACTTTAGAGTGATGACCAATGAACAGCCCTACATTTTAGAAAAAGATATATGCTATATATCGGAGAAATGATAAGCAAATGTTTGTTAACCTAATATACTGCATAAGGTACTGCATAAAGGCTGGGCAGCGAACACTTTTGAATTCCGAATGGGCGATTCTACCCAAGACGATGCGTCAAAGGAAATCTATTAAGATGTCGAAAGCGATCAGTGATTCAAAACTTGCAAACAATGCTATGCAGCAGCAGTCAGGGCCAACAGAGTTCTTGGGATGATCAAACGGTCGTTTACTCGTCGTTTTTATGAAGATTTACTTGAGGCTATTGTAACGCCCTATCTCAGGCCTCTACAAATATGTGCTACTACGCTCGTAGCCGGTATGCCTGGGCTAGGTTAAAAATGAAGGTTGCATTTGTTAGGACAGACATCTTGTAAAACACCCTGGGAGCCTCATACAAATGAACAAAATATTCAACAGATTCGATAATATCAGTGCTGATTTGTTTTGACAGCTCTGCAGTGGTTAGAACTGGTTGGGGCAAAAAAAATTATGGACCTCACGGTCTTTTTGCCCTGGCCACCCATCGCCATAAGGTATTTGGTGGTCATCATTGCATATCATTTTAAATCATATTGAGAAGGTATCATTTGGAAATGCTTGACCTGGATTGGCTTACGGACAAATAGTTAACAGAATAGGGCTATGCACAAATACGGCGGAATAACGTGATGTCGCCAAAAGATGATTCATCGTTTACCCTCAACCAGGGGCTTTCAAACAAGTGAGTGAACAACCGCGAGAACACTTATTCAAATACCTCTGTATAATGTAACATACAATAACTGTTCGACCTTGACTGTCGCTACGAGCAAAGGTTATTATAATTGTTTTTTTCTAGCCGTCATTCTTTTGACCTAAACTGTATACAACTAAATGTCGAATCACTAGCAAACTTTTATCATCATGCTACCGTTCCCCTTTTCAACTGTTAGATATAAAAATGTGGCAAATAACCGAACCCTACGTTTCATTGTGCACTTAGTAAAACTTATTTGTGTAAAAAAACTGACATCCTATACAGTAGGAAAAGACGAAAACGCATATGCAGACCAACGAATTCTAATGAGTGTGATCTCCGCTCCTCTGATTCAACCCGCTTTTGTCGCCCCATATATCAAAGAAATATATCAACAATCTGGTGTGTTAATCATGTTTCATATAAGCTATATGTGCAGATAGACAAATGACCCAATATGACAGCACATTATGCGCAGACAGATGATATGTAACTAGCATCAGCTGTTGGAACCTCTCCTCGTCAGCCTTGGCTTATATCTGACAGGATGATGCTTTTCAGCGAGTATGTCTAACCCAACAATAGTAATTATCATCAATTCCAGATTGCAATGATGAGTATGTGGAGAAATAAGCACATTTATTCCATTGTGACAGTATAGTAGCAATACCTGACACCATTATACTATAGTTATGATCGTGCACCATCATTAGTTGTAACCATTGTAGTTTCATCTTTTCGGTCTGGTATAAAGGAGTCAATTCTTAGTTTGTTGCATACGCAACTTAGTAAATATACCGCAGATATCTATACATATTTAATTATCAATCCACTGTTATCGTCAGTAATACAACGGTGAATTAAAATGATATGGTACTTTTGTCGTAAGATTTCTCATCTAAATCAAATCGCTCATCAAGCAGGGAAATGCTTCATCGCAGGAAAACTGCAGTAGATATTAATAATGATTCGGAGATGCACATTGTTATTCACCACCCACTATCGCTTTATTCGTGTCCTTGTAACAAAACAAACTATAAGATAATTCTATACACAAAGTATCGAATGTAATTGAATGTACCTGCATTTTGGCTTACGACATGCATTTCACATCACTACGTATATTATTTGACAGCTGGACATGCTCAGAACGTTCACAGATGCTCGTTTGTCAATAGCAAACGAATTTGTTACCCTTATTAGTGCGGAAAATACAAGCGATTTGGTCATTTGCCACATCACAATTTATTTGGTAAAATCCCATCTTTTGGATTCGCCTCAAATTTAGAATGTATTCCGTATATTGTATGTACAAATTAGGTATAGAAATAATAGCACGCCATCAAAATATCATATCATTAGTCAAATAAATTGATTGCACGCAGGTAATTATAAGTGAATCGTGCGTACTATGCAGGAGGTTATGAAATGTTTTGTTGGCAATAAGGCCAGTAAAAGCCCTAAACAACAGTCTCGGTCAATAATCCGCAAAGTGGATACAAACTAAATGGTTAGATAATGATTTCACAGTGGACATTGAGGAAGATCGTATTTCGCTTGTATATCAGATGGTTTGTTTTCCGATTTCCATCGCTTTATGAGTTGCTATTTCCCGAGCATGTTTTAGATACAGGAGAGAGCAAATGTTTTTCTGACATGGCCACAAAAATAGATCGCGAAATTTTTTGCTATAGCACGCCTTAATGGACTGCGATTGGGGATAAGCTTTAATGAAGTAAGACTCTTTGGCGACCACTCTCGTTGTTGGGTTATTGCGTGTACAATCCTCTATGCGTAGTCGACTACGTTAATGTGACTTTGAGCAGCTTATTCCTTGCCATAGCTTAGCCTCGAAATATTTTCTTATCGCCTCGTCAAATGCTACAGCTTCCTGTTGTCACCGGTAACCGTTAAAAATCATCCAAATAGCTTTTCTTATCGGAAGTGCTATGTTACTTCCATGCCGAGTCATTAACTCTTTTAAGACCTCCATTTCACTGGCGATAATGTTTCTAATCTTGGTGCATGATAGATAGACAAGACGAATTGATATTCATGGATAGATGGATGCAATATTAGCAGATGTTTGCGGATGTGACTAGGGTTAGTGGTGTGATTAACACGCCACTGTATTACACACAGCATTAGTATAACATAGTAATGAAGGAATAGTTAACTTGGTGCTATGTGCTGATGTGATTTCCATAATCACCCATGTCATGTCAATGTTGCTATTGATTGAAAACAACCCAAGTGAAGTATAATCAGGGTTTGATGTCAATATCAAACAAAACGTGAGGACGTGTGTGAGTCGAATGATATCAGTTAACGATAATGTAAAATTGGCGTAGTGAACCTATCTCACCGGCCAGATGGTTTTTTGATTATACCATCCATGAAGAATACACGCATTCAATCGCAAGCAATAATGGAAATGCGAGGAACTTAAATGCTACGTCACAAGTCACTGAAAGAAGCAATGCAGATATATAATGATAGATGTTTAAAAAAAAGATATCATTTGTGAGTGCTCGATGAAGATTGTCATACGGCTAAGAATGTTACAGAACAGCACTAGTTACACCTGGGGTAAAATAACGAAGCGAGATGACGCTAATTGATGTTCAACCGTCCTACCCTCGACCCTGGGCTTGCACGGAGGTAAGTGAATAACCGCGAACGTTTACCTAAGTGATCAGTCAAGTTGCCAAATACAATAGCTGTTTGACCTTGACTTTCTCGTCAAGCAATGTTATTATAAGTATTATATAGGGGCAATATTCTGACAAAAGTAGTATCACACGTGTTATTTGCAAAATATATAACCGTAGAATCGTACATTTCGTCACGACCCTGACACAGCGATTTGAGCCTCTAAACACAAAAAGGAGGCTCTTAGCTAACATGGAAGTTACGGAGCGATTTGCAAAGAAATCTCCCACTCAATCCACCACTGGTAATCGATCTAATGAAACAGTTTACCGGCTCAGATAATTATAATAACTATTGTTAGTTTAGAGAGATTAGTCACCAAATATGACAGAAAATTATGTGCAGACAGATAATAAATGACCAGTATCAGCTGCGATTACCTCTCCTCATCAGCCGTAGCTTATATCGGTCAAGATGATGTTATTCAGCTGGTAAGCCGAACCTTAATCTAGAGTAGTCAACACTGATAACTTCCGTATGGGCAGAGCGCGACGATATGTTTGCGGCCGGAGAGCGTTATTATTGTCCGACTGAACGCTATTGTATTTTGTCGCAATTTCTTTGGCACAAACCAGCACTGGGTATGCTGATAGATACTTTTTTTGTATTTGAGCAAATCCTTAAATAAACTGTGTAACTAATATATGATGTCAAGCTTCAAAGTAGTCATGATATAGTTGAATGTGATGTCTACAACATGAGCGTCAGGAAAGGTTTGCACAGACATACCACCACACACGTCGTTCAAGTAGCAAATGCTGTCAGTCGTGTTACCTACCGTCTTTAATCATCCAATTGAAAAAAATGACAAATAATACTGCCTGAAAGGTTATTTTCATCCAATACACAGTTCTAGAAACATGGCAGAATATGTTATGACTTCTGATGAGACAATAGCGTGTAATAGCGAAGAACAATAACCTATAACTACTCCGCGTGGCTACAGCATGATGTGCAATATATTACCCATTAGGAGTGGACTATTAGACGGCGTGTGTTACTGACAAATCAATTAGGCTAACTTCTATATCAGATATTGCTTGCAAACAATAATCTAAGGCGGCTGCTTAGAGATATATTCTATATTCGGATAATTGGTGATCATGAGCTTGCATGGACTGATAGAACTCGGTGCATCTTCTTATGAGGGAAAGATAACCATATGAACACACCTACTAAACAGGCCGTTAAGAACAGTGACTTGCAGCATCTTTTCTATCTCTGAATTGCATGCTATCCCGCTGTTTTTTTCGTGATTATGCCCGGTGCGGAATCTTAAGTCACACGCAAAGTTTCCCATTAGTCTGTCATAACATTCCATCTATATATTAATTCCTGAAAATAACAACAGAGCATTGTGAAGGCAGATGTGTTTCGGAAAGCTAGATCGCACAAATATGATCAACCGGTATTGCGCGTTTGAAAGCTCGTAAAATAAGTATGAAAAGAGTTATTCTCGGTGAATTATGATTGAGCAGTGCAGTTCCGCCCATGAAACCATAAGAAATCATTTATGGCTAAAAAGGAAGCCTAATGTATGGTTTTTCAAATGTTGTCTGCAGCGTTGTTAACCCTATTGGTGAATGTGAGCTTCGATTATTCCTCGCAACACGTGTGTGTGTATGTCAGCTACGTGAGGTGAATGACAATGGCGCTAACAACAGTTCAACATGGATTGGCGTCATCGGCACCTTAGTCGAATATGTCTATATTTGTAAATAATACAGAGTAATAGCCAGTTTGGTTCAGTTGATCCTAATTAATTCGATGGCTCCAAACGAAATTTTACCTTCGCCTTATTACGCCCTGATATAAATGTTCAATGGCTCTTATAAAAAGACGTACGGCAAACAAAAATCACTGCGTATCTTTGTATTCGTCGCCATAATCAGGAGTACATCAGTGAGTAAGTATAGAAAAAAAACGGGTGACGGGTGCAGTACAGAATGCTTATTGGCGTTATATGGGCCCAGCATTGGCGTATTGTGGTACACACTGGTAGGGTAACACTAGAGAAGACATACACTCTAG
>CM067356.1:41214362-41316862 GCA_034190875.2 Urechis unicinctus | reverse complement strand
TCTATCAATACCAGTATATTAAGTGCTATCAGACACACAACAACATTTTAGAAACACCCCTAGTATGGTGACACTTACTGACGATTGCTTGCATGATCAAACATTGTATTAGTCTAGGAAACGCTCTGTATTTGCATGTTAATTTTTCAAGTCGTTGTGCAAACTAGTTGAATGTTAGTATTTACTTTGATTCTATCCACAGTTATAAGTAATTAGCTAAGGCATATGACTAGGTCTGACTTACGAGACGTCACTTGAATTCCCCCTTCGAATGCAATTAGAAGACACTAAAATATGACTGTAAAGGGTTCGATATCGGTATTTAGGCGGATATTAATATCTGTATCATAGTCACAGAGGTGTCGATTGTAATATGATTATCAGCGTTTTGAGACGCAGAACGAAAATAGAAAACATATATAGCAGACGCTCATCCCAGTTAGGAGTGAATAAGGAGTCGCCTTTAATTCAATATTATGATGTTGTGTGTGCGCAGGGAACTCATCTATTTATAGATTACCTCGAATATCAATGCTTTTAAAGCTATTATAGGTTCAACGTTTTATCTTTCATCAACTTAGAGCACCGGCCATTTGCTTTGGCTTATTGCTTCCGCAAAACGTGAGACTAGCCAGAAAGATTATCAATGCATATTTTGATCGCCACTCTTGAAATGCATTCTCGTTGATTTGTTGAGCAATAACAACGTCAACTGTGGACAATTTATCAGGTCTCAGCTGAGAATGACCAGCTTCTGGAGTACTTGGAACGCATTGAAATATACCTAATATAACTTTTACGATTTCGTGGATGCTTTCAACGAAACGCAGTCTGCCTGTTGAGTAGTTTAACGAAGTGGCAGACTTCATCAATATAGCCATCTCTATGATCTTTCTTTTATAACGTAACAAATCAATTTTAAAAAGTAATTCAGGTCACCTCATCACCACTGTGTCGCCAATGAAATGGTTATCTCTGTATTTGGCAATATACTGACTATTGATCGCCACGAAAACGGCTTGTTGTTGTTAAATATGAAAACAATTTTCCTATCGACTTGAAGCATAGCAAAATAACACAAATCTAGTGCAATATTTAAATTAGTGGGTACTTTTTTGTGTTAGTATTGACGGCGCTACGATGCAGGTAATGCATTCACGTTTAAGATTCCTCTCCTGCCACATACCTTGTCAAAGATTTATCTAATGTACCACCAAAACTTAGCACCTATTCGAATCCTTATATTTGACATTTACAAAAACCAGATGCAGATGATTACACCGCAATAGCAATATAACTTATATTGCGTTTGTTCAATTACTCAATTAAGATGCAACACGGACGAAAGTTAAGACATGGCATTGATATGGCACATCGTCTATAACATGCAATGGTATTCAGTTTAGATACAAACAAAGTTTGATGCATAATCCGATTAGTAGTAATCACTGTGAAAAAGCAATGAGCCCTGTAGATACCTTAAACAACGACATTCAATACGATGTATGTGATACTACCATACAGAAAGTACATGAGGAAAAACATTCAAGTGTGAATGTTGATCAGCTTCCTAAACCATTCAAAAAAGTAGCAACAGAGACGAACATTTCTTGAGACGATCAGACGAACGCCAATAGCTTTATTCATCAAACTTTATACATTTCGTGTGACATTATGATATTGGCCACCTGTAAAGCTCATCTCTAGTATGCTTAATCTTGCGAACATGGAAATTATTTACATTATTGCTAATCAATAGATATAGATGGTTCAATACCTGCCAAATACGAGTGTGTGTCAGAGTTAAAATTTATCCATATCGCCTCTTACCCAAGATTGGAAACTAGTTGACATATATTCGATAACATCAGTTCATTACGTTGAAGATTAGTGATAATGTTCATGTAGCCAATTATAAGCACCGCAATTATGTCCTTGAAAATGTACACAACAAATTCAGCCAGAAAAGCATATTGAAAACAAATCAATAGTGTATATGTGTTGATTTTATTGGTTATGTGTTGCTTTCAGTGGATGTGCTCCATTGAGTGGTTATGTGTTACTTTCTGTGCTTATCACTTAGCATAATATAGCTAAGCCATTTTTCGCGTGCCAGCGATCTTTGGTTACAGTTTTTATCGCGCCATATTTTCCTTACAAACTCACTATATGACCGTCTCTAGATAGATAGATCTTGCATCTGGAAAAATGGTAAATGAATAAATAATGTGAAATAATAAGAGTTGCTGCCCACTAATTATCCGTCTGTCTTACATACATTAGTTTATACACATGGTGTTCTGCCATGAAATGACGTCGCGCGTCAAGAATAAGCTAGTCATACATCAGCAAATCTGGCAATGCACAACGGCGGTGCTTCTTTTTATACCAATTTCGTTACTTCCTCTTGATAAAATACGTCAACAAATATTGATTCAAAGATTTATTGCACAAATGACGGCCAGTCGAGTGCATAGTAGCAAATGACGGGACAGAGCGGTGATTTGGGACCAATATCGACATCATTAACACCCTGGTACACATTTAATTCCTGGTACACATCATATTGCTCCATTTAAATCCAATTAAAACTGAGTAAATTGCATTCATTTAATGGCTGTTCCATCAAAATAGGCTGCAGAGGATGAGGAGCAGGCTTCAACTATAACTTGCGTAGTGTCGTGTTGCCAAGCGCTAAAAACGTTTTACATAAATTCTGAATCTCTTTGATAATTGTTTACGACGTGATAAAACCCGTACCACTATGTGACATAAAGATTTGAAATTCAAAATGTCAATGATTACTGTTTGTATCCCACCATTTATTCGACTGAGGAGATCAACTTCCGTGCAATTTTACTTACATATAAAGTATTCAGAATAATAAATTATGATTAGTACTAAGATGTAATAAGAAGTTCTAAACTTATGTTCAATATTTTCCGAATTATTCCTGCGGCCTTATTGACAGTACGAAATGATACGGCATAAACAAGCATTCTAATTGATGCAAAATAATGTCAATAGATTTAACAGTCAGGAAAACGTGTGTCGCATTAACCTGTAAAGACACACGATAACGAGAGTTCAGTTATGGAATGACATTTTGCACCGCTTCCTCCTCAATATGGTCAATGTGTTTATCGATAAAGATGAATTAACGTCGCATTTCCAGAGCGTTAACATACTTCCCTGCCAGACACAAATCTCAAGCTCATCACAATGTCAGTCTGGTGTGGGCAAATCGAAACATATTATTACCATTCTTGCCTTTAGCACTACTTAAATCTATCCACTTTATAAGGTATTGTAACACATGCAAAACTATAATGACAGAGAAAAGAGCTTTTGCTATTTTATGCTTTTTATGTTTATGCAAATAAATGTAAAAGCTCGATATATCCATTAAAAGCTTCTTAAAAATCCATATTAATGATATGTCTAAAATAGACGGAAATTTCGCCGCCAGTGCACATTGGCAAGAGAAGTGGCAGTCGATCAGTTGGTAAGGATGATTAGCCATGCAGTTTGCATGAATCTCGTCCACAACCAATATTCGGACATTTAAAAGCATTTTCAGCTTAGTTATATTGTTTATTTGATTTATACACCATATCAACAAATGGGATTTTTTTCCAGTTTGATTCGCTTTCTGTCAACTCTCCGAGAGAGAACCGACAACTGAAATAGGATCCATCCAGTCAAAGTTAAAATTATTATTGCTGCTGGCATTGACGGGCCTTAATTAGCATGTTTGTAAATATTGTCACCAATATGCAGTCAGCGATTTTAGCTGGGTCAATGCGATCTAGATATTTTAAAGTGAATCTCGGAAAATGAAGATAACCACTGATCATTGATTAGAAAAATTCAGTACCCCACCCAGCAAGGTATTAGGTAGCATGCGGGGTAATGTCTTAGATATGTTAGGATGCTAATTCGCCTGATTACTGGCAGAATGCCTAAATGGTTTCAATAACTTTAACATAACATGCACTAGGATGTGTATTTCACATTCTGACTGAGTATAAAATCATCAATTTGCTAATCAACGTTTTGCAAAGAAAAATCCCATTTTTTATACATCCACAGAGAGAGCTGGTTTGTCATTGTGCGTAATTTGGCCCAAAATCGAGACCTATTTGCCCACCGCCTTCTGTAGGCTGCTAAAGCGTTTCTATTTCTACCATCCAATGCTTCATTGCCTCTAAAAGTAGAAAAAATAGCGACGAAAATATTTCTCTTCAAAAGCGGTGCTACAATCGTGGAAAAAGAGCATGTCTTTTAAAAAGGTACATTCCATAGCGACATTCCGGTCATCTATCAACGTAAGTTAATGAAAACCAATATATTAAAACGTATTTGTACACCTGGAAAAAAGTATCAAATGAGAGTGATGCCAAGTTATGGAAATCGATGTTTTGCAGAAAAGAGGCATTTTCTTTAGTTCTTTTACTCGGAGATTGCGATGCTTTTGGGTAAAGTCGGATTACTCTTGAATTATGACCGTTAGTCGACGACGCATGCTTCCTGCATATTTGTTATTGCATTGTTATAATACGATCTTTTACCCTCTTCGTGTAATACTCGCCGCATTATCTGCTGTATAATAATGCTGGTTACAAAAATTAACGTTACCATCGATATAAGCAAATGCGTAATCCAACGTAATTCACGGAGTAAAGGTGTCAGATATTTTCCGTAATAAACACTCGCACGGTCTTTTCAAAAGATATTTGACCATCACTTACATATAATCAACTTAAAGCGATAAATCTGTAGATGCCGTTTTCTCGGTAGCTATGTTATGGTCAATCGAGTCAGCGGAATGAGCTATGATAATCGATATGTATACTAGCTGCAGTGTTGTCTCGGTTAATCACGTTTAACATTTATCAAACTTATTGGAGAGCAAACATTGTTTGTCGAGCACGGTAGTGACTGTATTATAACATTGTTCTGAGACAATGCCGCCCATAACGATTGACCTGAGGTCAGAGCTAGACGATAAAGAATCAACGTTCTCATTTCCCTCTCGGCAAATAACTGAACTCAACAGATTCTTGAAGCAGACAAGCAGTTAAATAACCAGCCATATTTTATCATATTGTTGCTCGAATGATAAAATGGTGTTAGATTTGGCACATAGGGTTCAATTACATTGCCTAATACCAACTGACACAAAATCACCAATGTTAATTTGCTTGTGCCAGTTAAAGGAAACCAAAGAGCTGTATCATGTTGAAATCGTTTCTGTAAAAGGCTTTGATCGTTAACACGAATATTTAGATACCATAAAGGCAACGAGGAAAGCCAGCATTAAGTCTGCAGACAATTCGACAAATAGTAAATATTCCAGTAGCCACAAAAACAAACAACCATAAATAATAGCAACAACCACGCATTCTGGCATAGATAATATTATGCCGTTAAATAGTTGCAATCAACATATTGGCAAATCAACAAATCCTGTAACAGCAAAGAGATCATTTGGTTAAAAGAAATTATCACGCCAAATATTATGGCAGATATGCAGAGACGTGGAGCATTTAGTGTTTGTCATACATGTATACACAGCGATCACATGTTGTTTAACAACATAAATTTCCTTTGGAGCTAGTGGATTTTACATAATTAGACACACGGATATATCAGCGGGATTAAATTTTATGTTTGGTCACAGCTCCTCGTGTTGCGTGGCTTATGCCCATTTAAACGGATAGAATTTGTAAGACTTACATGTTAAACCAATTCGGTTTTTGACGCATTGAGTACTATGAAATTTAGTAACAGCTCAACAAATAATATATGTCACTGACGAGATTTAAAAAACATCGCAGGTGCAATGGACTTTCGTAATAGTTGCCGCGTGTATAAACTGAATCAGAGAACATTAAATGCGGCAGCTGTGTCATATTTTTTGCAAAGGTCTTTCTCTCTTTGCAATAAAATATGTCCGCGATAAAACGCTTGATTATGATAGCCGAAAAATTTTGCTATGCGTGTCGACAGTTCTAAATCAATCAAAGCATTTACTTGGCGATAAGACAGTGGCAACATTGCAGATGCGTTTGTTCCAGACAGTTATTTTGCTCCCTTCCTTTGGGAAGATGCGATTAAAACAAACGACTGAAAAGAAGAACATATAAATACATACATGACACCACGAGTGGAAGGCATATCATTGTCCCGTAAGGCGGTGTGCTTCTGATGCAAAAATCTTTTCGAGGGGAGGGGGAACATTCGCATGCATCACCACAAGCCTTGTATGCCTGTGGGGGGGGGGGGGTGGATATCTCGGATAGATAATTCATCGTCATGCATTCAGTACTACACCAGAGTGATTCTAACTACACGTGTGTTGTTTATTGTCAACATCCAAGCAAAACCGTTAGCATTTATATTAGTGTGAATACTCGTGTCCAATTCATGGATGGAGGTATTAGCCGAGTAAGGGACCAAACAATAAATCAGAATCAGAGTAAGACGATGCACAGTCTAATTGAGTACCTTGTTTAATTAAGGAAAATTATGTATGGATATGTTGATGGTTTGTTCGATATACTACGAATATGAAGTGTTAATACTGAACGTTTTGGCTTCTACGTATTGTGATTGAGCTCACAGACTGGTTATATATTGCCATCATTATACCCGACATCAGGTAATAAAGCAGGCAAATGGGTCATAAAACACGCATGATGCTGCAGGCATTGTCGGTATAGAGCCCCTGATGATGTGATTAATAGCTCATCGTTTAGGCTATCCATAACCCGGCTTCTTGAAACGAGACTTGTCGCCCATGGGTGACTGGATAACAATTGATCGATCGAGAATCTTTATTTTTAGATATTCTGGTCGATACTAATCGATCACTCGACGCAAATATGCTTGAGTACAGCCCCACTTGGGACGTAATTATACCTTACAACGAGCAGCCACAATCATCGATAGGAGAAGACGCCTTTTCAAATTAAGCTACAATAAAACAGCGGTTGCAAACGTTGATTCAACACTGCTTTGGGTGCACTATTCATATATATATATATATATATATATATATATATATATATATATATATATATATATATATATATATATATATATATGAATATATATATGAATATATATATATATATATATATATAATATATATATATATATATATATATAATAAATATATATGAGATATATATATTATATATATAATTATATATATATGTAAAAATATATATATCTATACATATCTAAATTATATATATATATACATATATGTATATGTATCTTTATATATATGTATATATATATATACATATATATTCATATACATAAATATAGAGATATACATATATATATATATATAAATGTATATTCATATACATGTATACGTATATATATTCATTTATATATATATATATAAATCTTCCGTCTTCTTCCTTTCCATATCAGCTGGCCGGCTATCACCCGCTTTTCTTTACTACAGGGGTTAATATCTTAGTCTCTGTGGGTATTTACAGATAGTTCACTACATCAGCCATCATCCATCCTTTAACTCCGCTAATTTTCTGCACTTATCGCAAACATCAACTTATTCTGTTAATAAATACACCTTCCAGTGTAAATTCTTAGTTGATCGCAAAAATAATCTGCAGTCGATTGTCTACACAGCATTTTGCTTGCATATCGATATTGCACGCTTGTCGAAACTGATTGCGTCTAAAAAATCAAGTTCCATGCATTTTAAAGCTATTTATGTTTTGTATTTTACCAATAATAACATAGAAGATCCATTTACGCTACAGATCGTTGATTGCCATAACCTGATGATTATATAAACTTAACATAGCATATGCTGTATATGATGTGGAATGCACATTACGGAATTGCATACCGGCAACCCAATAAACTCAATGAATGCTTTTAAGGAATATGTGAATGTAAGTGATTTTAACTCCTGATATCAACTTGCTGGAGAATTGACATGTTTGTGAACCGAGGTGCAATTTTCACCTTTTAATTTTAACCCTAGGATTGCATGGTTGCTATGTCAACCAAAGCGCTCTATTTGGTACTAGTGACCATTCAATTTAATGCTATGTCAAAAGCCCCCTAATTCCGGTCGTAGAACATCAGATGATCGACAATTATTGAACAGTCGAGTTCATTAGACGATTATTGTGGAAGTATGGACACATATTAGACTGCATTTACAGCGATAGATTCCGATGCAATCAGAAATTTTCACCATTAGGAAAACACTTTTGATGGCTCAATAGTAAATCAGTTTCAAATGTGTAGGAAAACAGCACAAAATGACTCTCTGATGTTGTTTCAAAGAACGCGATGTTTTAGTAAAACAAAAAGCCGTTAAAACAGCATATCATTCATAAACAAATGCCACTGCTTTTTCCAACCATGCGCAGGCAAATTGGAGACAGGTTGAAACTTAAATCAAACAAACAGCCAGGCAAGCATGGCAACATCTGTGATATGTTGAGAAAATCGGTGCATAAAACGATATGATAAAAGACAAAGAAATATGTAATATAATTCGCTGCAAATTTAACTAAATCAACTTACTTAAGAAAGGATCATTTATAGCTGTTTTGCAAAGAAAGTGCCATAAACATTGTTAGAGTGGCCATTATGAATAATTAGCTGCACTGTACTGCGTCGTAAACTACAAGCGCTTTAAAACTTGCCTGATTGGATGCCCGAGTTGTACAAGACAAATCTGATATGGTTAGATACGGCTATTGGTATGATTGAAGTACACTTTCTTCAATTGCACTGCTGTCAATAAGTATACAACTACGTTTTTAGTGCATTATGAAGGTCAAAGCCAGTACACTTTGCATGATTATAATTCTTTTCAATAATATGAGATATAGTGTGTTATATTTAAACGTGTCGTATGCATTCTTTTTTTCATGTAAGTTTTATTCTCAATTTGACTTTGTCTGGTTGGTGTGATTATTCATGTGTGATCGTCTGTATAGGTGTATTAACGCCATATTCAATTCGTAATCAGCGTTGTCAAATAGTGTGGAGTAATGAAACCCCGCCTTACTAGTTGCAAATTTTAACTTCGAAGATACCGTCACTCGAGCAGACATTTGCATTTATAGAGGACGTGCTCTAAAACGATTCCCCTACCCATAAATATACATACCGCAGGTCAAAGATGAATATCTGGCCAAGGCCTTCGGTAATGGTCAATGCCAAACCAGAAACATGTGCGCTTGCTCTAGTTACCGTCGTTTAAATTATGTTGAAAAAACAGCTCCATACGGCTCAGCGACTGGATCTTACGAGAGTGATCTATATATTCCAAGAAAAATAAACAGACCGTCTTCGAAACCTTCCAAGAAGAGCTAGCATCCCGTTAAATTATTAAGTACACGGTGAAATTATCATTACAGAGCAGATACATATAATCTATTGTATGGCATTTTTAATATTGTGTATGGCAAATTCGCCGTTTGCCAAACTTAGTAAAGCCAAACGGTTTGTGATTAATGAGAATAAATCAAGTCTGGTATGAACGGCCCGGCGGACGTGACTCATGATAAACTTTTAATCTTGACAAGTTGTTCCGCGCGGAAATAAAATCGTGAAGCTGTCAAAAAGCAGACTAACGACACTTAATTGGTGGCTCGTGAAACCAGGAGCTCTACTAGAGCGTACAGATCGACTCCCTGACTTTGGTAACTTTGATATGTAAATTTTAGCTGTGTTGCCATTGCATGCTTTATACACGGTTTGTGTTAGTGGTATTTTGCTAATGGACAACGCCTTTAGCCTGCCAAGCTACAACATTTCAGATATTCTTTGTTATTGACCAGTGCTTCTATGATTTAAGTAAAATGTGGTTCATGAAACACAGAGCAGACATCATTGAAACGATTAGGTGATTCTAGAGAAGGATAACTATAAGATGATAAAAGCTTATAGCGCCTGGAATGGGCTCAGCCAAAAGTTGATTCTGTTCCCAGGTATGGCTAATTCTAGTAGTTATGTAGACGTCGCAAAACCGACAAGTCAAATTATTATGTGACCAAATTACACAAATGAAAGATCTTCGCAAATCTCATTTCGAAGACCAGCAAACATTAAATATAAATATATTCATATTATGATTCGTTTCGTCGCTAATTTGCCGGGCCTTTTTTTATCGTTGCCACATTCACAATCACACTAAGAATGTTGCTGATAACGCATATATTATGTCAATGGTGGTGGATAATAGATTTGTTACAGCGTGCCAGCCGTGCTCTAGCCAGTCCCATAGAGCCCCTTGATCAATTTGTTTATGGATAATTGCTTACAAAGAATGTAAACTTGCTGAAGGATAAAATAAGCATGCCATGATAGTTTCTTCATATCCATTTTTAATGAAGAATAATTTGCTTGGCGCGATAGACTTACGTAATGGGTTTTGAATTAAGAATCTTCATTTGATCAATATATTTATCAATCTTATGTAATGCTGAATTCATTAACCATTGGTCAAGGAATTGGAAAAGATTCTTATACGTGGATCTTTTAGACCTTCCGTCTTTATCCAAGTAAAGCTGTTTAAGACACCATTGATTAAATATTTGCCCCCTTACTCCATAATATGCATTGGTCGTGATCATATCGTTTACATTTAGATTTTTCTTTGTGGTTAGATGCCTGTTTACTGGGCGATGCATGCAGTTGCAATGTTGATTAAATGCTGGTCGTGTTGCTCTGTAAACAGAGAGTTTTCCGTTAATGGCGCCGCAATTAAACTTGATTGGACGAAGCAGATCTTCAATGCATTCATAATCACATGCCCAACTAATTACATATTTTAGTAAAGTACAACATGCATGATACTGTCAAAGCAACCCGGTGGTTGTTTGCATCCAAGCATGTCAACCGCAACAAATACAGAAGATATCGGAGGGGGGATGGGGGCACGCGCCACCGTTTACAACGCTAATAAAGGTGCATTTTACAAGAAGGAGCAACGACGTGAATGTTTAAAATTAGATTAATCACCGTTCGTGCTGCAAGGCAGAAGCAGCTTGCTTTTCGTTCGACACAGCTTGTCTTGATATATATTAGATACCAAAGAGACCCTGAATGACTAGATTGATATATGTAGCAGTTTTAATCATCCAGCGTTCGTGTGGCATGAAAGTCTAAGCATCAATGTTTACCTCATTTGTAAGGCCATTAAGAAAATCAGTGATTTGAAAGAACAGAAAATGCCGGAGCCTAATCCATTGCTATCAAATATTGATTTAGGCCGTTATCTGCCAATTCAGCAATAGCAGGTTCCAGTTAGTGTATGAGGTATTTCGCTATTGCTCCTTTGTGATTACGCTATGTAACAACATAGATGAACCTCCAAAGGCCTATCTGAAATAAGCTAGCACCTTTCCAAGAGGATGGGTTGAATACGACTGAATAAATCCAAAGTATTTGTTTTTATATTCTTATCCCTTAACCGTATCCTTTGCAGTTAGCTTGGTCTTCATTTATCATAATATTTGATCAGTAATAACTAGTGAAACTTCCGACTATTCGATATGGATATGAAATCCCTAGGTATTCGCATTTGTGTGCAACGAATGCGGGGTAGACATAAAGGAATATTGCTAACACCACACTTGCAGGTTATCAGCTCTTAGCAAGTGAAAGGCGGTATGCACCATATGACAAGGAAGGATACTCATTTAAGTCAGAGGATCTTCGAGGTCTCAATCGATAGAAAGAAGCTGGCATATTTTTAAAATATTATACTATCTAAGCTCAATTTATTATTCTCGTTCAGTGTGCATCGCACTTATGTTGTGCTAATGCGGATATGTGACGCTTGGACACGTAGTAGATGAATGACTGCATATCATGCGTGACTTTGCTCTTGCGGTGATCTATGTCATGTTGCAAGACCATCTTAGAACAGCAATAACCTACGCAGCGTTCATTTCTGATATATTGATGTATATATATATATACATATATATATATATATATATATATATATATATATATATATATATATATATATATATATATATATATATATATATATATATATATATAATAACCAATTGTTTGATGACATACTTCTGTACATGTGCAACGCGCACCAATCCCCATTGTCAATCTCAATTTGCGGATATGTTATAAACATCAGGATATCACATATTGCCTGGCACAGAGGCCATACCCTTCGCAAC
The DNA here is from genome assembly GCA_034190875.2 of Urechis unicinctus. Lineage (NCBI taxonomy): Eukaryota > Metazoa > Annelida > Polychaeta > Xenopneusta > Urechidae > Urechis > Urechis unicinctus. The sequence goes on along the minus strand of CM067356.1, from coordinate 41,304,647 downwards.
ATGCTACTTTCCTTCAAGGTCCTGCGCATTTTATATTTATTGCTGCTCACTGATTAGTTCCGTTAATATGGCGACACTAATAAGCAAATTAAAACGATTCCCTTGCAAACTGTGGTAAACAATGTCATAGCCATTATCATTTGATGATTCTCTAATTGTTCATCTATTTTGATTGCACTGCTGCATATTTTCCAAGTGCGTCTGAATAAATGAAAGACATGACCGAAGTTATACGGAGCTAATGTAGCAAGCATTTGGCTTAGAGTGCTTATGAGGTTACAAACCACACCATGCATGAAGAAGAAGACAAGGAATGATTGACTGAATTGAATGTATTTTTGCATGTATGTAAAGCATTATTCATGCCTTGCCTCGGTGAATCTACATCAAAGCTGTTAAAGCACATTTTTAAAAATTGGATTAAATTAATGCTGCTAATGTACCGGAGCCGTGGCAGGACGACACTGCAGGTGGTTGTATTCATTTGTCAACGTCACTTTACGTTAGTTTTCGCTTCACCCAAGATTGGCACATAAGAGATCTCCTTTGTCGTCTGATGCCAATGCTGAGGCATAGTTACTCACGTGTTTAGGGACGCACCGATGGGTTATGATACGTCAACCCCAGGACCACTGTAATGTCAATCAACCTCACTGATGCTTGCTGGTATACATGTTAAACGTATATCTGCCGTCAGCAGACTTGGCTCTCAATAATTCAGAATGTGCGTAGCGGCAATCTCATTGGAGGATCCACACAGGGCGTTAACTCATATCATGAACGTATCGATTCGGCATCCCATTACCCAGTAATAATAATCGGATTTGTCATGCTTAGTTTCAACATTTCTTAGCTTTTTATTTGGCTTTTCAGCAAACAGCTGGAATATTTATTCAATATCAAAATATTACAATGCATAAAGGGAAAAGATCTCATCAACATTCCGTACCATTTGGCAAGCGTTCAAGTGAACATAGGACAGTTACCATGGAAATGATTACGCTGAACCCTCTAGCAACGTCATAACTGCATGACAATGTCCAACATTGAAATTCGTGTTTATTGCGAGAGCGCTTCCTCAATCGGCAAATGATGGGTATTGAAAGTGAACATTGAATGATTGCTGCCAGAAAGATAAGCCAATGAACAAATGATTAACCGATCGAAGCATGAAAGTTTACCTGTACATAACATTTCAACCAATCCTTATAGTCGTAATTGGTGATGTCATTCGAGGTCAGTAACGAGTATTAAAATGCTCTAATAGATCCATTTGTCACATATGCAGCTGTTCAATGGCCTGTGCCTTATTCTAATAGATCGATCCTGGTTTAAATGACATTGCCAGACTTTAGCAATGAATAACTTCAGAGTGTGAAATGCGACTATTTGATTCCGCACTAAGATAAACTAAAGGAGCAAATAAAGTGCTTGGCTCAGTCTTATGGTGAAAATTTAGCACGATGAACGAATAAAATGCTTTGTTAAAATTATGTTGCCATTCGGTTCAGTATACAAGGCATTTGATACACTTCGCCAACGCGTGCTCACTCAGGCGTTTCCGTTCTATGCCATTGAGGCTCTCTTGCAAAACCACACTAAGGATTTATAGCATTTTACTTGGGGTACTTTTGCTCTAGAAGAATTGTGTTTTCCCTGTTTAAGCTTTTAGTGTGAATTGTTTTTGTCAGACTTTGTTTGCAAATGAACAACCATGCGGGCGCCTACATGAAAACGTAGCAGCAATACCATCGTAGATGGTTCTGACTATAGAAGTAGAACTGATGTAGTTATTTACTGCCGGTCATTCATATTCAATGAACCACTTTAGACCAGACCAACAGATGAAGCATCTGAAGCAATTCAAGATGGCAACATCAAGTTCGTATGCAAAAACAGATTTTGCTATTGTGCAATGAATTTTATCAAGACCTGGAGTTACCGCCGGCTAATAGTCTGCTAATGGTGCCTGAGCAGCTATGCGGGTTACAAAACATCATGCTTACACGGCCTTAATGGCGATATCAGAGAGGAATGACGTGCTGTTGATGAAAGTGCATAGCGCACTGTAATGACTTAGACCGAAATATATATTTATAGAAACATAGAGCTACCCATCTGGTTTGCATCATTGCTAAGTATTTCTATTAACGCTGAATGTTTTTCGATGTTATGCAGATCAGTTTTTGCGGTACCCATTAATGGTGCCTATTAATCTTGATACCTTTATATCATTGATGTCAAACTGCAAAGATGCCGATTCCACTCATATGGTCTTAATGGTATTGAATGATATATTGTGACAATTTCTAATCAGCATTATCTATTAATAATTGATCAATGCAAGTCAAATGCTCCAAACCCAGTGCGTCGAAGCCAATTTGAACGATACGCTGATATATAATGATGGTTACAATCAATATACATGTTTTGTCTTATTTTCCAGGTGGTTTGGTATTATTCATTTCGCAGATCAGTCGTACCTCAACTTTCACAAAGTAAGAACGGTAGATGACTTGTCTGTCATTAAAGGTGATACCATCAACTGGGTGCCAATGATTGCACGTGCGAAACATATATGACATCAGATTGACGCCACTAAATAATGTCTGATCTTCCCAAGATACAGCTACATGCTATCAGTATATCGATAAATGAATAACTGACCCTAAGGGTTCATATATATCACCTGAATAAGTGTAATGTAAACAGATCTCTCCATTTTCAAAGCTACCAGTTAAGTTTTCATGAGATCCAGTTGTGCCTGACGTATTTCGAGATCATTCACATATAAGGCTATCAAAAATCGTGTTCAATTCAACATTGCCCGAAAAACCAGCGCAGTCTAGTTAATGAGCGATTGCTGCCGCTCAGTAACAAAACAATGCATTTGATTTTTGGTATTCCTATGTCGAACACAAAAGACGTAATAACATCGGATTGATGAGGTTGATAACCCCTGGAACTGAATGTTTTCCCCACACAACAAATAATCACTGACTGGTGGTGAAAGCAGGTGCGGATTACCAGCTATCGTTCAATATCTCGTCGAGAGACGGACAGGACCGGCATCCGATTCTTTACCCACTTACTTCCATTTATAGGTTTTGTCAATAACTATTTCAGTACTTGGCCTCTGTCCCAAAAGCATTAGTAACAATTTTGTTACAAATTACCATAACCAGCCGGGGTTTTATCGCAGTAATAGGAAATTGGGTTCAAACACGAAAGGATACGAATTGCTAACTCTTTATTAAAACATAAAATAAATAAGCATTGTGATATTACGCAACACTTTACACTAGCTTGAAGCATGGCAAATAAGGACACGCTCATAAAATTGCATATATATCATTGACGTATTAATATATGTAGCATGCAGCAGCCAATTAGTGTAGGATCATTTGAATGTTTCAATTGATCCTACACTAGATCGTTGGCTAATTTTGGTCGATCAAGCCTATGATTGTGTTATTTACACCCAAAGAAGAGGTATATTGCTTTGCTATCGTATAACTAATATCAACAAAACACCATTGATATATCAAGCATCAGAGATGATGTTAAAAGGCTATAGGCTTGATGAATAAATGTAAGACTAAGTTTAATGACATGGTTAATGTACAGTAATGCGAGGTTCAACGAACACAAAGCAGGCCTCGTTTTACACAGCCTTGAAGGTGATACCCAATAGGGATAACCAGCGAATGATGGAAGAGCATATCGACTTGTAATTATCTGGACTGGAACAAAACCCGTTAGGTTAGCATCATTACAAGTTATTGCCATTAATTTTTGTGCAGTTTATCTGTATTTTGTTCAAAGCTCAGGAACGCACACGCGTGACTTTTGTAGATGATGCGAAAAAGTTATGGGCGACACTGGCGTCGTTAAATCGAAACAAAGAGCATGAATTATCTGTATTTCAGCTTTTGTGAAATATTTGAGCCGAAGGTTTTGATGCGATTTTATAGACAAGTAGCACACCATCGTGAACAGTTTGACTCATCCTTTTCGGCCCTACAACGTCGTTTGTGTCTTCAATTCATCACGTCTTCAAAGTCGACAAAACCAAGCTCGACAATAGAATGACCTGTTCATAATATGTGACGTTCATAGTGTTTATGATAGTTAGATTAAGGCAATGTACTTATATGCGGAACATTAGAGGTCAATATATTTGTAAAATAATCCATAAAGAAATCTTTGACGCGTTGTTGCATCTATTGTTTTGCTTGCGTAGTTCTAGTCAAGTTCGCCTGTTGATCTCAATACCTGGCAAAACAACGGTATAAAAACACAGCCAATTTCATTGCTTTTAGATAATGGTGTGTGTTTTACAATATGAATCTAATGCTCTCAATGGCCCTGTGGTTTCTAAACAAGCCTTGATATACAACCAATCGTTAATAGAAGAATGGACATTTAATAGTCCATAACCAAGGACTTGTTTCTCTGCTACCTCATTCGTAGCGATTGCGTAATCAGCTATGTCTGTAAGGTGTTCAATCACGTTAATTGGGCGGATATTAATATTTCAATATATATATATATATACATATATATATATATATATATATACACATATATATATATATGTACATATATATTGATGTATAAACATAAATATACATATATATATAATATATATATATATATATATATGTATATATACGTATACATATAAATATAAAATTTAGAGATTTCTATATATATATAAATGCATGTATATATATATATATATATACATATATATGTATATATATATATATATATATATATATATATATATATACCTATATATATATGTATATATATCGTTGTATAAAAATATATATACATATATGAATAAATATAATTTTTAGAGATTTATATATATATAAAGGAATATATTATTATATATATATATATATGTATATATATATAAAAAGATGTATATCTAAATCTTATATATATATACACAAAAATACATATGTCTATATATGTATGTATTACATGTATATAAGATATATGTATCTATAAATGTCTCTATCTATCTGTCTGCCTAAATATCTCTGTATATTCTATCTCTCTACCTATATTTCTATATATATAGATATGGTGATATATATCTATCTATATATATGTGCCTCTATATAATTTGGATATCCATTAATATGATATATATGCATGATAGAGATCTCTCTATCTTTATATAGAGATAGAGGAGAGAGATCTATCTCTCTATCTTCTAGAGATCTAGAGATAGATCTCTCTATCTCTCTCTCCTCTATCTCTCTCTCTCTCTCTATATCTCTCTCTCCTCTCTCTATCTCTCTCTATATCTCTCTCTCTATCTCTATATATCTATATCTCTCTATATCTCTATATATGCATATATATATATGTAAGTTTTTATTAGCCTGCCCGATCCAGTAATAAGTCCAGAATCTCATTTGCCAGTCATCCGACATTTCGACACTGCCGAGAGTTTGCTGTTTATGGCGATCTATCATCATACCTGCCATCCTCAATACAATAATGTGTGTTATCTGTATTATTCACAAACGGCTTTCTCCTAAGCTTCTGACGAATTGTCGCACTGCTCCGTGTCGATTTACAAGATTTTATACACCACCAAGCTCACGTTGATTTACTGGTGGATAGGAAATAACTATCTATAACAAACTGAGGTGAAACACTTATTTACTATTAGTCATTAAGGATAAAGTAGTATTTATGAAAGGAACGATGTACATCATTGATCGCGTCTAGTCATCTATCGGTATCAACTTACAGTGACAATGGTGTTAAAAATGCATTTTTTCCCGCGCCACACTCGATTTGTGACTAGACTGTTCTTCCGAGAAAACTAATATTCGGTCAACAAATGTTCATCTAATCGGCTGCCATTCATCCTTAGTTAGTTTGGCGGACGATTTGCTTAAAGATATTTGTAGGGTGAATATGTAGAAATTATTAAGCGATAGGTGATCACTTTATTTTGGATCTTTGCTGTTTTATGTCCTCATTGCTTCCATAGGGCCACAATCATTCAAGCATATTATTAATTTGTGCGCTACAGAAATATTTTTCTGCATCTCTTAAGTAATCTGTGATGGCCTGAATTGATATTATGTACCCTGAATTAGAGAATACTAGTGCGCTATGTGGATCGAGAATGCTGTACTGAAAATTGCTGGAATCATGCAAAGATCATTAGAAGTATGCGATAATGAGCGTTTTCATGTCATTGAAACATCTTGGGGTATTTATGAATGCAATCTCATTTAATATTCCATGTTAGCCACCGGAAGGCCAATGTATCATTTTTCGGTGCCATTACATGACGTGATTGTTCGCTGCTCGTGTTGCGACTATTGCATTTCTACACTCCTGCTTTTCGGTCCTTTAAACGTATACTCTAGCAACTTGTCGAGATGCTGAATTTAAAGTCGAAGAATATCGTTTGACATCAGGGACCGCGTAAGCTATAGTTTGGATAAAGGGCAATAAACAGACTTATCACATCATTTTGGTCGCTTCATAATGTAATTATTGGTAAGTAAAGTGTTTAAATAATTTCATAATGCATACATAACCAAAGTATAAACAACTTCCTGACAAATATGCTGACTAAATCTATAATAATGGTTACACATTGTACAATTGATTGATTTGGTTAAAATAGAACTGTCACGTTATGTTTGACGCCATTTATGGTTGTAAAAAAAGACTGAACGCCTTTTCATCAACCAATTAAAGTCTGTCAATGATTTTAACTCTTGCTAAGTTGCTCGTGCATGGGCATAACGTTCATATTCTGGATACAATCTGTTATTGTTGCAAATATATATGGTATTGCATGTTTGGCATTGAGTTAATACAGGAAATGCACGATTTGCGATGCTGATCATATCTAATGAATGCTTCATCATTCAGCATTGAAGATGCACGTCACTTTCAAGGTACAAACTGTTTCAGGCGCAGATACTCAAAGTGCTAAAAATAAAGGCAGTATAAATTGTGCGGTACTTATCAGTGAAAAAAGAAATAATGCATTCTTATCTTTACTGTGCGAAATTTTTCGTACCCAGGGTCCCAAATGGCATCATTATACGTATCAAACAAGGGCAATGAAACTTGTCAGTGACCTTTAGGCTTATATTGCGTCCAGTAATAATTGTGTCACAGAGCAACTGCGGGTTGTTCATTTAAGCGGATGTTCTGATAATATATGCAGATACCGAATTATTTGAGGACGGTACAGTGTCTCCTATATCACACAATTGCTTCTAATGTGATTGGCTACTTCCGAGTTTTAATACCAACGACTCCATCATTTTGAAGTTGTTCTCCTGGTTTCTTACTGCGTTTTACGCGCTCGTCTTTCTATCAATGTATCATGACATAGCTGTGCGGTTAGTTAACCTCCCTATGACTATATCATCAGTCACAAATGGCATTTAGCATATCGATGTTGAATTATTAAATTAGATGCTGTTGGGCAGCACTACGAAACCCAACCCTTATCTCTGTGCAGAAACATCATAGCTAACGCAAAAAATAATACATTGCATCAGATCAATGAGGTTAAACAAATGTCAAATCGTTCGGGAGGCTACAACAAAGCTGGCAGTAACTTTCGCACTCAATATTTGTAGTATTACATGCCCATCGTATACTGTTAGCAAATAGAAAACGCCATGCACAAAACTGATGTGACCAACATTAGGGCGAGAAAGAGATAAACGTGTCTCGCAATTATTGTTCATAAAACGCGCAATACTAGCTACCGTTTCATCCCATGTGTGAACTCGTTTTTATGTAAAAACAGATTGTTCTTAATCCTTCAAGCCGCGAGAAAGCAGTTAGTCTTTGTGTGCCATTTTAAGACTATAAGACGATGATTGAAAGTGAAGCTGCCCTGAAACCGATAAACAGGAATCAAACAAAGCAATTATTCTGCAAACGCAATGCACAAAATATGCATGCAACACCGAGATAAGGTAGCCATTAACACCAGCAGCCTGTCTGAACATGCAACATCACTGGTTAAGTATAATTCCTCATACATCCAGCGCAATACAATTTACAAGCACCATAATGTAGTAGATTCATTTAAATAGAGCATTATATCATCTTATCAGTCATTATTTGAAAGTGTGACTACATAATGACTGGTAGGTAAGGGAAGTTCGACATTGATTCTGGCGGTGGGCAGCTGTTTTGCGATAACTTTCAGAACATTATAAATGAGGTACTGATAGTGAGGAGAATCAGGTTACAAACGTTGCAACATTGTCTAGTTTTACAGCATACTCATATCATGCGCACAGATTTGTGCTCAAACACTTAACGCATCTTTCATTTATTGCCAGACGCCAGCTGAATGTGCCATTCCTCACAAAATGGCCTCCGCCAACGTTTGCGTATCTGTGGGCAATAATGGCCATTTTCCCACATCATTTGTACGGCGAATTTATTGCGGGACTGGTTTGGGGATGAGAGAGATCGGAGTAATATCCATTGAGATGCTATGGATCAACATGCGTGAAGTAGTACACTATTTTATGCGATCGTTATAAATATTTTAATGAGTACTGCTCGCGTTGACGCAAGGGTGGCTTCAAACAACACATGATCCATAAGTCATTCAGCAACGGGTACAGCAATGGGCGATGATTGAGCGGCTTGAGTCGATTATTTTTATGAGAAATATGTGGCATGGAGTTATTTGCACAGAACAGCCGCTAAGATGCGTCTGATGAAGACCGATATTCACTGTCTACCAGGGAAGATGAATACAAAGGCAGATTGAACGAGTCATCACCTTTGCTGATATACATTTCGGTGATCCTTGTTCGTTTTACTCGCATGACATTACAAGGCTAGATTACATACCCGTGTTATTTTCTATGATGTATTAATGGGGAAATTTGTCTTAGTTTTTTAAGCGGCCGACTGATATTAGTAATCTTCAAAGCCTTCCAAAAATATCCTAGAGATCTAGCCATAGACCTCATTTGAATCTGTACTTTTTAACAACCAAAACCTCCGTTTTTTAAATGAAAAATAATTAAACTAGTTGTTAATATTTCAAACTTTAGATCCATAGATTTGTAGTTAAATTATACTATTGTAGATAGACAAATACAAATAAACCGCAAGAAACACGGGTATCCGAAGCAAAATTACCATGTATTCGTGCCTCAGTTCATTTAAAGCGTAGCTTTTACTTTCTTTGAGAAAGTACCATATAATTCATTAAGCCTTAACATAAGATTCTGCAGAAAACTTAGTCCGGCTATATGTGATCGATGAGCACTAAACAGAATACTTCAATATGACGATCCCAAGTTGTTTCAGCTTTATTCAAAAACCCTTGCAGCGACCAATACATTGAGAGTATTTCTATAACATTGTTCACTAAAATGAGCATTCGATCACATCGACAGGTGCTTTATAATAACAGCGCTTACAGCACCATGTATGTCCGACGACCCTAAGAGCTTGGTTTATTACCGGACGTCGGGTATAATGATGGAATTGTTGGGATCAGCCTGCGGTTTGCATAATTCAGTGTCGAAGATAGTCGAACAAATAATAAGGCTACATATATTTGACATATAAAATTACACATTATCAAACGAGCTTTTTATTTCATATGCTTATATTATTACTCACTGCACAAAATATTCAAAGATCCAACTGGAATTCTTATCTGTGATGTAAAGCCATGCATATTCCAACATTGACTCTCTAGGCCGAAAACATGTTTCAATGTTTTCCCGTCTTAATGGTGAAATATTTGACCTTGCGGACTTGATTACGCAATGAAAATTGCTGCATATGCCGTTTGGATCACCTAAATAAGACATACGTAACAATGTTGATTGAATCCTTCTCTGTATGTTCATGAACACGTTCACATAAGTGGTAATTATTCATCCATGGAATGGTTAATATTTACTTCTACACAATCCATGCATGGCTTGTGTAAATGATCCTCGACAATGATTTTATTATAATGTAGTACATATCTAGGTATTTCCATATATCTTACGTTGTTCTTATGCGCTCGGTTCATCAAACCTACCTAATGCGTGTCAACCGCTATATATGCTGCTTAACCCTGCCTTTATTCACCCGAAAATGTATATCACCCGGGACATCAGACATTGCGATGCTCTATAGAATCGTTGCAACAACCAATCATCCCGCCCTCGATGAGTGACTTTTAAATGGCTAATACTTGGCGTATACTTACAAACAAGTCCGTCGCAGCGCAAGAGGCACTCGCCAGTCGCGTTTGTCACGGGCGTATTTCGGGTTTTGGCAGTGATTGATTGGCTTATTACTACCTCCTTGCAGTGTTGGTGTCATTTACTACTGAAATGCAATACACGATTAGGTCCCAAAAGAGAAATGAACATGTGGCGCCAAGCTTTAATTCGCCATACATAATTGCCAAAAGTAACCCGTGACATAAATATATGTGCCCATGTATAAAATGTATTAAAAATATTTTTGATGTAGCGATACGAGATAATTCTACAACGGTACGTCCCGTGCATATATTAGCGACGGAGCGCATGTTTGATTATATTATATTCATTAAATTGGAAGAGGAATTTGGTTGTGCTAGAACTGATCACAATCGGCTCTATTGTAATGTAATCGACGATACTTCATGAAGAGAGGCTCTTTATAATTCTCTCGTTTCTGACTCATGCATATTATTGCTGTGATCTATTATACTTGTCCTTGACGATTTATGTTCGTATTGATATGAGTCCGTTGACAGCTGACAATGAGTAATGGAAGGTCAACACATACAAAAATGTCCATCTAGCCGAGCCAGTCATTGGCCATATCAAGTTGCTTGGTTTCTGATACACAATTTCGTCGCGTGGTCTACTCATTTGAGTATATTCTGAACTGGAGCGACAGGTGGACACTTTCATTTCGCACCAGCAAAAGTGGCCTTGGAGAGCTCAAACATTTGCAAGTGATATCACTTTTGAGTAATGATATCCAATGATTGTAGGACAGTTGTCGATGATGGATAGGTTCTGCATGGGAAATTATCCAAATAAATAAATGCTCTAGCCATTTAAATATCATATATATATATATATATTTATATATATTTATATATATATATATACTATATATAATATATATATATATATATATATATATGTATATATATATATATATATATATATATATATATATATATATATATATATATATATATATATATATATATATATATAAATGCCGTTATCTCTATATATATATATATATATATATCTATATATATATATATATATATATATATATATCTATATATATATATATAACGGCATTTCTAGATGTTCTGAATACGACCGATAGTGATAGATCATATTGAGTTGTAATCACTCTCATTGTAATCACCAAATATCTGACATAGTAAGTGTGATTGACGTCGCTCAAAGCTTTATGATTTTATTAGATGTATGATAGGTAATGTCGTTCTAGTATGTATTAAATTGCCCCGATGATGTCAAGTTAGTATTGTCAAAGGGTATTTAATGTCTACACCACTAACCACCATTACATGGAATGCAAAATATAATGTTATTGTTTATATGCACATTTTGACCGTTGCTGAAGGTATGGACCTCTGTCATTCGAAATTAATTGTTTGGATGACATAGAGACTCTTTGGGCCCGGAATACCGATGGCAAAACGAAAGGTGATATTGAAGGATAAAATTATACGATAATGTTATGCTTCGCAGGTAGCTGGGGTTTTTGTATGTATCGTGAGAGGGCATACTCGCCCCTTGGCCTGGCACAATGTTGGAGCAAACAATCCGTGAGTATTGCGTTGCATTTTTTACCACATCTCTTACGATTTCAAAGAAAATTCCAATCGTCGCATCGACCAGTAAGATGGTTCAAGTTTTGTATAATATGCCTGGTGGTATTGTTACTTTGATGGTATCGCCACCGGTCGACGGGCACATGTGTCACTCATTAACACACACTTACCGCATTAATCGTTGAAATGAGCCCTCTTCGAGTAGCTATAATCCCTTAGGTGGAAGGATCACCGATATGTTAACTCATAGATAACCAGTGTGTGGAATTGAAATATCCTGTCTTTCAGCCATAGAGCGTATATTTATTTATTTTTTTTATTATGAAATGAACACATTAACCCATAAAAGGTCATTAATAAATATCTTTGATATATCAAGGCAAACAGGATTAATAATTTATTGCTGGCTTAGTACTGGATCTCACCGAGTGATCAACAAATTATAAGAATAATAAACAGACCGTCTTCGGACCCTGCCAAGAAGAGCCAGCATCACATTCAATCATAAGTTACACGGTGAAATTATCATAACAAAGCCGATACCAGAGCATACATACAAACTCCTTGTCTTTGGTGACTTTGAAAATAACATGTGCTAACCTTTAGCTTTGTTGCCATTGCTTGCTGTATACATGGTTTTCGTCAGTCGTATCTTGTTAAGGGACAACTCTATTAGCCTGCCAAGGTACAACATTTCAGATATTCCTTGTTATCGACCAGTGCCTCCATGTTTTTAGTGAAATGGGATTCATAAAACACAGAGCAGACGTTGTTAAAACGAATAGATGATTCTTGAGAGAGATAACTAACTGGTGATGAAAGCCAATAGCGCCATTAATGGGCTCAGTCATAAGTTGTTTTTGCGCAAAAAACATTGTTACTCACTAGGTATTGCTAATTCTAGTAGCTCTGTGGATGTCGCCAAATCGAAATGTCGACTTCTCATCATCCCTGTATAAACCTAAATGCGATCACAATTAAGACAATGTGAACTATTATGTGACCAAATTATACAAATAAAAACCTTTGCAAATCTCATTGCTAAGACCAGCATACATTAGATATAAATATATTCATAGTGTGATTTGTTTGGTAACTAGCCGGATCATTTGTTGTTTTTTTATCGTTGCCGTATTCACAGTCACACTAAGAATGTTGCTGATAACGTATATCTAATGTCAAGTGTGGTGGATGGTAGATCTGTTACAAAGTATCAGCCATGCCCTAGCCAGTTCCAGAGAACCCCTTAGATGATCAATTAGTTTATGAAAAAACTGCTTACAGAGAATCAATTCCACTGTAACGTCAATCAAACCCCACTGATGCTAGCGAGTATACATGTGTAATGTATATCTGCCATCTGCAACCTCTGCTCTTAATGATTTCGAGTGCGCGTGGCGGCAAATTCGATGGGAGGATCCACACAGGGTGCTTACCAAGAAAATGGATTGTTGAAAGCATATCATTAACGTATTCATTCGGCATCCCATTACTTAGTGATACAAATAATAATCTGATTTGTAATGTTTAGCTTCAACATGGTAGAGCCTTTAGATTTTGCATTTCAGCTAACTACTGAAATATTTATTTAATATCTTAATAGTACAATGCATATATTCCGCACTTATTGGCAGGCGTTCAAGTTAGTCAGTGCGCTTAAGCATAGGATAGTTATACCACAGAAATGATTAAACTTGGTGACTAGTCCGGCTATAATGTGTGATCGATCAGCACTAAACAGAATACTTCAATATGACGATCCCAAGTTGTTTTCAGCTTTATTCAAAAACCCTTGCAGCGACCAATACATTGAGAGTATTTCTATAACATTGTTCACTAAAATGAGCATTCGATCACATCGACAGGTGCTTTATAATAACAGCGCTTACAGCACCATGTATGTCCGACGACCCTAAGAGCTTGGTTTATTACCGGACGTCGGGTATAATGATGGAATTGTTGGGATCAGCCTGCGGTTTGCATAATTCAGTGTCGAAGATAGTCGAACAAATAATAAGGCTACATATATTTGACATATAAAATTACACATTATCAAACGAGCTTTTTATTTCATATGCTTATATTATTACTCACTGCACAAAATATTCAAAGATCCAACTGGAATTCTTATCTGTGATGTAAAGCCATGCATATTCCAACATTGACTCTCTAGGCCGAAAACATGTTTCAATGTTTTCCCGTCTTAATGGTGAAATATTTGACCTTGCGGACTTGATTACGCAATGAAAATTGCTGCATATGCCGTTTGGATCACCTAAATAAGACATACGTAACAATGTTGATTGAATCCTTCTCTGTATGTTCATGAACACGTTCACATAAGTGGTAATTATTCATCCATGGAATGGTTAATATTTACTTCTACACAATCCATGCATGGCTTGTGTAAATGATCCTCGACAATGATTTTATTATAATGTAGTACATATCTAGGTATTTCCATATATCTTACGTTGTTCTTATGCGCTCGGTTCATCAAACCTACCTAATGCGTGTCAACCGCTATATATGCTGCTTAACCCTGCCTTTATTCACCCGAAAATGTATATCACCCGGGACATCAGACATTGCGATGCTCTATAGAATCGTTGCAACAACCAAGCATCCCGCCCTTGAGTGACTTTTAAATGGCTAATACTTGGCGTATACTTACAAACAAGTCCGTCGCAGCGCAAGAGGCACTCGCCAGTCGCGTTTGTCACGGGCGTATTTCGGGTTTTGGCAGTGATTGATTGGCTTATTACTACCTCCTTGCAGTGTTGGTGTCATTTACTACTGAAATGCAATACACGATTAGGTCCCAAAAGAGAAATGAACATGTGGCGCCAAGCTTTAATTCGCCATACATAATTGCCAAAAGTAACCCGTGACATAAATATATGTGCCCATGTATAAAATGTATTAAAAAATATTTTTGATGTAGCGATACGAGATAATTCTACAACGGTACGTCCCGTGCATATATTAGCGACGGAGCGCATGTTTGATTATATTATATTCATTAAATTGGAAGAGGAATTTGGTTGTGCTAGAACTGATCACAATCGGCTCTATTGTAATGTAATCGACGATACTTCATGAAGAGAGGCTCTTTATAATTCTCTCGTTTCTGACTCATGCATATTATTGCTGTGATCTATTATACTTGTCCTTGACGATTTATGTTCGTATTGATATGAGTCCGTTGACAGCTGACAATGAGTAATGGAAGGTCAACACATACAAAATTGTCCATCTAGCCGAGCCAGTCATTGGCCATATCAAGTTGCTTGGTTTCTGATACACAATTTCGTCGCGTGGTCTACTCATTTGAGTATATTCTGAACTGGAGCGACAGGTGGACACTTTCATTTCGCACCAGCAAAAGTGGCCTTGGAGAGCTCAAACATTTGCAAGTGATATCACTTTTGAGTAATGATATCCAATGATTGTAGGACAGTTGTCGATGATGGATAGGTTCTGCATGGGAAATTATCCAAATAAATAAATGCTCTAGCCATTTAAATATCATATATATATATATATATATTTATATATATTTATATATATATATACTATATATAAATATATATATATATATATATATATGTATATATATATATAATTATATATATATATATATATATATATATATATATAAATGCCGTTTATATATATATATATATCTATATATCTATATCTCTCTATATATATATATATCTCTAGATCTATATATATATATATATATATATATATATATTATCTACGGCATTTCTAGATGTTCTGAATACGACCGATAGTGATAGATCATATTGAGTTGTAATCACTCTCATTGTAATCACCAAATATCTGACATAGTAAGTGTGATTGACGTCGCTCAAAGCTTTATGATTTTATTAGATGTATGATAGGTAATGTCGTTCTAGTATGTATTAAATTGCCCCGATGATGTCAAGTTAGTATTGTCAAAGGGTATTTAATGTCTACACCACTAACCACCATTACATGGAATGCAAAATATAATGTTATTGTTTATATGCACATTTTGACCGTTGCTGAAGGTATGGACCTCTGTCATTCGAAATTAATTGTTTGGATGACATAGAGACTCTTTGGGCCCGGAATACCGATGGCAAAACGAAAGGTGATATTGAAGGATAAAATTATACGATAATGTTATGCTTCGCAGGTAGCTGGGGTTTGTATGTATCGTGAGAGGGCATACTCGCCCCTCGGCCTGGCACAATGTTGGAGCAAACAATCCGTGAGTATTGCGTTGCATTTTTACCACATCTCTTACGATTTCAAAGAAAATTCCAATCGTCGCATCGACCAGTAAGATGGTTCAAGTTTTGTATAATATGCCTGGTGGTATTGTTACTTTGATGGTATCGCCACCGGTCGACGGGCACATGTGTCACTCATTAACACACTTACCGCATTAATCGTTGAAATGAGCCCTCTTCGAGTAGCTATAATCCCTTAGGTGGAAGGATCACCGATATGTTAACTCATAGATAACCAGTGTGTGGAATTGAAATATCCTGTCTTTCAGCCATAGAGCGTATATTTATTTATTTTTTTATTATGAAATGAACACATTAACCCATAAAAGGTCATTAATAAATATCTTTGATATATCAAGGCAAACAGGATTAATAATTTATTGCTGGCTTAGTACTGGATCTCACCGAGTGATCAATAAATTATAAGAATAATAAACAGACCGTCTTCGGACCCTGCCAAGAAGAGCCAGCATCACATTCAATCATAAGTTACACGGTGAAATTATCATAACAAAGCCGATACCAGAGCATACATACAAACTCCTTGTCTTTGGTGACTTTGAAAAATAACATGTGCTAACCTTTAGCTTTGTTGCCATTGCTTGCTGTATACATGGTTTTCGTCAGTCGTATCTTGTTAAGGGACAACTCTATTAGCCTGCCAAGGTACAACATTTCAGATATTCCTTGTTATCGACCAGTGCCTCCATGTTTTTAGTGAAATGGGATTCATAAAACACAGAGCAGACGTTGTTAAAACGAATAGATGATTCTTGAGAGAGATAACTAACTGGTGATGAAAGCCAATAGCGCCATTAATGGGCTCAGTCATAAGTTGTTTTTGCGCAAAAAACATTGTTACTCACTAGGTATTGCTAATTCTAGTAGCTCTGTGGATGTCGCCAAATCGAAAATGTCGACTTCTCATCATCCCTGTATAAACCTAAATGCGATCACAATTAAGACAATGTGAACTATTATGTGACCAAATTATACAAATAAAAACCTTTGCAAATCTCATTGCTAAGACCAGCATACATTAGATATAAATATATTCATAGTGTGATTTGTTTGGTAACTAGCCGGATCATTTGTTGTTTTTTATCGTTGCCGTATTCACAGTCACACTAAGAATGTTGCTGATAACGTATATCTAATGTCAAGTGTGGTGGATGGTAGATCTGTTACAAAGTATCAGCCATGCCCTAGCCAGTTCCAGAGAACCCCTTAGATGATCAATTAGTTTATGAAAAAACTGCTTACAGAGAATCAATTCCACTGTAACGTCAATCAAACCCCACTGATGCTAGCGAGTATACATGTGTAATGTATATCTGCCATCTGCAACCTCTGCTCTTAATGATTTCGAGTGCGCGTGGCGGCAAATTCGATGGGAGGATCCACACAGGGTGCTTACCAAGAAAATGGATTGTTGAAAGCATATCATTAACGTATTCATTCGGCATCCCATTACTTAGTGATACAAATAATAATCTGATTTGTAATGTTTAGCTTCAACATGGTAGAGCCTTTAGATTTTGCATTTCAGCTAACTACTGAAATATTTATTTAATATCTTAATAGTACAATGCATATATTCCGCACTTATTGGCAGGCGTTCAAGTTAGTCAGTGCGCTTAAGCATAGGATAGTTATACCACAGAAATGATTAAACTTGGTGACTAGTCCGGCTATAATGTGTGATCGATCAGCACTAAACAGAATACTTCAATATGACGATCCCAAGTTGTTTCAGCTTTATTCAAAAACCCTTGCAGCGACCAATACATTGAGAGTATTTCTATAACATTGTTCACTAAAATGAGCATTCGATCACATCGACAGGTGCTTTATAATAACAGCGCTTACAGCACCATGTATGTCCGACGACCCTAAGAGCTTGGTTTATTACCGGACGTCGGGTATAATGATGGAATTGTTGGGATCAGCCTGCGGTTTGCATAATTCAGTGTCGAAGATAGTCGAACAAATAATAAGGCTACATATATTTGACATATAAAATTACACATTATCAAACGAGCTTTTTTATTTCATATGCTTATATTATTACTCACTGCACAAAATATTCAAAGATCCAACTGGAATTCTTATCTGTGATGTAAAGCCATGCATATTCCAACATTGACTCTCTAGGCCGAAAACATGTTTCAATGTTTTTCCCGTCTTAATGGTGAAATATTTGACCTTGCGGACTTGATTACGCAATGAAAATTGCTGCATATGCCGTTTGGATCACCTAAATAAGACATACGTAACAATGTTGATTGAATCCTTCTCTGTATGTTCATGAACACGTTCACATAAGTGGTAATTATTCATCCATGGAATGGTTAATATTTACTTCTACACAATCCATGCATGGCTTGTGTAAATGATCCTCGACAATGATTTTATTATAATGTAGTACATATCTAGGTATTTCCATATATCTTACGTTGTTCTTATGCGCTCGGTTCATCAAACCTACCTAATGCGTGTCAACCGCTATATATGCTGCTTAACCCTGCCTTTATTCACCCGAAAATGTATATCACCCGGGACATCAGACATTGCGATGCTCTATAGAATCGTTGCAACAACCAAGCATCCCGCCCTTGATGAGTGACTTTTAAATGGCTAATACTTGGCGTATACTTACAAACAAGTCCGTCGCAGCGCAAGAGGCACTCGCCAGTCGCGTTTGTCACGGGCGTATTTCGGGTTTTGGCAGTGATTGATTGGCTTATTACTACCTCCTTGCAGTGTTGGTGTCATTTACTACTGAAATGCAATACACGATTAGGTCCCAAAAGAGAAATGAACATGTGGCGCCAAGCTTTAATTCGCCATACATAATTGCCAAAAGTAACCCGTGACATAAATATATGTGCCCATGTATAAAATGTATTAAAAAATATTTTTGATGTAGCGATACGAGATAATTCTACAACGGTACGTCCCGTGCATATATTAGCGACGGAGCGCATGTTTGATTATATTATATTCATTAAATTGGAAGAGGAATTTGGTTGTGCTAGAACTGATCACAATCGGCTCTATTGTAATGTAATCGACGATACTTCATGAAGAGAGGCTCTTTATAATTCTCTCGTTTCTGACTCATGCATATTATTGCTGTGATCTATTATACTTGTCCTTGACGATTTATGTTCGTATTGATATGAGTCCGTTGACAGCTGACAATGAGTAATGGAAGGTCAACACATACAAAATTGTCCATCTAGCCGAGCCAGTCATTGGCCATATCAAGTTGCTTGGTTTCTGATACACAATTTCGTCGCGTGGTCTACTCATTTGAGTATATTCTGAACTGGAGCGACAGGTGGACACTTTCATTTCGCACCAGCAAAAGTGGCCTTGGAGAGCTCAAACATTTGCAAGTGATATCACTTTTGAGTAATGATATCCAATGATTGTAGGACAGTTGTCGATGATGGATAGGTTCTGCATGGGAAATTATCCAAATAAATAAATGCTCTAGCCATTTAAATATCATATATATATATATATATATATTTATATATATTTATATATATATATACTATATATAAATATATATATATATATATATATATATATATATATACATATATATATATATATATATATATATATAAATGCCGTTATATATATATATATATCTATATATATATATATATATATCTATATATATATATATATATATATATATATATATATAACGGCATTTCTAGATGTTCTGAATACGACCGATAGTGATAGATCATATTGAGTTGTAATCACTCTCATTGTAATCACCAAATATCTGACATAGTAAGTGTGATTGACGTCGCTCAAAGCTTTATGATTTTATTAGATGTATGATAGGTAATGTCGTTCTAGTATGTATTAAATTGCCCCGATGATGTCAAGTTAGTATTGTCAAAGGGTATTTAATGTCTACACCACTAACCACCATTACATGGAATGCAAAATATAATGTTATTGTTTATATGCACATTTTGACCGTCGCTGAAGGTATGGACCTCTGTCATTCGAAATTAATTGTTTGGATGACATAGAGACTCTTTGGGCCCGGAATACCGATGGCAAAACGAAAGGTGATATTGAAGGATAAAATTATACGATAATGTTATGCTTCGCAGGTAGCTGGGGTTTGTATGTATCGTGAGAGGGCATACTCGCCCCTCGGCCTGGCACAATGTTGGAGCAAACAATCCGTGAGTATTGCGTTGCATTTTTACCACATCTCTTACGATTTCAAAGAAAATTCCAATCGTCGCATCGACCAGTAAGATGGTTCAAGTTTTGTATAATATGCCTGGTGGTATTGTTACTTTGATGGTATCGCCACCGGTCGACGGGCACATGTGTCACTCATTAACACACTTACCGCATTAATCGTTGAAATGAAGAGCCCTCTTCGAGTAGCTATAATCCCTTAGGTGGAAGGATCACCGATATGTTAACTCATAGATAACCAGTGTGTGGAATTGAAATATCCTGTCTTTCAGCCATAGAGCGTATATTTATTTATTTTTTTATTATGAAATGAACACATTAACCCATAAAAGGTCATTAATAAATATCTTTGATATATCAAGGCAAACAGGATTAATAATTTATTGCTGGCTTAGTACTGGATCTCACCGAGTGATCAATAAATTATAAGAATAATAAACAGACCGTCTTCGGACCCTGCCAAGAAGAGCCAGCATCACATTCAATCATAAGTTACACGGTGAAATTATCATAACAAAGCCGATACCAGAGCATACATACAAACTCCTTGTCTTTGGTGACTTTGAAAAATAACATGTGCTAACCTTTAGCTTTGTTGCCATTGCTTGCTGTATACATGGTTTTCGTCAGTCGTATCTTGTTAAGGGACAACTCTATTAGCCTGCCAAGGTACAACATTTCAGATATTCCTTGTTATCGACCAGTGCCTCCATGTTTTTAGTGAAATGGGATTCATAAAACACAGAGCAGACGTTGTTAAAACGAATAGATGATTCTTGAGAGAGATAACTAACTGGTGATGAAAGCCAATAGCGCCATTAATGGGCTCAGTCATAAGTTGTTTTTTGCGCAAAAAACATTGTTACTCACTAGGTATTGCTAATTCTAGTAGCTCTGTGGATGTCGCCAAATCGAAATGTCGACTTCTCATCATCCCTGTATAAACCTAAATGCGATCACAATTAAGACAATGTGAACTATTATGTGACCAAATTATACAAATAAAAACCTTTGCAAATCTCATTGCTAAGACCAGCATACATTAGATATAAATATATTCATAGTGTGATTTGTTTGGTAACTAGCCGGATCATTTGTTGTTTTTTATCGTTGCCGTATTCACAGTCACACTAAGAATGTTGCTGATAACGTATATCTAATGTCAAGTGTGGTGGATGGTAGATCTGTTACAAAGTATCAGCCATGCCCTAGCCAGTTCCAGAGAACCCCTTAGATGATCAATTAGTTTATGAAAAAACTGCTTACAGAGAATCAATTCCACTGTAACGTCAATCAAACCCCACTGATGCTAGCGAGTATACATGTGTAATGTATATCTGCCATCTGCAACCTCTGCTCTTAATGATTTCGAGTGCGCGTGGCGGCAAATTCGATGGGAGGATCCACACAGGGTGCTTACCAAGAAAATGGATTGTTGAAAGCATATCATTAACGTATTCATTCGGCATCCCATTACTTAGTGATACAAATAATAATCTGATTTGTAATGTTTAGCTTCAACATGGTAGAGCCTTTAGATTTTGCATTTCAGCTAACTACTGAAATATTTATTTAATATCTTAATAGTACAATGCATATATTCCGCACTTATTGGCAGGCGTTCAAGTTAGTCAGTGCGCTTAAGCATAGGATAGTTATACCACAGAAATGATTAAACTTGGTGAC
Source organism: Urechis unicinctus (assembly GCA_034190875.2). Lineage (NCBI taxonomy): Eukaryota > Metazoa > Annelida > Polychaeta > Xenopneusta > Urechidae > Urechis > Urechis unicinctus. Next base: position 41,282,579 of record CM067356.1, on the reverse strand, counting down.
TAGTCCGGCTATAATGTGTGATCGATCAGCACTAAACAGAATACTTCAATATGACGATCCCAAGTTGTTTCAGCTTTATTCAAAAACCCTTGCAGCGACCAATACATTGAGAGTATTTCTATAACATTGTTCACTAAAATGAGCATTCGATCACATCGACAGGTGCTTTATAATAACAGCGCTTACAGCACCATGTATGTCCGACGACCCTAAGAGCTTGGTTTATTACCGGACGTCGGGTATAATGATGGAATTGTTGGGATCAGCCTGCGGTTTGCATAATTCAGTGTCGAAGATAGTCGAACAAATAATAAGGCTACATATATTTGACATATAAAATTACACATTATCAAACGAGCTTTTTATTTCATATGCTTATATTATTACTCACTGCACAAAATATTCAAAGATCCAACTGGAATTCTTATCTGTGATGTAAAGCCATGCATATTCCAACATTGACTCTCTAGGCCGAAAACATGTTTCAATGTTTTCCCGTCTTAATGGTGAAATATTTGACCTTGCGGACTTGATTACGCAATGAAAATTGCTGCATATGCCGTTTGGATCACCTAAATAAGACATACGTAACAATGTTGATTGAATCCTTCTCTGTATGTTCATGAACACGTTCACATAAGTGGTAATTATTCATCCATGGAATGGTTAATATTTACTTCTACACAATCCATGCATGGCTTGTGTAAATGATCCTCGACAATGATTTTATTATAATGTAGTACATATCTAGGTATTTCCATATATCTTACGTTGTTCTTATGCGCTCGGTTCATCAAACCTACCTAATGCGTGTCAACCGCTATATATGCTGCTTAACCCTGCCTTTATTCACCCGAAAATGTATATCACCCGGGACATCAGACATTGCGATGCTCTATAGAATCGTTGCAACAAACCAAGCATCCCGCCCTTGATGAGTGACTTTTAAATGGCTAATACTTGGCGTATACTTACAAACAAGTCCGTCGCAGCGCAAGAGGCACTCGCCAGTCGCGTTTGTCACGGGCGTATTTCGGGTTTTGGCAGTGATTGATTGGCTTATTACTACCTCCTTGCAGTGTTGGTGTCATTTACTACTGAAATGCAATACACGATTAGGTCCCAAAAGAGAAATGAACATGTGGCGCCAAGCTTTAATTCGCCATACATAATTGCCAAAAGTAACCCGTGACATAAATATATGTGCCCATGTATAAAATGTATTAAAAAATATTTTTGATGTAGCGATACGAGATAATTCTACAACGGTACGTCCCGTGCATATATTAGCGACGGAGCGCATGTTTGATTATATTATATTCATTAAATTGGAAGAGGAATTTGGTTGTGCTAGAACTGATCACAATCGGCTCTATTGTAATGTAATCGACGATACTTCATGAAGAGAGGCTCTTTATAATTCTCTCGTTTCTGACTCATGCATATTATTGCTGTGATCTATTATACTTGTCCTTGACGATTTATGTTCGTATTGATATGAGTCCGTTGACAGCTGACAATGAGTAATGGAAGGTCAACACATACAAAATTGTCCATCTAGCCGAGCCAGTCATTGGCCATATCAAGTTGCTTGGTTTCTGATACACAATTTCGTCGCGTGGTCTACTCATTTGAGTATATTCTGAACTGGAGCGACAGGTGGACACTTTCATTTCGCACCAGCAAAAGTGGCCTTGGAGAGCTCAAACATTTGCAAGTGATATCACTTTTGAGTAATGATATCCAATGATTGTAGGACAGTTGTCGATGATGGATAGGTTCTGCATGGGAAATTATCCAAATAAATAAATGCTCTAGCCATTTAAATATCATATATATATATATATATATTTATATATATTATATATATATATACTATATATAATATATATATATATATATATATATGTATATATATATATAATAATATATATATATATATATATATATATATATAAATGCCGTTATATATATATATATATATATATATATATATATATATATATATATATATATATATATATATATATATATATATATATATATAACGGCATTTCTAGATGTTCTGAATACGACCGATAGTGATAGATCATATTGAGTTGTAATCACTCTCATTGTAATCACCAAATATCTGACATAGTAAGTGTGATTGACGTCGCTCAAAGCTTTATGATTTTATTAGATGTATGATAGGTAATGTCGTTCTAGTATGTATTAAATTGCCCCGATGATGTCAAGTTAGTATTGTCAAAGGGTATTTAATGTCTACACCACTAACCACCATTACATGGAATGCAAAATATAATGTTATTGTTTATATGCACATTTTGACCGTTGCTGAAGGTATGGACCTCTGTCATTCGAAATTAATTGTTTGGATGACATAGAGACTCTTTGGGCCCGGAATACCGATGGCAAAACGAAAGGTGATATTGAAGGATAAAATTATACGATAATGTTATGCTTCGCAGGTAGCTGGGGTTTGTATGTATCGTGAGAGGGCATACTCGCCCCTCGGCCTGGCACAATGTTGGAGCAAACAATCCGTGAGTATTGCGTTGCATTTTTACCACATCTCTTACGATTTCAAAGAAAATTCCAATCGTCGCATCGACCAGTAAGATGGTTCAAGTTTTGTATAATATGCCTGGTGGTATTGTTACTTTGATGGTATCGCCACCGGTCGACGGGCACATGTGTCACTCATTAACACACTTACCGCATTAATCGTTGAAATGAGCCCTCTTCGAGTAGCTATAATCCCTTAGGTGGAAGGATCACCGATATGTTAACTCATAGATAACCAGTGTGTGGAATTGAAATATCCTGTCTTTCAGCCATAGAGCGTATATTTATTTATTTTTTTATTATGAAATGAACACATTAACCCATAAAAGGTCATTAATAAATATCTTTGATATATCAAGGCAAACAGGATTAATAATTTATTGCTGGCTTAGTACTGGATCTCACCGAGTGATCAATAAATTATAAGAATAATAAACAGACCGTCTTCGGACCCTGCCAAGAAGAGCCAGCATCACATTCAATCATAAGTTACACGGTGAAATTATCATAACAAAGCCGATACCAGAGCATACATACAAACTCCTTGTCTTTGGTGACTTTGAAAAATAACATGTGCTAACCTTTAGCTTTGTTGCCATTGCTTGCTGTATACATGGTTTTCGTCAGTCGTATCTTGTTAAGGGACAACTCTATTAGCCTGCCAAGGTACAACATTTCAGATATTCCTTGTTATCGACCAGTGCCTCCATGTTTTTAGTGAAATGGGATTCATAAAACACAGCAGACGTTGTTAAAACGAATAGATGATTCTTGAGAGAGATAACTAACTGGTGATGAAAGCCAATAGCGCCATTAATGGGCTCAGTCATAAGTTGTTTTTGCGCAAAAAACATTGTTACTCACTAGGTATTGCTAATTCTAGTAGCTCTGTGGATGTCGCCAAATCGAAATGTCGACTTCTCATCATCCCTGTATAAACCTAAATGCGATCACAATTAAGACAATGTGAACTATTATGTGACCAAATTATACAAATAAAAACCTTTGCAAATCTCATTGCTAAGACCAGCATACATTAGATATAAATATATTCATAGTGTGATTTGTTTGGTAACTAGCCGGATCATTTGTTGTTTTTTATCGTTGCCGTATTCACAGTCACACTAAGAATGTTGCTGATAACGTATATCTAATGTCAAGTGTGGTGGATGGTAGATCTGTTACAAAGTATCAGCCATGCCCTAGCCAGTTCCAGAGAACCCCTTAGATGATCAATTAGTTTATGAAAAAACTGCTTACAGAGAATCAATTCCACTGTAACGTCAATCAAACCCCACTGATGCTAGCGAGTATACATGTGTAATGTATATCTGCCATCTGCAACCTCTGCTCTTAATGATTTCGAGTGCGCGTGGCGGCAAATTCGATGGGAGGATCCACACAGGGTGCTTACCAAGAAAATGGATTGTTGAAAGCATATCATTAACGTATTCATTCGGCATCCCATTACTTAGTGATACAAATAATAATCTGATTTGTAATGTTTAGCTTCAACATGGTAGAGCCTTTAGATTTTGCATTTCAGCTAACTACTGAAATATTTATTTAATATCTTAATAGTACAATGCATATATTCCGCACTTATTGGCAGGCGTTCAAGTTAGTCAGTGCGCTTAAGCATAGGATAGTTATACCACAGAAATGATTAAACTTGGTGACTAGTCCGGCTATAATGTGTGATCGATCAGCACTAAACAGAATACTTCAATATGACGATCCCAAGTTGTTTCAGCTTTATTCAAAAACCCTTGCAGCGACCAATACATTGAGAGTATTTCTATAACATTGTTCACTAAAATGAGCATTCGATCACATCGACAGGTGCTTTATAATAACAGCGCTTACAGCACCATGTATGTCCGACGACCCTAAGAGCTTGGTTTATTACCGGACGTCGGGTATAATGATGGAATTGTTGGGATCAGCCTGCGGTTTGCATAATTCAGTGTCGAAGATAGTCGAACAAATAATAAGGCTACATATATTTGACATATAAAATTACACATTATCAAACGAGCTTTTTATTTCATATGCTTATATTATTACTCACTGCACAAAATATTCAAAGATCCAACTGGAATTCTTATCTGTTATGTAAAGCCATGCATATTCCAACATTGACTCTCTAGGCCGAAAACATGTTTCAATGTTTTCCCGTCTTAATGGTGAAATATTTGACCTTGCGGACTTGATTACGCAATGAAAATTGCTGCATATGCCGTTTGGATCACCTAAATAAGACATACGTAACAATGTTGATTGAATCCTTCTCTGTATGTTCATGAACACGTTCACATAAGTGGTAATTATTCATCCATGGAATGGTTAATATTTACTTCTACACAATCCATGCATGGCTTGTGTAAATGATCCTCGACAATGATTTTATTATAATGTAGTACATATCTAGGTATTTCCATATATCTTACGTTGTTCTTATGCGCTCGGTTCATCAAACCTACCTAATGCGTGTCAACCGCTATATATGCTGCTTAACCCTGCCTTTATTCACCCGAAAATGTATATCACCCGGGACATCAGACATTGCGATGCTCTATAGAATCGTTGCAACAACCAAGCATCCCGCCCTTGATGAGTGACTTTTAAATGGCTAATACTTGGCGTATACTTACAAACAAGTCCGTCGCAGCGCAAGAGGCACTCGCCAGTCGCGTTTGTCACGGGCGTATTTCGGGTTTTGGCAGTGATTGATTGGCTTATTACTACCTCCTTGCAGTGTTGGTGTCATTTACTACTGAAATGCAATACACGATTAGGTCCCAAAAGAGAAATGAACATGTGGCGCCAAGCTTTAATTCGCCATACATAATTGCCAAAAGTAACCCGTGACATAAATATATGTGCCCATGTATAAAATGTATTAAAAAATATTTTTGATGTAGCGATACGAGATAATTCTACAACGGTACGTCCCGTGCATATATTAGCGACGGAGCGCATGTTTGATTATATTATATTCATTAAATTGGAAGAGGAATTTGGTTGTGCTAGAACTGATCACAATCGGCTCTATTGTAATGTAATCGACGATACTTCATGAAGAGAGGCTCTTTATAATTCTCTCGTTTCTGACTCATGCATATTATTGCTGTGATCTATTATACTTGTCCTTGACGATTTATGTTCGTATTGATATGAGTCCGTTGACAGCTGACAATGAGTAATGGAAGGTCAACACATACAAAATTGTCCATCTAGCCGAGCCAGTCATTGGCCATATCAAGTTGCTTGGTTTCTGATACACAATTTCGTCGCGTGGTCTACTCATTTGAGTATATTCTGAACTGGAGCGACAGGTGGACACTTTCATTTCGCACCAGCAAAAGTGGCCTTGGAGAGCTCAAACATTTGCAAGTGATATCACTTTTGAGTAATGATATCCAATGATTGTAGGACAGTTGTCGATGATGGATAGGTTCTGCATGGGAAATTATCCAAATAAATAAATGCTCTAGCCATTTAAATATCATATATATATATATATATATTTATATATATTTATATATATATATACTATATATAAATATATATATATATATATATATGTATATATATATATATATATATATATATATATATATATATAAATGCCGTTATATATATATATATATATATATATATATATATATATATATATATATATATATATATATATATATATATATATATATATATATATATATATATATATATATAACGGCATTTCTAGATGTTCTGAATACGACCGATAGTGATAGATCATATTGAGTTGTAATCACTCTCATTGTAATCACCAAATATCTGACATAGTAAGTGTGATTGACGTCGCTCAAAGCTTTATGATTTTATTAGATGTATGATAGGTAATGTCGTTCTAGTATGTATTAAATTGCCCCGATGATGTCAAGTTAGTATTGTCAAAGGGTATTTAATGTCTACACCACTAACCACCATTACATGGAATGCAAAATATAATGTTATTGTTTATATGCACATTTTGACCGTTGCTGAAGGTATGGACCTCTGTCATTCGAAATTAATTGTTTGGATGACATAGAGACTCTTTGGGCCCGGAATACCGATGGCAAAACGAAAGGTGATATTGAAGGATAAAATTATACGATAATGTTATGCTTCGCAGGTAGCTGGGGTTTGTATGTATCGTGAGAGGGCATACTCGCCCCTCGGCCTGGCACAATGTTGGAGCAAACAATCCGTGAGTATTGCGTTGCATTTTTACCACATCTCTTACGATTTCAAAGAAAATTCCAATCGTCGCATCGACCAGTAAGATGGTTCAAGTTTTGTATAATATGCCTGGTGGTATTGTTACTTTGATGGTATCGCCACCGGTCGACGGGCACATGTGTCACTCATTAACACACTTACCGCATTAATCGTTGAAATGAGCCCTCTTCGAGTAGCTATAATCCCTTAGGTGGAAGGATCACCGATATGTTAACTCATAGATAACCAGTGTGTGGAATTGAAATATCCTGTCTTTCAGCCATAGAGCGTATATTTATTTATTTTTTTATTATGAAATGAACACATTAACCCATAAAAGGTCATTAATAAATATCTTTGATATATCAAGGCAAACAGGATTAATATTTATTGCTGGCTTAGTACTGGATCTCACCGAGTGATCAATAAATTATAAGAATAATAAACAGACCGTCTTCGGACCCTGCCAAGAAGAGCCAGCATCACATTCAATCATAAGTTACACGGTGAAATTATCATAACAAAGCCGATACCAGAGCATACATACAAACTCCTTGTCTTTGGTGACTTTGAAAAATAACATGTGCTAACCTTTAGCTTTGTTGCCATTGCTTGCTGTATACATGGTTTTCGTCAGTCGTATCTTGTTAAGGGACAACTCTATTAGCCTGCCAAGGTACAACATTTCAGATATTCCTTGTTATCGACCAGTGCCTCCATGTTTTTAGTGAAATGGGATTCATAAAACACAGAGCAGACGTTGTTAAAACGAATAGATGATTCTTGAGAGAGATAACTAACTGGTGATGAAAGCCAATAGCGCCATTAATGGGCTCAGTCATAAGTTGTTTTTGCGCAAAAAACATTGTTACTCACTAGGTATTGCTAATTCTAGTAGCTCTGTGGATGTCGCCAAATCGAAATGTCGACTTCTCATCATCCCTGTATAAACCTAAATGCGATCACAATTAAGACAATGTGAACTATTATGTGACCAAATTATACAAATAAAAACCTTTGCAAATCTCATTGCTAAGACCAGCATACATTAGATATAAATATATTCATAGTGTGATTTGTTTGGTAACTAGCCGGATCATTTGTTGTTTTTTATCGTTGCCGTATTCACAGTCACACTAAGAATGTTGCTGATAACGTATATCTAATGTCAAGTGTGGTGGATGGTAGATCTGTTACAAAGTATCAGCCATGCCCTAGCCAGTTCCAGAGAACCCCTTAGATGATCAATTAGTTTATGAAAAAACTGCTTACAGAGAATCAATTCCACTGTAACGTCAATCAAACCCCACTGATGCTAGCGAGTATACATGTGTAATGTATATCTGCCATCTGCAACCTCTGCTCTTAATGATTTCGAGTGCGCGTGGCGGCAAATTCGATGGGAGGATCCACACAGGGTGCTTACCAAGAAAATGGATTGTTGAAAGCATATCATTAACGTATTCATTCGGCATCCCATTACTTAGTGATACAAATAATAATCTGATTTGTAATGTTTAGCTTCAACATGGTAGAGCCTTTAGATTTTGCATTTCAGCTAACTACTGAAATATTTATTTAATATCTTAATAGTACAATGCATATATTCCGCACTTATTGGCAGGCGTTCAAGTTAGTCAGTGCGCTTAAGCATAGGATAGTTATACCACAGAAATGATTAAACTTGGTGACTAGTCCGGCTATAATGTGTGATCGATCAGCACTACTAAACAGAATACTTCAATATGACGATCCCAAGTTGTTTCAGCTTTATTCAAAAACCCTTGCAGCGACCAATACATTGAGAGTATTTCTATAACATTGTTCACTAAAATGAGCATTCGATCACATCGACAGGTGCTTTATAATAACAGCGCTTACAGCACCATGTATGTCCGACGACCCTAAGAGCTTGGTTTATTACCGGACGTCGGGTATAATGATGGAATTGTTGGGATCAGCCTGCGGTTTGCATAATTCAGTGTCGAAGATAGTCGAACAAATAATAAGGCTACATATATTTGACATATAAAATTACACATTATCAAACGAGCTTTTTATTTCATATGCTTATATTATTACTCACTGCACAAAATATTCAAAGATCCAACTGGAATTCTTATCTGTGATGTAAAGCCATGCATATTCCAACATTGACTCTCTAGGCCGAAAACATGTTTCAATGTTTTCCCGTCTTAATGGTGAAATATTTGACCTTGCGGACTTGATTACGCAATGAAAATTGCTGCATATGCCGTTTGGATCACCTAAATAAGACATACGTAACAATGTTGATTGAATCCTTCTCTGTATGTTCATGAACACGTTCACATAAGTGGTAATTATTCATCCATGGAATGGTTAATATTTACTTCTACACAATCCATGCATGGCTTGTGTAAATGATCCTCGACAATGATTTTATTATAATGTAGTACATATCTAGGTATTTCCATATATCTTACGTTGTTCTTATGCGCTCGGTTCATCAAACCTACCTAATGCGTGTCAACCGCTATATATGCTGCTTAACCCTGCCTTTATTCACCCGAAAATGTATATCACCCGGGACATCAGACATTGCGATGCTCTATAGAATCGTTGCAACAACCAAGCATCCCGCCCTTGATGAGTGACTTTTAAATGGCTAATACTTGGCGTATACTTACAAACAAGTCCGTCGCAGCGCAAGAGGCACTCGCCAGTCGCGTTTGTCACGGGCGTATTTCGGGTTTTGGCAGTGATTGATTGGCTTATTTACTACCTCCTTGCAGTGTTGGTGTCATTTACTACTGAAATGCAATACACGATTAGGTCCCAAAAGAGAAATGAACATGTGGCGCCAAGCTTTAATTCGCCATACATAATTGCCAAAAGTAACCCGTGACATAAATATATGTGCCCATGTATAAAATGTATTAAAAAATATTTTTGATGTAGCGATACGAGATAATTCTACAACGGTACGTCCCGTGCATATATTAGCGACGGAGCGCATGTTTGATTATATTATATTCATTAAATTGGAAGAGGAATTTGGTTGTGCTAGAACTGATCACAATCGGCTCTATTGTAATGTAATCGACGATACTTCATGAAGAGAGGCTCTTTATAATTCTCTCGTTTCTGACTCATGCATATTATTGCTGTGATCTATTATACTTGTCCTTGACGATTTATGTTCGTATTGATATGAGTCCGTTGACAGCTGACAATGAGTAATGGAAGGTCAACACATACAAAATTGTCCATCTAGCCGAGCCAGTCATTGGCCATATCAAGTTGCTTGGTTTCTGATACACAATTTCGTCGCGTGGTCTACTCATTTGAGTATATTCTGAACTGGAGCGACAGGTGGACACTTTCATTTCGCACCAGCAAAAGTGGCCTTGGAGAGCTCAAACATTTGCAAGTGATATCACTTTTGAGTAATGATATCCAATGATTGTAGGACAGTTGTCGATGATGGATAGGTTCTGCATGGGAAATTATCCAAATAAATAAATGCTCTAGCCATTTAAATATCATATATATATATATATATATTTATATATATTTATATATATATATACTACTATATATAAATATATATATATATATATATATGTATATATATATATACATATATATATATATATATATATATAAATGCCGTTTATATATATATATATATATATATATATATATATATATATATATATATATATATATATAACGGCATTTCTAGATGTTCTGAATACGACCGATAGTGATAGATCATATTGAGTTGTAATCACTCTCATTGTAATCACCAAATATCTGACATAGTAAGTGTGATTGACGTCGCTCAAAGCTTTATGATTTTATTAGATGTATGATAGGTAATGTCGTTCTAGTATGTATTAAATTGCCCCGATGATGTCAAGTTAGTATTGTCAAAGGGTATTTAATGTCTACACCACTAACCACCATTACATGGAATGCAAAATATAATGTTATTGTTTATATGCACATTTTGACCGTTGCTGAAGGTATGGACCTCTGTCATTCGAAATTAATTGTTTGGATGACATAGAGACTCTTTGGGCCCGGAATACCGATGGCAAAACGAAAGGTGATATTGAAGGATAAAATTATACGATAATGTTATGCTTCGCAGGTAGCTGGGGTTTGTATGTATCGTGAGAGGGCATACTCGCCCCTCGGCCTGGCACAATGTTGGAGCAAACAATCCGTGAGTATTGCGTTGCATTTTTACCACATCTCTTACGATTTCAAAGAAAATTCCAATCGTCGCATCGACCAGTAAGATGGTTCAAGTTTTGTATAATATGCCTGGTGGTATTGTTACTTTGATGGTATCGCCACACGGTCGACGGGCACATGTGTCACTCATTAACACACTTACCGCATTAATCGTTGAAATGAGCCCTCTTCGAGTAGCTATAATCCCTTAGGTGGAAGGATCACCGATATGTTAACTCATAGATAACCAGTGTGTGGAATTGAAATATCCTGTCTTTCAGCCATAGAGCGTATATTTATTTATTTTTTTATTATGAAATGAACACATTAACCCATAAAAGGTCATTAATAAATATCTTTGATATATCAAGGCAAACAGGATTAATAATTTATTGCTGGCTTAGTACTGGATCTCACCGAGTGATCAATAAATTATAAGAATAATAAACAGACCGTCTTCGGACCCTGCCAAGAAGAGCCAGCATCACATTCAATCATAAGTTACACGGTGAAATTATCATAACAAAAGCCGATACCAGAGCATACATACAAACTCCTTGTCTTTGGTGACTTTGAAAAATAACATGTGCTAACCTTTAGCTTTGTTGCCATTGCTTGCTGTATACATGGTTTTCGTCAGTCGTATCTTGTTAAGGGACAACTCTATTAGCCTGCCAAGGTACAACATTTCAGATATTCCTTGTTATCGACCAGTGCCTCCATGTTTTTAGTGAAATGGGATTCATAAAACACAGAGCAGACGTTGTTAAAACGAATAGATGATTCTTGAGAGAGATAACTAACTGGTGATGAAAGCCAATAGCGCCATTGATGGGCTCAGTCATAAGTTGTTTTTGCGCAAAAAACATTGTTACTCACTAGGTATTGCTAATTCTAGTAGCTCTGTGGATGTCGCCAAATCGAAATGTCGACTTCTCATCATCCCTGTATAAACCTAAATGCGGTCACAATTAAGACAATGTGAACTATTATGTGACCAAATTATACAAATAAAAACCTTTGCAAATCTCATTGCTAAGACCAGCATACATTAGATATAAATATATTCATAGTGTGATTTGTTTTGTAACTAGCCGGATTATTTGTTGTTTTTTATCGTTGCCGTATTCACAGTCACCCTAAGAATGATGTTGATAACACATATCTAATGTCAAGTGTGCTGGATGGTCGATCTGTTACAACGTGTCAGCCATGCCCTTGCCAGTTTCAGAGAACCCCTTAGATGATCAATTAGTTTATGAAAAAACTGCTTACAGAGAATCAATTCCACTGTTACGTCAATCAAACCCCACTGATGCTAGCGGGTATACATGTGTAATGTATATCTGCCATCTGCAACCTCTGCTCTCAATGATTCCGAGTGCGCGTGGCGGCAAATTCGATGGGAGGATTCACGCAGGGTGCTTACCAAGAAAATGGATTGTTGAAAGCATATCATGAACGTATTCATTCGGCATCCCACTACTTAGTGATACAAATAATAATCTGATTTGTAATGTTTAGCCTCAACATTGCAGAGCCTTTAGATTTTGCTTTTCAGCTAACTACTGGAATATTTATTTAATATCTAAATAGTACAATGCATATATTTCGCACTTATTGGCAGGCGTTCAAGTTAGTCGGTGCGCTTAAGCATAGGACAGTTATGCCACAGAAATGATTAAGTTGAACCCCCTAGTGACGTCCTAAGATTTTCATTAAAGTCTTAACTGCGCGCCAATAAATAACATTGAGAGCCGTATTTATTGCGAGAGCGCTGCCTCAATTGGCACATAACGGTTTTCGGAAGTGCCCATTGAACGGCAGCTACAAGAAAGATAAGCCAATGAACAAACGATTAACCGATCGAAGCATGAAAGTTAACCTGTACATAACTTTTCCGGCAATCTTTATAGTCGTAATTGGTGATGTCACACGAGGTAAGTAACGAGTATGAAAATGCGCTAATAGCTCCATTTGCCACATATGCAGCTGTTAAATGGCCAGTGATTTATCTTATTCGATCGATCCTGATTTAAATGACATAACTAGACTTCATCCATGAATTACTCGAGTGTATTCTATTTGGCTATTCTATTCCGAACTAAGATCAATAAAAGGTGCAAATTAACTGATTAGAGTTGATGTACTTATTTGCTGCTGGTCATTCATATTCAATTAAGCACTTTAAACAAGACAAGCAGATGAAGCATCTAAGGCGATGTGAAAGGGCAGCATCACGTTCAAATGCGAATATTTTTTTGTGCCATTGTGCAATGACTTTCGTAATACCTGGAATTACCGCCAACTAATAAACTGTTTATGGCGCATGTGCAGCAATGCGGATTGCAAAACATCATGCTAACACGGCCTTAATGGTGATATCAGTGAAGGATCCCGTGCTTGTGATGGAAATGCATAGCGTCCTCTAATGACTTGGACCACAAAATATATTTATAGAAACAAACAGCTACCCATCTGGTTAGCATCATTACAAGGCATTTCAATTAACGCTGAAGCTTATTCGTTGTAATGCAGCCGAATAAGTTCGTTTGATAAATATCTTGAAATTAAGTGGGAGTTAGTCGACGTTAAATGCGGACAACAAGCAAATTTTGCTAACTTGGCGAACCAGTACTAGATCAAGAGGCTAAAGATGCTAAGAATTGGATATTATTTCTACGACCATCAGCACAATATGATAAAGTTCCAGGGACTACTGTGTTTTGTTTGTGTTTTTCAATTCAAAGCATAAGCCTTGTAAATCTAACGTAGAAAATATCAATTTATTAAAAGGATAGTTTATCCATAAAGTATTGATGGGATCTGCTGTGTGTTTTGCATATGCGGCGTCCATTAATGGTGCCTATTAATCTTTATACCATTATAAAATTCAGCCTTGATTTCCAGCGTCAATTTTTACTGCTGGACTGCAATGATGCCGATACCACTCATCTGTTCTCAATGGTGTTGGATGATATATTCTGACAATTTGCCATCCATGTTCTTCTTTGTTCTATTGACAATCGTTATGCGAAATGATGCTTAATATATTTGGCGCAATCGGCGTTTGACCTATTATCGTAACTGCGCCACGATATGGTAGGCTGTGCTCTGCTTTGTTGTTGCGTATGCAGTCGCGGTACGCATTGCGGCCCATGTCTATATCTAGTACTATTGTGTCGTCAAATAGGTTTTATCAATAATCCAAATCTGATCTACAGGTATGCAAACAATGCTGGCCTGGTTTATAGGTAAAGTTTAATAGAGGTAGTTGCAATTAATATGAGGCGGACACATATATTGAGTATTGCAGATGCTAACATCACGCTAGCAGGTCATACGTCATTTAGAAAGAGAACGACTAGATACCTGGCATGGAAGAAAGGCTAAGCACTGATTTACATACGATTATCGTCGGGGTCAATACAATGCGCAGAACATAAAGACATTGACTTTGCATCGCATGTGTGTTTTTTTTGCAATTTGGAATGAATACGAAAAGTGGTATATCTATCACTAAGACTAATGCTCACATTTTGTTGAGTGGCAGGACAATTGTTAGGATAGCAAGATCAGTAATGCCAAGATCTACAAGGGACCCGTAACCACGTAATTTGATATTATTTCCACGGTAATCCATAGGCTGTTTAGTGAGCAGTTCCTGCACTAAACATTAAATCAGATAGACTGCAAATATTTGCCCACCTACTTGATGGAACCGATATTTTCGAATTCTCAACAAATGATGATCTTTTTTAGTCAGAAAAAGATTGAGATGCAGTTTAAAGATTTGTACCGATTCAAAAAAAACCGTAGTGTCTATAATCTGGACAACTTAATAGTAAAGTCACGAATGTTACCAACAAAGAAAAAAAGCTGTAAAAAACAACACGACAGGACCAAAAGGAGGTATTATATTATTTAAAGAACAGCACCGGAATATAGAAAGTAATACCGGATTATTCTTTGTGCATCAGTATTCAATGATTGATATATGGACTCCCTGAACCTGTTAAATTGTTCAGAGGCGTTAATTGTTTACGGATATAAACACAAACAAGGCACAGGTATCGCGGCTTTTTAGAATGTAAGTCATATAAACATTAATACGCTTTTTATCTTACGAATCTACATGGGAAATGTTGCAGGTGACTGGCTATGTGCTAATATTGAACCACTATTGTAAAGGGCGACCGTCAGCAGATAGCAAATAATCGGCCAATCAGCTTGAAATCCATAATCAGCACGATGCTGGGTCAGCATAGCTTTGTCTACGGTGGGCCAAGGGCAAGGTTAATGCGGAACCTTTACTCCCTCCTATTAGGCTTTTCGAACTCAATGGTCAATTATCACAGTTAACTATTTGTCAGACCCATCATCCGATTACAATCGCCAATTATTGTTGTCAGTTTTATCTATTTGCATTTGATAAACACGAGGCAAATGATCAAAACCCAATGTGTCGAAGCCAATTTGAACGATAAGTGTATGACGTTTACAAGCATGAAACGTGGTTTGCTTTATTTTCCAGGTGGCTGGGTATTATTCATGTCGCACATCAATCAAGAAAAAACGGTGGATGACTTTTCTGTCATTAAAGGCGATGCCATCCACTGGGTACCAATGATTGCACGTGCAGATTGACGCCACTAAATCATGTTTGATCTTCCCAAGATTCAGCTTTATACTATCAGAATAGAGATAAATATATAACTGATGCTAAGGGTTAATATGTATCATACGAATAAGAGTAATGTAAACCGATCTCTCTATTTGCAATACTGCCAGATCAGTTTTAATGAGATCCAGAGATGCCTGACCTATTTTGTGATCATTCACATGTAGGGTTATCAAAAATCGTGTTCAATTCTACATTGCCCGACAAAGCAGTACAGTCAAGTTATTTAGCGATTGCTGCCACTCAGTAAATATCAATGCATTTGATTTCTGGTATTCATATGTCGAACACAAAAGACGTAATAACATCGGATTTATGAGGTTGCGAACCCCTGGAACGAAATGTGTTTCCTACACAACCAATAATTACTGACTGGTGCGGCTTACCAGCTATCGTTAATTTTCTCGTCGAGAGACGGACATGACCGGACTCAAGCATCCGGTTGTTTACCAACTTTCTTCCATTTATAGGTTTTGTCAATAATTATTTCAGCATTTGGCATGTGTCGCAAATCCATTGGTAACGATTGTGTTACAAATTACCTTAACCACTACAGGGTATAACGCAGTAAGAGGCAAAAGGGTTCAAGCACGAAAAAATACGAATGTGCAGCCCTGTGTCGGCGATGATAGTAATCTCTCACCACACGGCTAATTGCTACCTCTTTCTTAAAACATAAAATAAATGGTTGATCAACTCGATACGCTAGTAAGAATGACATCAATCATGAAATAATTTCGGATACACGACATTTACTATCGTGTGAGAATAAGCTTGGCTTCAGAAATGAGCGCCTGTGATGGCTACCTCTTATCAGCTGTCGTGTGATCGAAGAAGTGGTGCACCTGAGGAGACCAACGATCATGATTTATATGCCAACGGCAACCTCAGCAAGGTGTAAAATTGAAGTACTCGCAATATAACGGAGCATTTGATGTCGCCTTAGGGTCCCGTAGAGATCATGTTCACAATGACACTGGAAATACCACGCAATCGATCTAGTCGTTTAAGTCAACGAATACAGATTAGAAGAATTCCTTTTCGAACTAGGATGGTGCATCGTTTCAGATCAAAAATAATGGATAAACCTTCTTTTATTGTAGTGGGATTATCGAGACGTTCGAGATCAAGTCATCAGACACAATGAGTGTTATCGTATTTATTTAAATCATGTAGGAATAATTTGTTACTATTTACTTGCATTGTTTCCGTGGCCTATGTGTTCAATTTGCTCATAAAATAAAGGCCAGTTATAACATAGTTATTTGATTGTCTTGCAAAATTATCACAATCCGATTTAATGCCTCTACTGCTATGTGCACTGACGGCTTTGGTTGTTTCAAATGCACTGCTCAAATAGTCACCCATGAATTATCAGCTGTGTCGATTCCATTGCTGGATCCCGGTCGGAAACATAAGCCGATGCGCAATTAATAAACAAGTCAAAGCATAATAATAAGCCACACCTGGCCGTTTAACCATCTATAAAGTAAAGAGTTGGTGATGTCACTCAAGGCCAGGAACGAATGTTTCAATGGTCGATACATATGCCAAATTAGCGAGATTAGAAGAAGTATGATGACACTTACTTACAGATAATGGTTATGTGCAGTAAAGCGGTGTTCAACGAACAAAAAGCAGGCCTCGCTTTACACTACCTTGTAGATGATACCCGAGAGGGATAACCGGAAAATGATGGAAGTGCATTCCGACCTGTAATAAGCTGGACTCGAAACACACCCATCTGGTTAGCATCATTACAGGTTTATCTGTAATTATTTTCTCTAAAACTCAAGAACGCACACACGTGACTTGTACAGATGAGGCGAGAAAGGTATGTACGACTATGACGTCGTTAAATCGAAACGAAGAACATGAATTATCTGTGTTTCAGCTTTTGTGAAATATTGCAGCCGAAGATTTGGTGCGATTTTATAGATAAGTAGCACACCTAAGAATGACCTGTGCATAATATGTTGCATCCGTAGTGTTTGTGATAGTAAGAATAAGACTATGAGCATATAGGCGGAACATAAGAGGATATGTAGAATAATCCCTACAGAAGTCCTTGATGAATTGTTGGATCGATTGTTTTGGTAGCGTAGTTCTAGCCAAGTACGCCTATGATCTCAATACCTGACTTAACAACTGGTTCTATTCATTGTGCGTGCAGGGATAAAAACTCTGCTAGTTTCATTACTTTTAGATAATGGTGTGCTTTACAATCTGCATCTAATGCACTCGATGGCCCTGTGGATTTTAAACAAGCCTTGATATACAACCAATCGATAATAGAAGAATGGACATTTAATAGTCTATAACCAAGGATATGTTACTCTGCAACCTTATACGTAATCAGCCATGGCTGTAAGGTGTTCCATTCCGGTAATTGGGCGGATATTAAACTCTGCTATTATGTTTACAGAAATGTCGGTTGGAATATAATGAATAGCGTTATGAGATTCAGAATGAAAACATAAAGTATGTATAACAGACGCTCATCCCGGTTAGGTGTGAATTAGGAGTCACATTTGCTTATATTATAATACTGTGTGTATAGGAATCACATCTATGTATAGAGTACTTTCAATACCAATGTTTTTAAGGTTAATATAGGCACACCGTTTTATGGTGCATCAACTGAGAGCACCGGTCATTTGGGAAGGCTTATTGTTTCCGCAAAGCGAGAGACTAGCCAGACTGGTAATCAATGCATATTTTAGTCGGCACCCTCGAAATGCATTCTCGTTGATTTGTTGAGCAATAACACTGTCAACTATAGACAATATATCAAGCCTCAGCTGAGAATAACCTACTTCTGGAGTGCTTAGAGCGAAGTGAGAGTATACATAATATTGCTTTTACGATTCGTGATCTATGGATGCTGCTGACGAATCACCGTCCGCATGTTGAGTAGTTGTATGAAGTGGCAGAGATCATCAACATTGCCAGCTCTATTAGTTTCGTTTAATAGCGTAACAAACCAACTTTAAAAGGCAATTCATGTCACCTAATCACCACTGTATCACTGATCATCTCGGAATGTGGCAATATGCTGACAATTGTTTGTCAGGAATATGACTGATTGTTGTAAAATATGAAAATAAACTTTCGCTGCTGGCTTTAGGCATAACAAAATAACACAAACCTAGTGAAATATCAAAATTAGTGGGTACATTTTGTTTTTTTATTGACGGCGGTAAGATGCAGGTAAAGCATGCACGTTTTAAATTCCTCTTCTGTCACAATAATCCAATGTACCATAAAAACTTAGCACCTATATATTCGAATCCTTATATTTGACATTTCAGAACACCGAACGGTGGAATGCATTATTTTAACACTCAGATATAATTGTGCTACAGACCAAAGGGAATCACGGATACAGTGTACATATGATTTTATCGCAATGGCAATATAACTAATATTACGTTTGTTCAGTTATGCAATTATGACGCGCCATGGACGGAATTAAGTCGTGTCAGGTATTCTCAACAGAAATAAAGTACGTCATTTTTAATATCATTTGAATACATGGTAATTCCTGCTCATGTTCTTCATTTCGCCGTATTAACCTCCCAAACTCACTGCGTTACCGTTTATTAATAGATAGACCTAGAAAAATGGTAATTGAATATTTAATGTGAAATAATAAGACATGTTGCCCATAGAAGATCGGTCTGTCTAACATACATTAGTTAATACACATGGTGTTCTGCCATAAAATAACGTCGCGCGTCCGAAATAAGAGAATCACGAACCAGCGAATCGGACAATGCACAACTGAGTAAATTGCTTTCAATAAATGGCATTTGCATCAAAATAGGTTACAGATAATGAGGAACAGACTCAAACTATAACTTGTGTAGTGCCGTGTTGCCAAACGCACAAACCATTTCACATACATTCTGAACCTCATAGGTAATTGTTTACGATGTGCTTTAAATAATTCTTCTATTGACCCTTGCCAGATCTTTGAAAAACTATCAGATATAAAGATTTGAAGTGCAACAGTCAACGATTACTGTTTGTATACCAAAGCTGATTTGACTAAGGAGATCGACTTCCGTGCTATTTTAATAACGTCCAAAGTGTTCAGCATAACAGATAAAGACCGGAATCGATAAGTGGTCACCAGCAGTACTAAGATGGTATGAGGGGTGCTAAACTTTTATTCAATATTTTCTGTATAGATTCCTGCTGCCTTATTGACAGGCCTCCCGGTGACTTGTAGCTCACAATTCAATTATCTTGGATTATACCTGTTCGTGAAGATGTTCATAATCAAGCTTGGTTCCCCGTGCTGTTATGAAGTCGTTAAAGTGCATTAAACACGTTAGTGAATATTTCCATCACCAAGATGACATGCAATCTTTAAGATGTTATGTGCTGGGATCAATCAGTACGAAATGACACTGGATAAATAAGCATTCTACTTGGTGCAAAATAATGTTAATAACTTTAGCTGTCAAAATACATGAGTCGCATTAAACCGTAAGGATACACGATAACGAGCGTTCAGTTTTAAATGACCTTTTCCACCACTTCCTTCCTAACATGGTCCTCTTGTCCACCAATGAAGATAAATTACCGACACCCGGTTCGAATTTCCCGAGAGTTGACATATCTCCCTGCCATACAAAAAGGTCAAGCTCATCAATATATAAGTCTGGTGTTGGCAAATTGGTACATTTAAAAACATATATCATTAATCTTCTAGTTCAGAAGATGTTGTAAAACATGCAAAACTAAAATGGCAGGAAAAGAAGCTTTTGCTATTGTAAGCCATTTATGGTGTGCAAATTAATGGAAATGTTAGATAAATTCATGAAAAACTTCTCGACTATCAATATTGATGAAAAGTCTAAAATGGACAAAAATTTCTCTGCCAGTGCTCATGGGCAAAAAAACTATCGGTCGATCAGTTGGTAAGGATGATTAATCAAGTGTAATATCTTTGAACATATAGCAACATGTGAGCCATGCGGGTTGCTTGAGTCTTAACCACAATCAATATTGGGACATTCAAAAACATTTTCAGCCTAATTGTTTTGCTTATTCGATTTATACGCCATATTAACAAACGGGAATTGTTTCCACTTCAATTCGTTTTCTGTCACCACTACGAGAAAACAAATAATGGAAATAGGATCCAACCCGTGAAAGTGGAAATTATTGCTACCGCTGGCATTGACGGGTGTTAATAAGCATGTTATGCAAATATTGTCACCAAAATGCAGTCAGCGTTAGAATACGGAGTACAATCCGATTTCCTCTGCGTCTATGCGATTTAGAGATTTTTATGTGAACTTCGAAAAGCGGACATAACCACCGATCATTGATTGAAAAAGTTCAGTATCACTGCCTACAAGATGTCAGGTAGCCAGCGGGGTCATGTCTTAGATGTGTTAGGATACAAATTCGCCCGAGTACTGACATGATATTAACGAAGTTTTCCATCATTTCAACATAACAGGCACATGGATGTGTATTTCACATTTCAACTGAGTATATAAACATCAATTTGCCAATTAACGTTTAGTAAAGAAACATCAAATGTTTTGTACTTCCACAGAGAGAGCTGGTTTGTCATTGCGCGTAAATTTGCTCCAGATCAACCTCTATATGCTCACCGCCTCGTGTAGGTTGCTTAAGCTTTTCATTGCTACCATTCAAAGCTAGATTTCCTTTCAAATGTCTATCATATCATCCTCTTGTACTTTATCAGCCGAGTAAAGTAGTAAAAATAGCGACAAAAGCATTTATCGTTAAAAGCGTCGCTGCAATCGTGGAAAAGATGCAAGTCTTGAACGAAGGTAGAACCCATAGGGCCATTAAGGTCGTCTATCAGCATAAGCTGATAATAACCAATATATTAAACCGCATTTTTTACATCTGGAAAAAGTATTAAATAAGAATCATAAACAAATGAGAATGATGTCATGTTACGCAAATCGATGTTTAGCAGGACAAATATACATGAGACCTTTTCTCCAGTCCTTCGCTTGAGCATCGCAATGTTTTAGGGTACAGTCCATTTACTCTTGAATTACGTCGACGTATGCTACCTGCTTATTGCATTTCACTTTTTTTGATTGCATTAATATAATACGATCTTTTGACCTGTTCGTTTAATACTCTCCGCATCATCCAGCTATATCATAATGCAGATTTCATAAATAACCGCTTACCATCGGTATTAGCAAATACGTAATCGCTTATAACTAATAGAGAAGAGGTGTCAGATATCCTTATTTTACGTCATAGCGACTTGCAGGGCATTATCAAAAGATATTGACCATCAATTACATGTTATCAACAAAAGCGATAAAACCTATAAATGCCGTTTTCGCGATAGTTATGTTTTTGTCACTCTCAATTATATTTTACAATTGAGACAGCGGAATGAGCCATGATAATCTAAATGTATACTAGCTGCAGTGCTGTCTCGGTTAATCCGGTCTCGCATTTATCAACCTAATTGGAGACTGAAGATTGTTTTTCGAGCCCTATAGCATTTGTTATATTACATCGTTTCTGTACCGATGCCACCCGTAACGATTAACCTGATGTCTGGGCTAGACGATGAGAAATCAGCGTTTTTAAATACCTCTCGGCTAATAACTGAATTCCACATTTTCTAGAAACAGACAAGAAGTTAAATAACTTGCCATACTTTGTCATGTTACCGCTTTAATGAAATAATACAATGGCGTAAAATATTTGCAATCAACATATTTGCGAATCAACAAATCCTATAGCAGAGATAATTTGGTGAAAAAACCGCCATTATGATGCCAAAAATAATAGCAGATATACAGAGACTTGGAGCATTTAGTTTTTATCGCACACGTATCCGCAGTGATCACATTTGGCTTAAGAACATATATTTCATTCAAAGCTCATGGATTTTACATAACTGGATAAACGGATATATCAGCGGGATTCACCTGTAAAATACTTTATGTTTGGGCACAGGTCCTCGTATTACATAGATAATGTCAATTTAAACGGATAAAATCCTTATGGTTTTTGACTCATTAGGTACTATGAGCATAACATTGATATTAGCTTGGAACCTGTACAACATTGAAAATCTCTTCTAGAGTATATAACCATTCGCAGCATATCCAATTGCGATTTACCGAGAATATTATGATTTGAAAAACCAATCAACCGCAATATATTTATTTACTCGATTTGACCATCTTTACAAGGAGAGACAAATATAATTTAAGTAGGTGCACACCCTCTTCGGCCACTCTCGGGATGTGCGGGTACATCTGTCATTCCAGGTCAGGGACAGAAATTAATTTTGTGTTTGGATAGAATTGAGGCTAAACATAAGACGATCGCTGTCTGTGCGTTATGGTGCAATTATTTGTGAGCAGTTGTTGGTGGACAATAACATATTAAAAAAACATCGACATAGCTGCTTCCTAACTCTTGACCTTAGCGAAATAATTGTCTTCCAAACAAATACTTCATTGCTCATTACCTAGTTAAACTTTGTATGCGCAGCATGTAAGCGTGGCCTACAAACGTACAGTACGTTTTGTGTTCAGCTGATACGGTCTATCTTTCTATTCTAGACTGTATACTATGAGTAGTAATTATTTTGCTTACCTCAAAATATAATTTTTTGTTAAAAGATATTTTCAGAAGACAGAACAAATGATAAGCTTTGAGAGTCATAAAAGCATGCCAAAGTTTAATTTCTAATATCTGCTCAAACAGGTCAGCATGAATAATCCGCCATACTGTGCAAATATGTGACGGCATTAAACCAATCGGTCTATCCGGATTTTTACCGGAATCGATGCGTTAAGCAACGCACTGACCACTCAGTGATACTCAACCCGATAACTTTTCAGGTCTGATACAGGGACTATAGTGTAAGAATAGGATACATACTTCCAATAAATTTTGTTCATTAAATACACGTTCCGGTGTGAATGCTTAGTTGATCGCAAAAATAATCTGCAGACGATTGTCGTTACAGCATTTTGCCTGCATATCGATATTGCACGCTTGTCGAAACTGATTGCGTCTAAAAAAAGTGCTATGAATTTTAAAACCTGGTTGTGTGCAAGTTGTTTGTATAACAAATCTGCGATGGTTGGACACGGCTATTAGCATATGTGAAAGTAATACAATGCAATCACTCTCATATTTGCAAATGATCATTCGGATTGCTTTACCATCGCCACTTATAACCAGCAATACACAATAACCATACCAACTGCATATTTACACTGGAACGCAACACACTTCCCATCACCATCATTTCGGCTTGCAGCATGGTTCATTTTGCATGAAAACAGACGTAAAGGATATGTTATCGACATTTTCAGAATATTCATCGAATAGATTTGTGCGCATTGCTCAAATATCCATGATTAAACAGTGATTTTATCGACAATTTTCCATGTGCAGTTCGATAAAGAAAATTTTATGATTTGGCCCCAGTTAAAAGAGTGAAATATGGCTTGATCCTTTACTGGAAATATTGATTTCAACAGAAACGATAAAGACTGATTCACCCAAAGAGCGATGCAATTGTTGCAGTGCCATCGATTAGTTGGCTTTTGATCCATTGTGATAACCTAAAAAGCCATGATGGACCGCTGTTCATGTGAATGGAAAATGCTGCTGTCTTTTTATGTACTTTTGCTAAATACGATAGATTGCTTTTCCGTGATTTATGTTTTATATTTTACCAATAATAAAAAAGGACATCCATTTACGCTACAGAATCTTTGAATGCCATAACCTGATGATTATATAAACTTAACATAGCATATGCTGTATATAATGTGGAATGTACATTACAGAGTTGCATACCGCCGGCAACCCAAAAAACTCAAGGAATGCATTTAAAAGATATGTAATTGGTAGTGATTTTAACTCCTGATAATAACTTGCAGGAAAATTGACATGTTTCTGAACCGAGTTGCATTTTTCACCTTTTAATTTTAACTAAGGATTGCATTGTTGCTAATGTCAAGCGCTCTATTTGGTACTAGTGACCATTTAATTTATTGTTATGTCAACGGTCCCCTAATTCCGGTCGTAGAACATCAGATGATTGACAGTTATTGAACAGTTGAGTTCATTAGACGATTATTGTGGAAGTGTGGACAAACATTAGACTGCATTTAAAGCGATAGATTCCGATGCAATCAGAAATTTTCATCACTCAGGAAAACCCTTTCGATGGCTCAATAGTAAATCCTGTCGACAAGGAAATTACGCAGTTTCAAATGTATAGGAAAGTAGGACAAAATGACTCTCTGATGTTGTTTCAAAGAACGCGATGTTTTAGTAAAACAAAAAGCCGTTAAAACAGCATATCATTTATAAACAAATGCCACTGCTTTTTCCAATCATGCGCAGGCAAATTGGAGAAACTTAATTCAAACAAACAGCCAGACAAGCATGGCAACATCTGTGATATGTTGAGAAATTCGGTGCATGAAACGATATGAAAAAAGACAAAGAAATATGTAATATAATTCGCTGCAAATTTAACTAAATCAACTTACTTAAGAAAGGATCATTTATAGCTGCTTTGCAAAGTAAGTGCCATGAACATTGTTAGAGTGGCCATTATGAATAATTAGCTGCACTATATTGCGTCGTAAACTGCAAGCGCTTAGAAAAAAGCCTGATTGGATGCCCGAGTTGTTCAGGACAAATCTGATATGGTTAGATACGGCTATCGGCTTGGTTGACTGAAATACACTTTCGTCAATTGCACTGCTGCCAATAAGTATACAACTACGTTATTGAGTGCATTATTAAGCTCAAAGCCAGTGTACTTTGCATAATTATAATTCCTTTCAATAATATGAGAGATAGTTCGTTATATTTGTCAGTTTTATTCTAAATGTGACTTTGTCTGGTTGGTGTCATTATTCATGTGTGATCGTCTGTATATGTGTATTAACGCCATATTCAGTTCGTAATCAGCGTTGTCAAACAGTGTGGAGTAATGAAACCCCGCCCTACTCGAGCATGCATTTTCATTTATAGACCAGGAGCTCTAAATGATTCCCCTACCCATGAATATACATCCCGCTGGTCAAAGATTAATATGTAGCCAAACTTGTAATCAAAGCCTTTAGTAATTGTCAATGCCAAACCAGAAACATTTGCGCTTGCTGTAGTTACCGTCGTTCAAACTATGTTGGAAAACCAGCTCCATACGGCTCAGCGACTGGATCTTACCACAGTGATCTATATATTATAAGAATAATAAACAGACCGTCTTCGAAACCTCTCAAGAAGAACTAACATCCCATTCAATTATTAGGTACACGGTGAAATTATCATTTCAGAGCAGATACAAATTATCTATTGTATAGCAATCTTAATATTGTGTGTGTATGAATATATTTACAAATCACTGCACTTTCTTTTTTATTCATTTAGCATGTGTGCATAGGGAGGCCAAGCTGATAAATATTGGCAACTATTGCAGCAAATATATGATTGCCAATAACACCATTTCCGCTGTGGCAAATTTGCCGTTAGCCAAACTTAGTAAAGCCAAACGATTTGTGATTAATGAGAATAAATCAAGTCTGGTATGAACGGCCCGGCGGACGTGACTCATGATAAACTTTTAATCTTGACAAGTTGTTCCGCGCTGAAATAAAATCGTGAAGCTGTCAAAAAGCAGACTAACGACACCTAATTTGTTGCTCTTGAAATCAGGGGAACATCACTGCTCTACTAGAGCGTACAGATCGACTCCCTGACTTTGGTAACTTTGATATGCTAATTTTAGCTGTGTTGCCATTGCATGCTTTATACGTGGTTTTTGTTAGCGGTATGTTGCTAATGGACAACTCCTTTAGCCTGCCAAGCTACAACATTTCAGATATTCTTTGTTTTCGACCAGTGCTTCTATGATTTAAGTTAAAGTGATTCATAAAACACAGAACAGACATCATTAAAACAATTAGGTGATTCTAGAGAAGGATAACTAGTTGAGGATAAAAGCTTATAGCGCCTTGAATGGGCTCAGCCAAAAGTTGATTCTGTTCCCAAAAGATTGCTGCTTACTAGGAATTGCTAATTCTAGTAGTTCTGTAGACAAGTCGAATTATTTTGTGACCAAATTATACAAATAAAAGACCTTCGCAAATCTCATTTCTAAGACCAGCATACATTTTATACAAATATATTCATATTATAATTCGTCTCGTAGCTTATTTGCCAGGCCTTTTTTATCGTTGCCACATTCACAGTCGCACTGCGAATGTTGCTGATAACGCATATATTATGTCAATGGTGCTAGATGGTAGTTTTTTTACAACGTACCAGCCGTGCCTTAGCCAGTCCCCTACAGCCCCTTGATCAATTTGTTTATGAATAATTGCTTACAAAGAATGTAAACTTGTTAAAGGATAAAATAAGCATGCCATGATAATTTCTCCATGGCCATTTTTAATGAGGAATGATTTGCTTTGCGCGATGGACGTACGTAATGGGCTTTGAATTAAGAATCTTCATTTAATCAATATATTTATCAATCTTATGTAATGCTGAATTCATTAACCATTGGTCAAGGAATTGGAAAAGACCACCAAAGAGATAATTATTCTTATACGTGGATCTTTTAGACCCTCCGTCTTTATCCAAGTAAAGCTGTTTAAGACACCATTGATTCAATATTTGCCCCCTTACTCTATAATATGTATTTGTCGTGATTATATCGTTTACATTTAGATTTGTCTTTGTGGTTAGACTGCCTTTTTACTGGGTGATGTATGCAGTTACATTGTTGATTAAATGCCGGTCGTGTTGCTCTGTTAACAAAGAGTTTACCGTTAATGGCGCCGCAATTAAATTTGATTGGACGAAGCAGATCTTCAATGGATTCATGATCACATGCCCAACCAATTACATATTTCGGTAAAGTACAACATACAAGATAATATAAAAGCAACCTGGTGGTTGTTCGCATGCAAGCATGTCAACCGCGACAAATGCAGATTTGAAGATATCAGAGGAGTGGGGGGGGGGGGTGCTGCACGCGCCACCGTTTACAGCGCTAATTAAGGTGCATTATAAAAGAAGGAGCAACAACAAATTGGAACGTGAATGTTTAAAGTCAGGTTAATCACCGTTCGTGCTGCGAGGCAGACGCAGCTTTATTTCGTCCGACACAGCTTGTTTTTATATATATTAGATACCAAAGAGTCCCTCAATGACAAGATTGATATATGTAACAGTTTCAATCATCCAGCGTTCGTTAGGCATGACAGTCTAAGCATCAATGTTTACATCATTTGTAGTGCCATTAAGTAAATCAATGAATAGAAAGAACAGAATATGCCAGAGGCTTAATCCATTGCTATCAAATATTGATTTAAGCCGAAATCTGCCAATTCAGCAATAGCAGGTTGCAGTTAGTGTATGAGGTATTTTGCTGCTGCTCCTTTGTGATTACGCTATACAATGATTAAAGTGAACCCTCTAGCAACGTCATAAGATTTTCATTGAAAGTCCTAACTGCATGCAAATGTCCAACACTGAAATTCGTGTTTATTGCGAGAGCGCTTCCTCAATCGGCAAATGATGGGTAATGACAGTGACCATTGAATGATTGCTGCCAGAAAGATAAACCAATGAACAAACGATTAACCGATCGAAGCATGAAAGTTTACCTGTACATAACATTTCAACCAATCCTTATAATCGTAATTGGTGATGTCATCAAAGATCAGTAACGAGTATTGAAATGCCCTAACAGTTCCATTTGCCACATATGCAGCTTTTCAATGGCCTGTGGCTTATCTTATTCGATCGATCCTGATTTAAATGACATAGCCAGACTTCAGCAATTAATAACTCAAGTGTTTGCAATGTGACTATTCGATTCTGCACTAAGAATAGCTAAATGATGTCTTATGGTGACAATTTAGTACGACGAACGAATAAAATGTTTTGTTAAAATAATGTTGCCATTCGGTTCAGTATACAAGGCATTTGATACACTTCGCCAACGCGTTCTCACTCAGGCGTCTCTGTTCTATGCCATTGAGGCTCTCTTTCAAAACTACACTAAGGATTTATAGCATTTTACTTGGGGGCATTTTGCTCACGAAGAATTGTGTTTTCCCTGTTTAAGCTTTTAGTGTACATTGTTTTTGTCAGACTTTGCTTGCAAATGGACAACCATGCAGGCGCCTACATGAAAACGTAGCAGCAATACCATCGTAAATGGTTTTGACTATAGACGTAAAACTGATGTAGTTATTTACTGCCGATCATTCATATTCAATAAACCACTTCGGACAAGACCAACAGATGAAGCATCTGAAGCGATTCAAAGGGGCAACACCAAGTTCATATGCATTTTGCTATTGTGCAATGAATTTTTCAAGACCTGGAATTACCGCCGGCTAATAGTCTGCTTATGGTGCCTGCGCAGCAATGCGGATTACAAAACATCATGCTTACACGGCCTTAATGGCGATATCAGAGAGGAATGACGTGCTGTTGATGAAAGTGCATAGCGCCCTGTAATGACTTAGACCGCAATATATATTTATAGAAACATAAAGCTACCCATCTGGTTTGCATCATTGCTAGGTATTTCTATTAACGCTGAATGTTTTTTGATGTTATGCAGACCAATAGGTTCTTTTGATAAATATATTAATATTAAGTGGGACAGATCTTATTGCTACGACCATCGGCACAATATGATAAAGCTGCAGGTTCAACTTTATTTGTTTTTTTGCTGTGATTCAATTCAAAGCACGAGTCTAGTAAATATATTGTATTAAAACGATTGTTTATCCATAACCTGTTGTTTGGATCTGTTGTTTGTTCAGTTTTTGCGGTACCCATTAATGGTGCCTATTAATCTTGATACCTTTATATCATTGATGTCAAACTGCAAAGATGCCGATTCCACTCATATGGTCTTAATGGTATTGAATGATATATTGTGACAATTTCTAATCAGCATTATCTATTTGTAATTGATCAATGCAAGTCAAAAGATCCAAACCCAGTGCGTCGAAGCCAATTTGAACGGTACGCTGATATATATTGATGGCTACAAGCAATATGCATGTTGTGCCTTATTTTCCAGGTGGCTTGGTATTATTCATTTCGCAGATCAGTCGTACCTCAACTTTCACAAAGTAAGAACGGTGAATGACTTGTCTGTCATTAAAGGTGATACCATCAACTGGGTGCCAATGATTGCACGTGCGAAACATATATGACATCAGATTGACGCCACTAAATAATGTCTGATCTTCCCAAGATACAGCTACATGCTATCAGTATATCGATAAATGAATAACTGACGCTAAGGGTTCATATATATCACCTGAATAAGTGTAATATAAACAGATCTCTCCATTTTCAAAGCAACCAGTTCAGTTTTAATGAGATCCAGTTGTGCCTGACGTTTTTCGAGATCATTCACATATAATGCTATCAAAAATAGTGTTCAATTCAACATTGCCCGAAAACCAGCGCAGTCAAGTTCATTAGCGATTGCTGCCGCTCAGTAACAAAACAATGCATTTGATTTTTGGTATTTCTATGTCGAACACAAAAGACGTAATAACATCGGATTGATGATGATGATAACCCCTGGAACTGAATGTTTTCCCCACACAACCAATAATCACTGACTGGTGGTGATAGCAGGTGCGGATTACCAGCTATCGTTCAATATCTCGTCGAGAGACGGACAGGACCGGCATCCGATTCTTTACCCACTTACTTCCATTTATAGGTTTTGTCAATAACTATTTCAGTACTTGGCCTCTGTCCCAAAAGCATTAGTAACAATTTTGTTACAAATTACCTCAACCAGCCGGGGTTTTAACGCAGTCATACGAAATTGGGTTCAAACACGAAAGGATACGAATGTGCAGAACTGTGTCGGTGATTGAAGTAATCTCTCAGAATACGGCCAATTGCTAACTCTTTATTAAAACATAAAATAAATAAGCATTGTGATATTACGCAACACTTTACACTAGCTTGAAGCATGGCAAATAAGGACACGCTCATAAAATTGCATATATATCATTGACGTATTAATGTATGTAGCATGCAGCAGCCAATTAGTGTAGGATCATTTGAATGTTTCAATTGATCCTACACTAGATCGTTGGCTAATGTTGGTCGATCAAGCCTATGATTGTGTTATATACACTCAAAGAAGAGGTATATTGCTTTGCTATCGTATAACTAATATCAACAAAACACCATTGATATATCAAGCATCAGAGATGGTGTTAAAAGGCTATAGGCTTGATGACTAAATGTAAGACTAAGTTTAATGACATGGTTAATGTACAGTAATGCGAGGTTCAACGAACACAAAGCAGGCCTCGTTTTACACAGCCTTGAAGGAGATACCCAATAGGAATAACCAGCGAATGATGGAAGAGCATATCGACTTGTAATTATCTGGACTGGAACAAAACCCGTTTGGTTAGCATCATTACAAGTTATTGCCATTAATTTCGTGCAGTTTATCTGTATTTTGTTCAAAGCTCAGGAACGCACACGCGTGACTTTTGTAGATGATGCGAAAAAGTTATGGGCGACACTGGCGTCGTTAAATCGAAACAAAGAGCATGAATTATCTGTATTTCAGCTTTTGTGAAATATTTGAGCCGAAGGTTTTGATGCGATTTTATAGATAAGTAGCACACCATCGTGAACAGTTTGACTCATCCTTTTCGGCCCTACAACGTCGTTTGTGTCTTCAATTCATCACGTCTTCAAAGTCGACAAAACCAAGCTCGACAATAGAATGACCTGTTCATAATATGTGACGTTCATAGTGTTTATGATAGTTAGATTAAGGCAATGTACTTATATGCGGAACATTAGAGGTCAATATATTTGTAAAATAATCCATAAAGAAATCTTTGACGCGTTGTTGCATCTATTGTTTTGCTTGCGTAGTTCTAGTCAAGTTCGCCTGTTGATCTCAATACCTGGCAAAACAACGGTATAAAAACACAGCCAATTTCATTGCTTTTAGATAATGGTGTGTTTTACAATATGAATCTAATGCTCTCAATGGCCCTGTGGTTTCTAAACAAGCCTTGATATACAACCAATCGTTAATAGAAGAATGGACATTTAATAGTCTATAACCAAGGACTTGTTTCTCTGCTACCTCATTCGTAGCGATTGCGTAATCAGCTATGTCTGTAAGGTGTTCAATCACGTTAATTGGGCGGATATTAATATTTCAATATATATATATATATATACATATATATATATATATATATACACATATATATATATATGTACATATATATTGATGTATAAACATAAATATACATATATATAATATATATATATATATATATATATATATATATATATGTATATACGTATACATACAAATATAAAATTTAGAGATTTCTATATATATATAAATGCATGTATATATATATATATACATATATATATGTATATATATATATATATATATATATATATATATATATATATATCTATATATATATATATATATATATACCTATATATATATATGTATATATATCGTTGTATAAAAATATATATACATATATGAATAAATATCCTTTTTAGAGATTTATATATATATAAAGGAATATATATTTATATATATATATATATGTATATATATATATAAAAAGATGTATATATAAATATATATATATATATATATACAAAAATACACATGTATATATATATGTATTTACCTGTATATAAGATATATGTATATATAAATGTATATATATATATGTATGAATAAATATATATGTATCTTCTATATATAAATATATTTATATATATATATATATGTGTATATATATATCTATATATATGTGCATATATATAATTTATATACATTAATATATATATATGCAGATATATATATATCTCTATATTATATATATCTATAGAGATATATATATAGATATATATAGATATATATATATATCTATAGATATCTATATATATATATATCTATCTCTCTCTATCTATATATCTCTCTATATCTATATATATATATATATATATATATATATATATATATATATATATGCCTATATATATATGTAAGTTTTTATTAGCCTGCCCGATCCAGTAATAAGTCCAGAATCTCATTTGCCAGTCATCCGACATTTCGACACTGCCGAGAGTTTGCTGTTTATGGCGATCTATCATCATACCTGCCATCCTCAATACAATAATGTGTGTTATCTGTATTATTCACAAACGGCTTTCTCCTAAGCTTCTGACGAATTGTCGCACTGCACCGTGTCGATTTACAAGATTTTATACACCACCAAGCTCACGTTGATTTACTGGTGGATAGGAAATAACTATCTATAACAAACTGAGGTGAAACACTTATTTACTATTAGTCATTAAGGATAAAGTAGTATTTATGAAAGGAACGATGTACATCATTGATCGCGTCTAGTCATCTATCGGTATCAACTTACAGTGACAATGGTGTTAAAAATGCATTTTTTCCCGTGCCACACTCGATTTGTGACTAGACTGTTCTTCCGAGAAAACTACTACTCGGTCAACAAATGTTCATCTAATCGGCTGCCATTCATCCTTAGTTAGTTTGGCTGACGATTTGCTTAAAGATATTTGTAGGGTGAATATGTAGAAATTATTAAGCGATAGGTGATCACTTTATCTTGGATCTTTGCTGTTTTATGTCCTCATTGCTTCCATAGGGCCACAATCATTCAAGTATATTATTAATTTGTGCGCTACAGAAATATTTTTCTGCATCTCTTAAGTAATCTGTGATGGCCTGAATTGATATTATGTACCCTGAATTAGAGAATACTAGTGCGCTATGTGGATCGAGAATGCTGTACTGAAAATTGCTGGAATCATGCAAAGATCATTAGAAGTATGCGATAATGAGCGTTTTCATGTCATTGAAACATCTTGGGGTATTTATGAATGCAATCTCATTTAATATTCCATGTTAGCCACCGGAAGGCCAATGTATCATTTTTCGGTGCCATTACATGACGTGATTGTTCGCTGCTCGTGTTGCGACTATTGCATTTCTACACTCCTGCTTTTCGGTTCTTTAAACGTATACTCTAGCAACTTGTCGAGATGCTGAATTTAAAGTCGAAGAATATCGTTTGACATCAGGGACCGCGTCAGCTATAGTTTGGATAAAGGGCAATAAACAGACTTATCACATCATTTTGGTCGCTTCATAATGTAATTATTGGTAAGTAAAGTGTTTAAATAATTTCATAATGCATACATAACCAAAGTATAAACAACTTCCTGACAAATATGCTGACTAAATCTATAATAATGGTTACACATTGTACAATTGATTGATTTGGTTAAAATAGAACTGTCACGTTATGTTTGACGCCATTTATGGTTGTAAAAAAAGACTGAACGCCTTTTCATCAACCAATTAAAGTCTGTCAATGATTTTAACTCTTGCTAAGTTTCTCGTGCATGGGCATAACGTTCATATTCTGGATACAATCTGTTATTGTTGCAAATATATATGGTATTGCATGTTTGGCATTGAGTTAATACAGGAAATGCACGATTTGCGATGCTGATCATATCTAATGAATGCTTCATCATTCAGCATTGAAGATGCACGTCACTTTCAAGGTACAAACTGTTTCAGGCGCAGATACTCAAAGTGCTAAAAATAAAGGCAGTATAAATTGTGCGGTACTTATCAGTGAAAAAGGAAATAATGCATTCTTATCTTTACTGTGCGAAATTTTTCGTACCCAGGGTCCCAAATGGCATCATTATACGTATCAAACAAGGGCAATGAAACTTGTCAGTGACCTTTAGGCTTATATAGCGTCCAGTAATAATTGTGTCACAGAGCAACTGCGGGTTGTTCATTTAAGCGGATGTTCTGATAATATATGCAGATACCGAATTATTTGAGGACGGTACAGTGTCTCCTATATCACACAATTGCTTCTAATGTGATTGGCTACTTCCGAGTTTTAATACCAACGACTCCATCATTTTGAAGTTGTTTTCCTGGTTTCTTACTGCGTTTTACGCGCTCGTCTTTCTATCAATGTATCATGACATAGCTGTGCGGTTAGTTAACCTCCCTATGACTATATCATCAGTCACAAATGGCATTTAGCATATCGATGTTGAATTATTAAATTAGATGCTGTTGGGCAGCACTACGAAACCCAACCCTTATCTCTGTGCAGAAACATCATAGCTAACGCAAAATATAATACATTGCATCAGATCAATGAGGTTAAACAAATGTCAAATAGTTCGGGAGGCTACAACAAAGCTGGCAGTTACTTTCGCACTCAATATTTGTAGTACTACATGCCCATCGTATACTGTTAGCAAATAGCCAACGCCATGCACAAAACTGATGTGACCAACATTAGGGCGAGAAAGAGATAAACGTGTCTCGCAATTATTGTTCATAAAACGCGCAATACTAGCTACCGTTTCATCCCATGTGTGAACTCGTTTTTATGTAAAAACAGATTGTTCTTAATCCTTCAAGCCGCGAGAAAGCAGTTAGTCTTTGTGTGCCATTTTAAGACTATAAGACGATGATTGAAAGTGAAGCTGCCCTGAAACCGATAAACAGGAATCAAACAAAGCAATTATTCTGCAAACGCAATGCACAAAATATGCATGCAACACCGAGATAAGGTAGCCATTAACACCAGCAGCCTGTCTGAACATGCAACATCACTGGTTAAGTATAATTCCTCATACATCCAGCGCAATACAATTTACAAGCACCATAATGTAGTAGATTCATTTAAATAGAGCATTATATCATCTTATCAGTCATTATTTGAAAGTGTGACTACATAATGACTGGTAGGTAAGGGAAGTTCGACATTGATTCTGGCGGTGGATAGCTGTTTTGCGATAACTTTCAGAACATTATAAATGAGGTACTGATAGTGAGGAGAATCAGGTTACAAACGTTGCAACATTGTCTAGTTTTACAGCATACTCATATCATGCGCACAGATTTGTGCTCAAACACTTAACGCATCTTTCATTTATGGCCAGACGCCAGCTGAATGTGCCATTCCTCACAAAATGGCCTCCGCCAACGTTTGCGTATCTGTGGGCAATAATGGCCATTTTCCCACATCATTTGTACGGCGAATTTATTGCGGGACTGGTTTGGGGATGAGAGAGATCGGAGTAATATCCATTGAGATGCTATGGATCAACATGCGTGAAGTAGTACACTATTTTATGCGATCGTTATAAATATTTTAATGAGTACTGCTCGCGTTGACGCAAGGGTGGCTTCAAACAACACATGATCCATAAGTCATTCAGCAACGGGTACAGCAATGGGCGATGATTGAGCGGCTTGAGTCGATTATTTTTATGAGAAATATGTGGCATGGAGTTATTTGCACAGAACAGCCGCTAAGATGCGTCTGATGAAGACCGATATTCACTGTCTACCAGGGAAGATGAATACAAAGGCAGGTTGAACGAGTCATCACCTTTGCTGATATACATTTCGGTGATCCCTGTTCGTTTTACTCGCATGACATTACAAGGCTAGATTACATACCCGTGTTATTTTCTATGATGTATTAATGGGGAAATTTGTCTTAGTTTTTTAAGCGGCCGACTGATATTAGTAATCTTCAAAGCCTTCCAAAAATATCCTAGAGATCTAGCCATAGACCTCATTTGAATCTGTACTTTTTAACAACCAAAACCTCCGTTTTTTAAATGAAAAATAATTAAACTAGTTGTTAATATTTCAAACTTTAGATCCATAGATTTGTAGTTAAATTATACTATTGTAGATAGACAAATACAAATAGACCGCAAGAAACACGGGTATCCGAAGCAAAATTACCATGTATTCGTGCCTCGGTTCATTTACAGCGTAGCTTTTACTTTCTTTGAGAAAGTACCATATAATCCATTAAGCCTTAACATTAGGTTCTGCAGAAAACTTGGTGAATAGTCCGGCTATATGTGATCGATGAGCACTAAACAGAATACTTCAATATGACGATCCCAAGTTGTTTCAGCTTTATTCAAAAACCCTTGCAGCGACCAATACATTGAGAGTATTTCTATAACATTATTCACTAAAATGAGCATTCGATCACATCGACAGGTGCTTTATAATGACAGCGCTTACAGCACCATGTATGTCCGACGACCCTTACAGCTTGGTTTATTGCCGGACGTCGGGTATAATGATGAATTTTTTAGGATCAGCCTGCGGTTTGCATAATTCAGTGTCGAAGATAGTCGAACAAATAATAAGGCTACATATATTTGACATATAAAATTACACATTATCAAACAAGCGTTTTATTTCATATGCTGATATTATTAATCACTGCACTAAATAGTCAAAGATCCAATTTTGAGTTCTGATCTGTGATGTAAAGCCATGCATATTCCAACATTGACTCTCTAGGCAGAAAACATGTTTGAATGTTTTCCCGTCTTAATGGTGAAATATTTGACCTTGCGGACTTGATTACGCAATGAAAAATTGCTGCATATGCCGTTTGGATCACCTTAATAAGACATCCGTAACAATGTTGATTGAATCCTTCTATGTATGTTCATGAACACGTTCACACAACTGGTAATCATTCATCCATGGAATGGTTAATATGTACTGCTATACAATCCATGCATGGCGTGTGTAAATGATCCTCAACAATGATTAATATAATGTAGTACATATCTAGGTATTTCCATATATCTTACGTTGTTCTTATGCGCTCGGTTCATGAAACCTACCTAATGAGTGTCAACCGCTATATATGCTGCTTTACCTTGCCTTCATTCACGCGAGATTGCATATCATTCGGGACATCAGACATTGCGATGCTCTATAGAATCGTTGCAACAACCAAGCATCCCGCCCTCGATGAGTGACTTTTAAATGGCTAATACTTGGCGTATACTTACAAACAAGTCCGTCGCAGCGCAAGAGGCACTCGCCAGTCGCGTTTGTCACGGGCGTATTTCGGGTTTTGGCAGTGATTGATTGGCTTATTACTACCTCCTTGCAGTGTTGGTGTCATTTACTACTGAAATGCATAACACAAATGGGTCCCGAAAAAGAAATGAACATGTGGCGCCAAGCTTTCATTCGCCATACATAATTGCCACACGTAACCCGTGACATACATATATGTGCCCATGTAGAAAATGTAATGAAATATATTTTTTATGTAGCGATGCAAGATAATTCTATAACAGTACGTCCCGTGCATATATTGGCGACGAAGCGCATGTTTGATTATATTATATTCATTAAATTGGAAGAGGAATTTGGATGTGCTAGAACAGTCGGTTCTATTGTAATGTAATCGACGATACTTCATGAAGAAAGGTTCTTTATAATTCTCTCGTTTCTGACTAATGCATATTATTGCTTTGATCTATTATACTTGTCTTTGACGATTTATGTTCGTATTGATATGAGTCCGATGACAGCTGACAATGAGTAATGGAAGGTCAGCACAGACAAAATTGTCAATCTATCCGAGCCAGTCATTGGCCATATCAAGTTGCTGGGTTTCTGATACACAATTTCGTCACGTGGTCAACCTATTTGTGTATCTTCTGAACTGGAGCGACAGGCGGACATTTTCATTTCGCACCAGCGAAAGTGGCCTTGGAGAGCTCAAACATTTGCAAGTGATATCACTTTTGAGTAATGATATCCAATGATTTTATGACAATTGTCGATGATGGATAGGTTCTGCATAGGCATTTATCCAAATAAATGAATGCTCTAGTCATGTATATATATATATATATGTATATATATATATATATATATATATATATATATATATATATATATATATATATATATATATATATAGATATATATATATATATATATATATATGTATATATAGATATATATATATATAAGATATATATATATATATATATATATATATATATATATATATATATATATATATATATATATATATATATATATATATATATATATATATCTATCCTAGTAGTAATCGTGATCTTACAATCAATAAGACGCATACATTCATCAACAAGTTATGCAGTTAACGGCATAGGTAATGTCGTTCTAGTATGTATAAAATTGCCTCGATGATGTTAAGTTAGTATTGTCAAAGAGTATTTAATGTTTACACCACTGACCACCAATACATGGAATGCAAAATATAATATTATCGTTTATACGCACATTTTGACCGTTGCAGAAGGTATGGACCTCTGTCATTCGAAATTAATTGTTGGGGTGACACAGAGACTCTTTGGGCCGGGAATACCGATGGCAAAACGAAAGGTGATATCAAAGGATAAAACTTATACGATAATGTTATGCTTCGCATGTAGCTGGGGTTTGTATGTATCGTGAGAGGGCATACTCGCCCCTCGGCTTGGCGCACTGTTTGAGCAAACAATCCGTGAGCATCGCGTTGCATTGTTACCACATCTCTTACGATTTCAAAGAAAATTCCAATCGTCGCATCGACCAGCAAGATTGTTTTGTACAATATGCCGCAATATAGCAGCAGTCCCACGTGGTATTCTTACTTTGATGGTATCGCCACCGGTCGACGGGCATATGTGTCACTCATTTACACACTTACCGCATAAATCGTTGAAATGAGCCCTCTTCGAGTAGCTATAAACCCTTAGGTGGAAGGATCACCGATATGTTAACTCATAGATAACCAGTGTGTGGAATTGAAATATCCTGTCTTTCAGCCATAGAGCGTATATTTATTTATCTATTTATTATGAAATGAACGTGTTAACCCATAAAAGGTCTATAATAAATATCTTTAATATATCAAGGCAAACAGGATTAATAACTTATTACTGGCTTTGTACAGGATCTCACCGAGTGATCTATAAATTATAAGAATAATAAACAGACCGTCTTCGGACCCTGCAAAGAAGAGCCAGCATCACATTCAATTATGAGTTACACGGTAAAATTATCATAACAAAGCCAAATACCAGAGCATATATACAGACTCCATGTCTTTGGTGACTTTGAAATATAACATGTGCTAACCTTTAGCGCTGTTGCCATAGCTTGCTGTATACATGGTTTTTGTTAGTCGTATCTTGCTAAAGGACAACTCTATTAGCCTGCCAAGCTACAACATTAGAGATATTCCTTGTTATCGACCAGTGCCTCCATGGTTTAAGTGAAATGGGATTCATAAAACACCATGCAGACGTTGTTAAAACGAATAGGTGATTTTTTCGAGAGATAACTAACTGATGATGAAAGCCAATAGCGCCATTAATGGGCTCAGTCATAAGTTGTTTATGCGCAAAAAAGATTGTTACTCACTAGGTATTGCTAATTCTAGTAGCTCTGTGGACGTCGCCAAATCGAAATGTCGACTTATCATCCCTGTATAAACCTAAATGCGATCACAATTAAGACAATGTGAACTATTATGTGACCAAATTATACAAATAAAAACCTTTGCAAATCTCATTGCTAAGACAAGCAAACATTAGATATAAATATATTCATAGTGTGATTTGTTTGGTAACTAGCCGGATCATTTGCTGTTTTTATCGTTGCCGTATTCACAGTCACACTAAGAATGTTGCTGATAACGCATATCTAATGTCAAGTGTGGTGGATGGTAGATCTGTTACAACGTATCAGCCATGCCCTAGCCAGTTCCAGAGAACCCCTTAGATGATCAATTAGTTTATGAAAAAACTGCTTACAGAGAATCAATTCCACTGTGTAATGTACATCTGCCATCTACAACCTCTACTCTCAATGATTCCGAGTGCGCGTGGCGGCAAATTCGATGGGAGGATCCACACAGGGTGCTTACCAAGAAAATGGATTGTTGAAAGCATATCATTAGCGTATTCATTCGGTATCCCATTACTTAGTGATACAAATAATAATCTGATTAATAATGTTTAGCCTCAACATTGCAGAGCCTTTAGATTTTGCTTTTCAGCTAACTACTGGAATATTTATTTAATATCTTAATAGTACAATGCATATATTCCGCACTCATTGGCAGGCGTTCAAGTTAGTCAGTGCGCTTAAACATATGACAGTTATACCACAGAAATGATTAAGTTGAACCCCCTAGTGACGTCCTAAGATTTTCATTAAAGTCTTAACTGCGCGCCAATAACTAACATTGAGAGCCGTGTTTATTGCGAGAGCGCTGCCTCAATTGGCACATAACGGTTATCGGAATTGCCCATTGAATGGCAGCTACAAGAAAGATAAGCCAATGAACAAACGATTAACCGATCGAAGCATGAGAGTTAACCTGTACATAACTTTTCCGGCAATCTTTATAGTCGTGATTGGTGATGTCACACGAGGTAAGTAACGAGTATGAAAATGCGCTAATAGCTCCATTTGCCACATATGCAGCTGTTAAATGGCCAGTGATTT
Source organism: Urechis unicinctus (assembly GCA_034190875.2). Lineage (NCBI taxonomy): Eukaryota > Metazoa > Annelida > Polychaeta > Xenopneusta > Urechidae > Urechis > Urechis unicinctus. The sequence continues at coordinate 41,241,387 of CM067356.1, read as the reverse complement.
ATCTTATTCGATCGATCCTGATTTAAATGACATAACTAGACTTCATCCATGAATTACTCGAGTGTATTCTATTTAGCTATTCTATTCCGAACTGAGATCAATAAAAGGTGCAAATTAACTGATTAGAGTTGATGTACTTATTTGCTGCTGGTCATTCATATTCAATTAAGCACTTTGGACAAGACAAGCAGATGAAGCATCTAAGGCGATGTGAAAGGGCAGCATCACGTTCAAATGCAAATATTTTTTTGTGCCATTGTGCAATGACTTTCTTAATACCTGGAATTACCGCCAACTAATAAACTGTTTATGGCGCATGTGCAGCCATGCGGATTGCAAAACATCATGCTAACACGGCCTTAATGGTGGTATCAGTGAAGGATCCCGTGCTTGTGATGGAAATGCATAGCGTCCTCTAATGACTTGGACCACAAAATATATTTATAGAAACAAACAGCTACCCATCTGGTTAGCATCATTACAAGGCATTTCAATTAACGCTGAAGCTTTTTCGTTGTAATGCAGCCGAATAAGTTCATTTGATAAATATCTTGAAATTAAGTGGGACTTAGTCGACGTTAAATGCAGACAACAAGCTAATTCTGCTAACTTGGCGAACCAGTACTAGATCAAGAGGCTGAAGATGCTAAGAATTGGATATTATTTCTACGACCATCAGCACAATATGATAAAGTTCCAGGGACTACTGTGTTTTGTTTGTGGCTGTGATTCAATTCAAAGCATAAGCCTTGTAAATCTAACGTAGAAAATATCAATTTATTAAAAGGATAGTTTATCCATAAAGTATTGATGGGATCTGCTGTGTGTTTTGCATATGCGGCGTCCATTAATGGTGCCTATTAATCTTTATACCATTATAAAATTCAGCCTTGATTTCCAGCGTCAATTTTTACTGTTGGACTGCAATGATGCCGATACCACTCATCTGTTCTCAATGGTGTTGGATGATATATTCTGACAATTTGCCATCCATGTTCTTCTTTGTTCTATTGACAATCGTTATGCGAAATGATGCTTAATATATTTGGCGCAATCGGCGTTTGACCTATTATCGTAACTGCGCCACGATATGGTAGGCTGTGCGCTGCTTTGTTGTTGCGTATGCAGTCGCGGTACGCATTGCGGCCCATGTCTATATCTAGTACTATTGTGTCGTCAAATAAGTTTTATCAATAATCCAAATCTGATCTACAGGTATGCAAACAATGCTGGCCTGGTTTATAGGTAAAGTTTAATAGAGGTAGTTGCAATTAATATGAGGCGGACACATATATTGAGTATTGCAGATGCTAACATCACGCTAGCAGGTCATACGTCATTTAGAAAGAGAACGACTAGATACCTGGCATGGAAGAAAGGCTAAGCACTGATTTACATACGATTATCGTCGGGGTCAATACAATGCGTAGAACATAAAGACATTGACTTTGCATCGCATGTGTGGTTTTTTTGCAATTTGGAATGAATACGAAAAGTGGTATATCTATCACCAAGACTAATGCTCACATTTTGTTGAGTGGCAGGACAATTGTTAGGATAGCAAGATCAGTAATGTCAAGATCTACAAGGGACCCGTAACCACGTAATTTGATATTATTTCCACGGTAATCCATAGGCTGTTTAGTGAGCAGTTCCTGAACTAAACATTAAATCAGATAGACTGCAAATATTTGCCCACCTACTTGATGGAACCGATATTTTCTAATTCTCAACAAATGATGATCTTTTTTAGTCAGAAAAAGATTGAGATGCAGTTTAAAGATTTGTACCGATTCAAAAAAACCCGTTGTGTCTATAATCTGGACAACTTAATAGTAAAGTCACGAATGTTACCAACAAAGAAAAAAAGCTATAAAAAACAACACGACAGGACCAAAAGGAGGTCTTATATTATTTAAAGAACAGCATCGGAATATAGAAAGTAATACCGGATTATTCTTTGTGCATCAGTATTCAACGATTGATATATGGACTCCCTGAACCTGTTAAATTGTTCAGAGGCGTTAATTGTTTACGGATATAAACACAAACAAGGCACAGGTATCGCGGCTTTTTAGAATGTAAGTCATATAAACATTAATACGCTTTTTATCTTACGAATCCACATGGGAAATGTTGCAGGTGACTGGCTATGTGCTAATATTGAACCACTATTGTAAAGGGCGACCGTCAGCATATAGCAAATAATCGGCCAATCAGCTTGAAATCCATAATCAACACGATGCTGGGTCAGCATAGCTTTGTCTAAGGTGGGCCAAGGGCAAGGTTAATGCCGAACCTTTACTTCCTTCTATTAGGCTTTTTTGAACTCAATGGTCAATTATCACAGTTAACTATTTGTCAGACCTATCATCCGATTACAATCGCCAATTATTGTTGTCAGTTTTATCTATTTGAATTTGGTAAACACGAGTCAAATGACGTGTATGACGTTTACAAGTATGAAACGTGGTTTGCTTTATTTTCCAGGTGGCTGGGTATTATTCATGTCGCACATCAATCAAGAAAAAACGGTGGATGACTTTTCTGTCATTAAAGGCGATGCCATCCACTGGGTACCAATGATTGCACGTGCAGATTGACGCCACTAAATCATGTTTGATCTTCCCAAGATTCAGCTTTATACTATCAGTATAGAGATAAATAAATAACTGATGCTAAGGGTTCATATGTATCAAACGAATAAGAGTAATGTAAACCGTTCTCTCTATTTGCAATGCTGCCAGTTCAGTTTTAATGAGATCCTGACGTATTTTGTGATCATTCACATGTAGGGTTATCAAAAATCGTGTTCAATTCTACATTGCCCGACAAAGCAGCACAGTCAAGTTATTTAGCGATTGCTGCCACTCAGTAAATATCAATGCATTTGATTTCTGGTATTCCTATGTCGAACACAAAAGACGTAATAACATCGGATTTATGAGGTTGTGAACCCCTGGAACGGAATGTTTTTCCTACACAACCAATAATTACTGACTGGTGCGGCTTACCATCTTTCGTTAAATTTCTCGTCGAGAGACGGACATGACCGGACTCAGGCATCCGGTTGTTTACCATCTTTCTTCCATTTATAGGTTTTGTCAATAATTATTTCAGCATTTGGCATGTGTCGCAAATCCATTGGTAACGATTGTGTTACAAATTACCTTAACAAGTAGAGGGTTTTACGCAGTAAGAGGCAATTGGGTTCAAGCACGAAAAAATACGAATGTGCAGCCCTGTGTCGGCGATGATAGTAATCTCTCACCAGACGGCTGATTGCTACCTCTTTCTTAAAACATAAAATAAATGAGATATTACACATCACTTATACTAGCTAGAAGCATGGCAAATAAGGTCACTCTCGTGATATTGTATAATATTATTGACTCATTCATGTGAGTAGCATGCAGCAGCAAATCAGTGTAAGATCATTTGAAATGTTTCAACTAATCAACGATTCGTCCAATTTTAATGCAATCAATATCACTTCTCTACAGGTATTTCCACAAGTTATAGATGAGATATACCACCTCCCCCCAACTAACCGCCTTATTCTTCTTCACCATCTCAACGTAATCGCCACTTCCCCAACTGTTCTGACTTATTTCAATAAGTGTCATTGGTTGATCAACTCGATACGCTGGTAAGAATGACATCAATCATGAAATAATTTCGGATACACGACATTTACTATCGTGTGAGAATAAGCTTGGCTTCAGAAATGAGCGCCTGTGATGGCTACCTCTTATCATCTGTCGTGTGATCGAAGAAGTTGTGCATCTGAGGAGACCAACGATCATGATTTATAAGCCAACGGTGACCTCAGCAAGGTGTGAAATTGAAGTACTCGCAATATAACGGAGCCTGTGATGTCGCCTTAGGGTCCAATAGAGATCATGTTCCCAATGACGCTGGAATTACCACGCAGTCGACCTAGTCGTTTTAGTCAACGAATACAGATTAGAAGAATTCCCTTTCGAACTAGGATGGTGCATCGTTTCAGATCAAAATAATGGATAAACTTTCTTTTATTGTAGTTGGATTATCGAGACGTTCGAGATCGAGTCATCAGACACAATGAGTGTTATCGTATTTATTTATATCATTTGTTACTATTTACTTGCGTTGTTTCCGTGGCCTATGTGTTCAATTTGCTCATAAAATAAAGGCCAGTTATAGCATAGTATTTGATTGTCTTGCACAATTATCGCAATCCGATTTAATGCCTCTACTGCTATGTGCACTGATGACTTTGGTTGTTTCAAATGCACTGCTCAAATAGTCACACATGAATTATCAGCTGTGTCGATTCCATTGCTGGATCCCGGTCAGAAACATAAGCCGATACGCAAGTAATAAACAAGTAAAAGCATAATAATAAGCCAGCACCTGGCCGTTTAACCATCTATAAAGTAAACAGTTGGTGATGTCATTCAAGGCCAGGAACGAATGTTTCAATGATCGATACATATGCCAAATTAGCGAGATTAGAAAAAATATGATGACATTTACTTACAGATAATGGTTATGTGCAGTAATCGGGGTTCAACGAGCAAAAAGCAGGCCTCGTTTTACGCTACCATGTAGATGATACCCGAGAGGGATAACCGGAAAATGATGGAAGTGCCTTCCGACCTGTAATAAGCTGGACTCGAAACACATCCATCTGGTTAGCATCATTACAGGTTTATCTGTATTTCGTTTCTCTAAAACTCAAGAACGCACACACGTGACTTGTATAGATGGGGCGAGAAAGGTATGTACGACTATGACGTCGTTAAATCGAAACGAAGAACATGAATTATCTGTGTTTCAGCTTTTGTGAAATACTGCAGCCGAAGGTTTTGATGCGATTTTATAGATAAGTAGCACACCATAGAATGACCTGTGCATGATATGTTGCATCCGTAGTGTTTGTGATAGAAAGAAAAAGGCTATGCACATATAGGCGGAACATAAGAGGATATGTAGAATAATCCCTACAATCCCTAAAATAATCCATAAAGAAGTCCTTGATGAATTGTTGGATCGTTTGTTTTGGTTGCTTAGTTCTAGTCAAGTTCGCCTGTTGATCTCAATACCTGACTTAACAACTGGTTCTATTCATTGTGCGTGCAGGGATAAAAACACTGCCAGTTTCATTACTTTTAGATAATGGTGTGCTTTACAATCTGCATCCAATGCTCTCGATGACCCTGTGGATTTCAAACAAGCCTTGATATACAACCAATCGTTAATAGAAGAATGGACATTTAATAGTCTATAACCAAGGATATGTTACCCTGCAACCTAAAACGTAATCAGCCATGGCTGGAAGGTGTTCGATTTCGTTAATTGGGCGGGTATTAAACTCTGCTCTCATTGTCACAGAAATGTCGGTCGGAATATAATGATTAGCGTTTTGAGATTCAGAATGAAAACATAAAGCATGAATAACAGACGCTCATCCCAGTTAGGTGTGAATTAGGAGTCACTTTTGCTTATATTATAATGCTGTGTGTGTAGGGATCCCATCTATGTATAGAGTACTTTCAACACCAATGTTTTTAAGGTTAATATAGGCACACCGTTTTATGGTGCATCAACTGAGAGCACCGGTCATTTGTGAAGGCTTATTGTTTCCGCAAAGAGTGAGACTAGCCAGACTGGTAATCAATGCATATTTTAGTCGGCACCCTCGAAATGCATTCTCGTTGATTTGTTGAGCAATAACAATGTCAACTATAGACAATATATCAAACCTCAGTTGAGAATAACTTACTTCTGGAATGCTTAGAGCGAAGTGAGAGTATACATAATATTGCTTTTACGATTCGTGATCTATGGATGCTGTTGACGAATCACCGTCCGCATGTTGAGTAGTTGTATGAAGTGGCAGAGATCATCAATATTGCCAGCTCTATTAGTTTCGTTTAATAGCGTAACAAACCAACTTTAAAAGGCAATTCATGTCACCTAATCACCACTGTATCACTGATCATCTCGGAATGTGGCAGTATGCTGACTATTGTTTGTCAGGAATATGAGTGATTGTTGTAAAATATGAAAATAAACTTTCGCTGCTGGCTTTAAGCATAGCAAAATAACACAAACCTAGTGAAATATCTAAATTAGTGGGTACATTTTGTTTTTTTATTGACGGCGGTAAGATGCAGGTAAAGCATGCACGTTTTATATTCCTCTTCTGTCACAATAATCCAATGAACCATAAAAACTTAGCACCTATATCTTCGAATCCTTATATTTGACATTTCAAAACACCGAACGGTGGAATGCATTATTTTAACACTCAGATATAATTGTGCTACAGACCAATGGAAATAACGGATACAGTGTACATATGATTTTATCGCAATGGCAATATAACTAATATTACGTTTGTTCAGTTATGCAATTATGACGCACCATAGACGGAATTAAGTCGTGTCAGGTATTCTCAACAGAAATAAAGTACGTCATTTTTAATATCATTTGAATACATGGCAATCCCTGCTCATGTTTTTCATTTCGCCGTATTAACCTCCCAAACTCACTGCGTTACCGTTTATTAATAGATAGACCTAGAAAAATGGTAATCGAATATTTAATGTGAAATAATAAGACATGTTGCCCATAGAAGATCGGTCTGTCTAACATACATTAGTTAATACACATGGTGTTCGGCCATAAAATAACGTCGCGCGTCCGAAATAAGAGAATCACAAACCAGCGAATCGGACAATGCACAACGGCGGTGCTTCTTTTTATACCTATTATTTCCACATCCGTCTGATAAAAATCTTCCACAAATATTGATTCGAAGATTGGGTGGGAAAAAGGCCAGTGCATTATTGCAAATAACGTGACAGATCCATGATGCGGGACCAATATTGACATAGTTAACATCCACCAGCTTGGAAATCTTGGTACGCATCATATAACTCTATTGTAACGACATCATGGATCCAATTAAAACTGAGTAAATTGCTTTCAATAAATGGCTTTTGCATCAAAATAGGTTACAGATAATGAGGAACAGACTTAAACTATAACTTGTGTAGAGCCGTGTTGCCAAACGCACAAACCATTTCACATACATTCTGAACCTCATAGGTAATTGTTTACGATGTGCTATAAATAATTCTTCTATTGACCCATGCCAGATCTTTGAAAAACTATCAGATATACAGATTTAAAGTTCAACGGTCAACGATTACTGTTTGCATAAAAAAGCTGATTTGACTAAGGAGATCTCCGTCCATGCTATTTTAATAACATGCAAAGTGTTCAGCATAATAGATAAAGACCGCAATCGATAAGTGGTCACCAGCAATACTAAGATGGTATGAGGGGTGCTAAACTTTTGTTCAATATTTTCTGTATATATTCCTGCTGCCTTATTAACAGTCCTCCCGGTGACTTGTAGCTCACAATTCAATGATCTTGGATTATTCCCGTTCGTGAAGATGTTCATAATCAAGCTTGGTTCCCCGTGCTATTATGAAGTCGTTAAAGTGCAATTAAACACATTACTGAATATTTCCATCACCAAGATGACATGCAATCTTTAAGATGTTATGTGCTGGGATCAATCAGTACGAAATGACACTGGATAAATAAGCATTCTACTTGGTGCAAAATAATGTTAATTACTTTAGCTGTCAAAATACATGAGTCGCATTAAACCGTAAGGATACACGATAACGAGCGTTCAGTTTTAAATGACCTTTTCCACCTCTTCCTTCCTAACATGGTCCTCTTGTCCACCAATGAAGATAAATTACCGACAACCGGTTCGAATTTCCCGAGAGTTGACATATCTACCTGCCATACAAAAAGGTCAAGCTCATCAATATATAAGTCTGGTGTTGGCAAATTGGTTCCTTTAAAAAACATATATCATTAAACTTCTAGTTCAGAAGATGTTGTAAAACATGCAAAACTAAAATGGCAGTGAAAGAAGCTTTTGCTATTGCAAGCCATTTATGGTGTGCAAATTAATGGAAATGTTAGATAAATCCATGAAAAACTTCTCGAATATCAATATTGATGAAATGTCTAAAATGGACAAAAATTTCTCTGCCAGTGCTCATGGGCAAAAAAACTATCGGTCGATCAGTTGGTAAGGATGATTAATCAAGTGTAATATCTTTGAACATATAGCAACATGTGAGCCATACGGATTGCTTGAGTCTTAACCACAATCAATATTGGGACATTCAAAAACATTTTCAGCCTAATTGTTTTGCTTATTCGATTTATACGCCATATTAACAAACGGGAATTGTTTCCAGTTCAATTCGTCTTCTGTCACCACTACGAGAAAACAAATAATGGAAATAGGATCCAACCCGTGAAAGTGGAAATTATTGCTACCGCTGGCATTGACGGGTGTTAATAAGCATTTTATGTAAATATTGTCACCAAAATGCAGTCAGCGTTAGAATACGGAGTACAATCCGATTTCCTCTGCGTCTATGCGATTTAGAGATTATTATGTGAACTTCGAAAAGCGGACATAACCACCAATCATTGATTAAAAAAGTTCAGTATCACTGCCTACAAGATGTCAGGTAGCCAGCGGGGTCATGTCTTAGATGTGTTAGGATACAAATTCGCCCAAATACTGACATGATATTAACGAAGTTTTCCATCATTTCAACATAACAGGCACATGGATGTGTATTTCACATTTCAACTGAGTATATAAACATCAATTTGCCAATTAACGTTTAGTAAAGAAACATCAAATGTTTTGTACTTCCACAGAGAGAGCTGGTTTGTCATTGCGCGTAAATTTGCTCCAGATCAACCTCTTTATGCTCACCGCCTCATGTAGGTTGCTTAAGCTTTTCATTGCTTCCATTCAAAGCTAGATTTCCTTTCCAATGTCTATCATATCATCCTCTTATACTTTATCGGCCGAGTAAAGTAGCAAAAATAGCGACAAAAGCATTTATCGACAAAAGCGCCGCTGCAATGTGGAAAAGATGCAAGTCTTGAACGAAGGTAGAACCCATAGGGCCATTAAGGTCGTCTATCAGCATAAGCTGATAATAACCAATACATTAAACCGCATTTTTACATCTGGAAAAAGTATTAAATAAGAATCATAAACAAATGAGAATGATGTCATGTTATGCAAATCGATGTTTAGCAGGACAAAAATACATGAGGCCTTTTCTTTAGTCCTTCGCTTGAGCATCGCAATGCTTTTGGGTACAGTCTAATTATTACTCTTGAATTACGTCCGTAAGTCGACGACGTATGCTACCTGCTTATTGCATTTCACTTTGTTTGATTGCATTTATATAATACGATCTTTTGTCCTCTTCGTTTAATACTCTCCGCATCATCAAGCTATATCATAATGCAGATTTCATAAACTACCGCTTACCATCGGTATTAGCAAATACGTAATCGATTATAACTTATAGAGAAGAGGTGTCATATATCCTTATTTTACGTCATGGCGACTTGCAAGGCATTATCGAAAGATATTGACCATCAATTACATGTTATCAACAAAAGCGATAAACCTATAAATGCCGTTTTCTCGGTAGTTATGTTTTTGTCACTCTCAATAATGTTTTACAATTGAGACAGAGGAATGAGCCATGATAATCTAAATGTATACTAGCTGCAGTGCTGTCTCGGTTAATCCGGTCTCGCATTTATCAACCTTATGGGAGACTGAAGATTGTTTTTCGAGCCCTATAGCGTTTGTTATCTTTCATCGTTTCTGTACCGATGCCACCCGTAACGATTAACCTGATGTCTGGGCTAGACGATGAGAAATCAGCGTTTTTAAATACCTCTCGGCAAATAACTGAATTCCACAGATTCTAGAAAGAGACCAAAAGTTAAATAACCTGCCAAACTTTGTCATGTTACCGCTTTAATGAAATAATACAATGGCTTAAAATATTTGCAATCAACATATTTGCGAATCAACAAATCCTATAGCACCAAGGAGATAAATTGGTGAAAAAACCGCCATTATGATGCTAAATATAATAGCAGATATACAGAGACTTGGAGCATTTAGTTTTTATCGCACACGTATCCGCAGCGATCACATTTGGCTTAAGAACATATATTTCCTTTAAAGCTCGTGGATTTTACATAACTGGATAAACGGATATATCAGCGGGATTCACCTGTAAAATACTTTATGTTTGGGCACAGGTCCTCGTATTACGTAGATAATGTCAATTTAAACGGATAAAATCCTTATGGTTTTTGACTCATTAGGTACTATGAGCTTAACATTGATATTAGCTTGGAACCTATACAACATTGAAAATCTCTTCTAGAGTATATAACCATTCGCAGCATATCCAAATTCGATTTACTGAGAATATTATGATTTGAAAAACCAATCAACCGCAATATATTTATTTACTCGATTTGACCATCTTTACAAGGAGAGACAAATATAATTTTAGTAGGCGCGCGCACTCTTTGACCGCTTTCGGGATGTGAGGGTACATCTGTCATTCCAGGTCAGGGGCAGAAATTAGTTTTGTGTTTGGATACAATTGAGGCTGAACATAGGACGAACGCTGTCTGTGCGTTATGGTGCGATTATTTGTGAGCAGTTGTCGGTGGACAATAACATATTTAAAAAACATCGACAGAGCCAGTTGCCTAACTCTTGACCTCAACGAAATAATTGTCTTCCAAACAAATACTTTATTGCTCATTACCTAATTAAAATGTGTATACGCAGTATGTTAGCGTGACCTACAAACGTACAGTACGTTTTGTGTTCAGCTAATACTGTCTATCTTTCTATTTTAGACTTTATATTATGAGTAGTAATTATTTTCCACACCGAGGATATATATTAGAATTGGTGTAGCAAATATCTCAGCACATATATACTGGCGTTCGACATCAGTCATTCATTGGAAACAGACACCTACCGAGACCCACATCACCTACACAGGATCATCAAATGATTATTGTTGCCAGGGCACAATCGTATTTTATTAACATCTTATCTCATTCTGGCAGGCACCGAAGACTGTTTTGATCAGCAGAATATTATAACCGTCGCCATTTAGTCACACTTTGAGCAACCACAGTTATATAAGATAACATTTGCGTTAAACGTCTTTTCTTGATTTAATGCATGAAATGATGTAATCTGCACGAATGCAGGTATCGTGTAATTTTACCGAACTTACTTACCTCAATTTTTGTTAAATGATATTTTCAGAAGACGGAACAAATGATAAACTTTGACAGTCATTAAAGCAGGCCAAAGTATAATTTCTTATATCAGCTCAAACAGGTCAGCATGAATAATCCGCCATACTGTGCAAATATGTGACGGCATTAAACCAATTGGTCTATCCGGATTTTGACCTGAATCGATGCGTTAAGCAACGCACTGACCACTCAGTGACACGCAACGCTATATACCTTTTCAGGTCTGATACAGGGACTATAGTGTAAGAATAGGATACATTCTTCCAATAAATGTGTCATGCATTGCATTTACTTGGCTTTTAATGCTCATTCACCATGTCGCCACCCTTCCCAGACATAGCTCGGTTCCTGAAACTTTCATGCTGCTTTAACTTAACGCGTTCTATAAGTGAAAAAGATTGGTTGATAAGTATAATTTGAATGGGATACATTCGGTTCGTTATATTGGTGGCTGTACAATACATTTAGTGCCACGCTATTTAAAAGAGTACAAACTGAAGAATATAACGCATCAACAATGTGGTAGCATTTAAACCACAGTTTGTAAGATAAAAATGTGTGTCAATTAGTGTTCTGATGGAAGCCAATTATTACAGTTGCTACCAAAGAACCATGATATAGCCAGAATTCAAATAAATGAAAGTATTTTGATACAACGTCAATAAAATTGCAATCGTGTTTACAATATAAATGCAGTAGCTGTGTCATATTATTTGCAAAGGTCTTTCTCTCTTTGCAATAAAACATGTCCGCGATAAAAGACTTGATTTTGATAACTGAAAACTTGTGTTGTGCGTGTCGACAGACCACAGATAAAAGATGATGAGCCCTAAATCAATCAAAGCATTTCCTTAGCTATAAGACAGTGGCGACATTGCAGCTGCGTTTATTCCAGACAGTTTTTTTGCTCCCTTCCTTTTGGAAGATGCGATTAACACAAACGACTGAAAAGAAGAACATATAAATACATTCATGACACCACGAGTGGAAGGCATATCATTGTCCCGTAAGGCGGTGTGCCTCTGATGCAAAAATCGTTTCGAGGGGAGGCGGGACAATCGCATACATCACAACAAGCCATGTATGCAAGGGGGATGGATATCTCTGATAGATAATTCATCGTCATGCATACAGTGCTTCACAAGAGTGATTCTAACTACACTTGTGTTGTTTATTGTCAACATCCAAGCAAAACTGTTAGCATTAATATTAGTATGAATACTAGTGTTCAATTCATGGATGGAGGTATTAGCCGAGTTAGGGACCTAACAATAAATCAGAATCGGAGTAAGACGATGCACAGACTATGAAGTGTCGTTACTGAACGTTATGGCTTCTACATATAGTGATTGAGTTCGCAAGCTGGTTATATATTGCCATCATTATACCCGACTTTAGGTAATAAAGCATGCAAATGGGTCATAATACACGCATGATGCTGCAGGCATTGTCAGTATAGAGCTCATCTTTAAGGCTATCCATAACCCCGCTTCTTGAAACGAGACTTGTCGCCAATGGGTAGTTGGATAAAAATTAATTGATCGAGAATCTTTATTTTTAGATATTCTGGTCTATACTTATCGAGCACTCGACGCAGAGATGCTTGAGTACAGCCCTACTTGGGACGTTATTGTACCTTACAACGAGCAGTCATAATCATCGATAGGATAAGACGCCTTTTCAAATTGAGCTACTATAAAACAGCGGTTGCAAACATTGGATCAACACGGCTTAGGGTGCACTGGTCATATATATATATATATATATAGATATATAGATATATATATATATATAGATAGAGAGATAGAGATATATATAGATATATATATATATAGATATATATATATATCTATATATATATATATATAGTATATATATATATATATATATATATATATATATATATATATATATATATATATATATATATATATATATATATATATATATATATATATATATATATATATATATATTGCAGCATGGTTCCTTTTGCATGAAAACAGACGTAAAGGATATATTATCGACATTTTCAGAATATTTATCGAATCGATGTGTGCGCATTGCTCAAATATCTTGGATTGAACAGTGATTTTATCGACAATTTTCCATGTGCAGTTCGATAAAGAAAATTGTATGATCTGGCCCCAGTTAAAAAAGCGGAATATGGCTTGATCCTCTACTGGGAATATTGATTTCAACAGAAACGATAAAGATCGAGTCACCCAAAGGGCGATGCAATTGTTGCAGTCCTATCGATTAGTTAACTTTTCATCCGTTGTGATAACCTAAAAAGCCATGCTGACACGCTGTTCATGTGAATGATAAATGCTGCTGTCTTTTTTATGAACTTTTGCTAAATACGATAGATTGCTCTTTTGTGATTTTTGTTTTAGATTTTACCAATAATAACAAAGGACCAACATTTACGCTACAGAATCTAAGAATGCCATAAACTGATGATTATATAAAGTTAACATAGCATATGCTGTATATAATGTGGAATGTACATTACGGAGTTGCATACCGGCAACCCAATAAACTCAATAGATACATTTAAGGAATATGTGATTATTAGTGATTTTTACTCCTGATATTAACTTGCAGGAGAACTGACATGTTTCTGAACCGAGGTGCATTTTTCACCTTTTAATTTTAACTTCGGATTGCATGGTTGCTAATGTCAACCCAAGCGCTCTATTTGGTACTAGTGACCATTCAATTTAATGGTATGTCAAAAGTTCTCTAATTCCGGTCGTAGAACATCAGATGATCGACAATTATTGAACAATCGAGTTCATTAGACGATTAATGTGGAAGCGTGGATACATATTAGACTGCATTTACAGCGATAGATTCCGATGCAATCAGAAATTTTCACCATTAGGAAAACACTTTTGATGGCTCAATAGTAAATCCTGTCAACAAGGAAATTACGCAGCTTCAAATGTATTGGAAAGCAGGACAAAATGGCTGTCTGATGTTGTTTCAAAGAACGCGATGTTTTAGTAAAACGAAAAGCCGTTAAAACAGCATATCATTTATAAACAAATGCCACTGCTTTTTCCAACCATGCGCAGGCAAATCGGAGACAGGTTGAAACTTAATTCAAACAAACAGCCAGGAAAGCATGGCAACATCTGTGATTTCGTGAAAAAATCGGCGCATGAAACGATATGAAAAAAGAAATATGTAATATAATTCGCTGCAAATTTAACTCATTCAACTTACTTTAGAAAGGATCATTTATAGCTGTTTTGCAAAGAAACTGCCATGAACATTGTTAGATTGGCCATTATGAAAAATTAGCTACACTATATTGCGTCGTAAACTGCAAGCGCTTTAAAACTTGCCTGATTGGATGCCCGAGTTGTTTAGGAAAAATCTGATATGGTTAGATACCGCTATTGGCATGGTTGACAAAAATACATTTTCGTCAATTGCACTGCTGGCAATAAGTATACAACTACGGAATGGAGTGAATTATCCAGCTCAAAGCCAGTACATGTTGCATAATTATAATTCCTTTCAAAAATATGAGATACAGTTCGTTATATTTAAACGTTTTGTTTGCATTCTTGTTTTCATGTCGATTTTATTATAAATGTGACTTTGTCTGGTTGGTGTGATTATTCATGTGAGTTCGTCTGTATAGGTGTATTAACGCCATATTCCATTCGTAATCAGCGTTGTCAAACAGTGTGGAGTAATGAAACCCCGCCCTACTAGTTGCAAATTTTAACATCGGAGATACCGTCACTCGAGCAGACATTTGCATTTATAGAGGACGTGCTCTAAATGATTCCCCTACCCATAACTATACATCCAGCAGGTCAAAGATGAATATCTGTCCAAACTGGTAATCAAAGCCTTCCGTAATTGTCAATGCCAAACCAGAAACATGTGCGCTTGCTGTAGTTACCGTCGTTCAAACTATGTTGGTAAAAAAAGCTCCATACGGCTCAGCGACTGGATCTTACCCGAGTGATCTATATATTATACGAATAATAAACAGACCGTCTACAAAACCTCCCAAGAAAAACTAGCATCCCATTCAATTATTAAGTACACGGTGAAATTATCATTACAGAGCAGATACAAATAATCTATTGTATAGCAATCTTAATATTGTGTGAATATATTTACAAATCATTGTTTCACCGTGAATTTGGTATTCTTTATGGTCGTAGTGATGGAGACGAGACGTCAGTTGAATGGTAACAAGAAAACGGATGTTTATTTCTGAATGTGGGGGTACGGATTCCGTATCCCGCAAGTCCGAATATAAATTGTAAAACTATGGTATGGAGTTACTCAGGTTATGTCCAGAGCCTACTGCTGAGCTGGAATTTCAAACTGCTACGTGCCGTACGGAGTTGGCCTTCCAACTTGGTCCGTACGACGGTGACTGTATCTTTGCCCGAATACTGAATGTTTTATGTTCGAGCGGAGCCAAGTATTTATAGGGCAATGGATGTAAGGCATTGGTAGCCAATTTTGAGTGGTATGAGGGTAAAGTGTTAATTTGGAATAAGGGCCACCGAACATGCGGGTCTGAATGAGAGTCAATTTTGCCTGTCCCAACGTACCGAAAACAGAGGTTGTAAATAAAGGTATCTGAATTGTGGCGTGCCTTGGATACACTGGCTGACGACGCTTATAACGATATCTTATCAATAAGGGCGGTCACATATACCCTTCCTACACATTAGACTTGACCTCAAGTCTAGAACAAAACTGACTTTAAAAAACCAAATTCATACAAAACATTAAAATCAAACGAACCATCTCATCAATAATTAAGAGGAATGACAATTATGATGGAAAACATTAATTATAAAAGTTGTCACCTCTTCCACATTGTTGGCATGTTTCATAATACATAGGAATATTACAATATCGACACATTTTATGTCGGGAATCGGCTCTGGTAAAGCGGCTTGATGATTCATGACGTCCTTGATAATTGTTGGTGAATTGAGGCTGTTCATTTGCGTGAATTCCGTTGTAGAGATTTCTTAACTGGTCAGAGAGTGATACCTCACGTTTCGACACTCTTTCTTTATCGCGGAGCCCTTGGTTTTCATTCTCACTTGTTGCTAATTTTGCCGATATGGTTGAGTTAATAATGAGCTGCGCGCGCAATATATTTCTAATGTCTACAACTTCGGCTTGTGCGGCAAGTAAGCGATTGTTCAAAGCGGCGATTTCATTCTTTAAATCCTCAACTTCACAGTCATGGTTTGGCTTCAGCTGCTTTAATCGCGGCTTTTCTGTGATGCATCTTGGGGGCGCTTGTATTAACACATGCCATCCAGTCGGATGCCGAAACTGAATGGAATGGTAGACTCTTCTCACCTTTCTTCTTCGTCAAGAACGTGTCCAGGCGGGCTTGGTCCCGTCGGCGTTGACTTGGCGACTTGTTCTTTGTCGGGGCTGTTTTAGGGCATGGTGTCGCACTTGGGGATTTCTGCAATGAGGTAGCCGGTGTCAGGTAGTAAGGCACAGACCCTGGCCAGGGTTGTCCGTGGCGTCGGTAGCCTAAACGTCCAGACATACCTTTGTTTTTGAAGATGACTTTTCTGTGACCAGCCAAAAGGTGATCATTCCGGATTCTCCAACAATTTTCACCTTGAATTTGGTATTCTTTATGGTCGTAGTGATGAAGACGAGACGTCAATTGAATGGTAACAAGAAAACGGATGTTTATATCCGAATGTGGGGGTACGGATTCCGTATCCCGCAAGTCCGAATATAAATTGTAAAACTATGGTATGGAGTTACTCAGGTTATGTCCAGAGCCTACTGCTGAGCTGGAATTCCAAACTGCTACGTGCCGTACGGAGTTGGCCTTCCAACTTGGTCCGTACGACGGTGACTGTATCTTTGCCCGAATACTGAATGTGTTATGTTTGAGCGGAGCCAAGTATTTATAGGGCAATGGATGTAAGGCATTGGTAGCCGATTTTGAGTGGTATGAGGGTAAAGTGTTAATTTGGAATAAGGGCCACCGAACATGCGGGTCTGAATGAGAGTCAATTTTGCCTGTCCCAACGTACCGAAAACAGAGGTTGTAAATAAAGGTATCTGAATTGTGGCGTGCCTTGGATACACTGGCTGACAACGCTTATTACGATATCTTATCAATAAGGGCGGTCACAATTGCACTATCTTTTTTATAAATTTAGTATGTGTGCATGGGGAGGTCAAGCTGATATGTATTGACAACTTTTGCAACATATATATGATTGCCAATAACACCATTTCCGCTGTGGCAAATTCACTGTTGGCCAAACTTAGTAAGGCCAAACGTTTTGTGATTAATGGTAACATATCAAGTCTGGTATGAACGGCCCGGGCGGACGTGACTCATGATAATCTTGTTATCTTGACAAGTTGTTCCGCGTTTAAATAAAATCGTGAAGCTGTCAAAAAGCAGACTAACGACACTTAATTGGTTGCTCTTGAAACCAGGGGAACATCACTGCTCTTCTTAAGCGTACAGATCGATTCCCTGACTTTGGTAACTTTGATATGCTAATTTTAGCTGTGTTGCCATTGCATGCTTTATACGTGGTTTTTGTTAGTGGTATTTTGCTAATGGACAACTCCTTAAGCCTGCCAAGCTACAACATTTCAGATATTCTTTGTTATCGACCAGTGCTTCTATGATCTAAGTAAAAGGTGATTCATAAAACACAGAGCTTATAGCGCCTTGAATGGGCTCAGCCTAAAGTTGATTCTGTTCCCAAAAGATTGCTGCTTATTGCTAATTCTAGTAGTTTTGGAGACGTCGCAAAACCGACAAGTCGAATTATTATGTGACCAAATTACACAAATGAAAGACCTTTGCAAATCACATTTCTAAGACCAGCAAACATTAAATATAAATATATTCATATTATGATTCGTTTTGTAGCTAATTTGCCAGGCCTTTTTTATCGTTGCCACATTCTCAATCGCACTAAGAATGTTGCTGATAACGCATATATTATGTCAATGGTGCTGGATGGTAGATTTGTTACAACGTGCCAGCCGTGCCCTAGCCAGTCCTCTAGAGCCCCTTGATCAATTTGTTTATGAATAATTGCTTCCAAAGAATGTAAACTTGCTAAAGGATAAAATAAGCATGCCATGATAGTTTCTTCATATCCATTTTTAATGAAGAATGATTTGCTTGGCGCGATGGACGTACGTAATGGGCTTTGGATTAAGAATCTTCATTTAATCAATATATTTATCAATCTTATGTAATGCTGAATTCATTAACCATTGGTCAAGGAATTGGAAAAGACCAACAAAGAGATAATTATTCTTATACGTGGATCTTTTATACCCTCCGTCTTTATCCAAGTAAAGCTGTTTAAGACACCATTGATTAAATATTTGCCCCCTTACTCCATAATATGTATTTGTCGTGATTATATCGTTTACATTTAGATTTGTCTTTGTTGTTAGACTGCCTGTTTACTGGGTGATGTATGCAGTTACATTGTTGTTTAAATGCTGGTCGTGTTGCTCTGTAAACAAAGAGTGTACCGTTAATGGCGCAGCAATTAAACTTGATTGGACGAAGCAGATCTTCAATGGATTCATAATCACATGCCCAACCAATTACATATTTCGGTAAAGTACAACATGAAAGATAATATAAAAGCAACCTTGTTCGCATGCAAGCATGTCAACCGCGACAAAGGCAGATTTGAAGATATCAGAGGAGTGGGGGGGGGGGGGGGGGGGCGGCACGCGCCACCGTTTACAGCGCTAATTAAGATGCATTATAAAAGAAGGAGCAACAACAAATTGGAACGTGAATGTTTAAAGTCAGGTTAATCACCGTTCGTGCTGCGAGGCAGACGCAGCTTTATGTCGTCCGACACAGCTTGTTTTCATATATATTAGATACCAAAGAGTCCCTCAATGACTAGATTGATATATGTAACAGTTTCAATCATCCCGCGTTCGTGTGGCATGACAGTCTAAGCATCAATGTTTACATCATTTGTAGTGCCATTAAGTAAATCAATGAATAGAAAGAACAGAATATGCCAGAGGCTTAATCCATTGCTATCAAATATTGATTTAAGCCGAAATCTGCCCATTCAGCAATAGCAGGTTGCAGTTAGTGTATGAGGTATTTTGCTGTTGCTCCTTTGTGATTACGCTATGTAATGATTAAGCTGAACCCTCTAGCAACGTCATAAGATTTTCATTGAAAGTCCTAACTGCATGCAAATGTCCAACACTGAAATTCGTGTTTATTGCGAGAGCGGCCAATGATGGGTAATGACAGTGACCATTGAATGATTGCTGCCAGAAAGATAAACCAATGAACAAACGATTAACCGATCGAAGCATGAACGTTTACCTGTACATAACATTTCAACCAATCCTTA
Source organism: Urechis unicinctus (assembly GCA_034190875.2). Classification (NCBI taxonomy): domain Eukaryota; kingdom Metazoa; phylum Annelida; class Polychaeta; order Xenopneusta; family Urechidae; genus Urechis; species Urechis unicinctus. Next base: position 41,221,789 of record CM067356.1, on the reverse strand, counting down.
TAATCGTAATTGGTGATGTCATTGAAGGTCAGTAACGAGTATTGAAATGCCCTAATAGTTCCATTTGCCACATATGCAGCTGTTCATTGGCCTGTGGCTTATCTTGTTCGATCGATCCTGATTTAAATGACATAGCCAGACTTCAGCAATTAATAACTCAAGTGTTTGCAATGTGACTATTCGATTCTGCACTAAGATTAGCTAAATGAGTAAATAAAGTGCATGGCTATCTCTTATGGTGACAATTTAGTACGACGAACGAATAAAATGCTTTGTTAAAATAATGTTGCCATTCGGTTCAGTATACAAGGCATTTGATACACTTCACCAACGCGTTCTCACTCAGGCGTTTCCGTTCTATGCCATTGAGGCTCTCTTTCAAAACTACATTAAGGATTTATAGCATTTTACTGGGGGGTCTTTTGCTCACGAAGAATTGTGTTTTCCCTGTTTGAGCTTTTAGTGTACATTGTTTTTGTCAGACTTTGCTTGCAAATGGACAACCATGCAGGCGCCTACATGAAAACGTAGCAGCAATACCATCGTAAATGGTACTGACTAAAGACGTAGAACTGATGTAGTTACTTACTGCCGGTCATTCATATTGAATAAACCACTTCGGACAAGACCAACAGATGAAGCATCTGAAGCGATTCAAAGGGGCAACACCAAGTTCATATGCAAATACAGATTTTGCTATTGTGCAATGCATTTTTCAAGACCCGGAGTTACCGCCGGCTAATAGTCTGCTAATGGTGCCTGCGCAGCAATGCCGGTTACAAAACATCATGCTTACACGGCCTTAATGGCGATATCAGAGAGGAATGACGTGCTGTTGATGAAAGTGCATAGCGCCCTGTAATGACTTAGACCGAAATATATATTTATAGAAACATACAGCTACCCATCTGGTTTGCATCATTGCTAGGTATTTCTATTAACGCTGAATGTTTTTCGATGTTATGCAGATCAGTTTTAGCGGTACCCATTAATGGTGCCTATTAATCTTGATACCTTTATATCATTGATGTCAAACTGCAAAGATGTCGATTCCACTCATATGGTCTTAATGGTATTGAATGATATATTGTGACAATTTCTAATCAGCATTATCTATTAATAATTGATCAATGCAAGTCAAATGGTCCAAACCCAGTGCGTCGAAGCCAATTTGAACGATACGCTGATATATAATGATGGTTACAAGCAATATACATGTTGTGCCTTATTTTCCAGGTGGCTTGGTATTATTCATTTCGCAGATCAGTCGTACCTCAACTTTCACAAAGTAAGAACGGTGGATGACTTGTCTGTCATTAAAGGTGATACCATTAACTGGGTGCCAATGATTGCACGTGCGAAACATATATGACATCAGATTGACGCCACTAAATAATGTCTGATCTTCCCAAGATACAGCTACATGCTATCAGTATATCGATAAATGAATAACTGACCCTAAGGGTTCATATATATCACCTGAATAAGTGTAATGTAAACAGATCTCTCCATTTTCAAAGCTACCAGTTAAGTTTTCATGAGATCCAGTTGTGCCTGACGTATTTCGAGATCATTCACATATAAGGCTATCAAAAATCGTGTTCAATTCAACATTGCCCGAAAAACCAGCGCAGTCAAGTTCATTAGCGATTGCTGCCGCTCAGTAACAAAACAATGCATTTGATTTTTGGTATTCCTATGTCGAACACAAAAGACGTAATAACATCGGATTGATGAGGTTGATAACCCCTGGAACTGAATGTTTTCCCCACACAACCAATAATCACTGACTGGTGGTGATAGCAGGTGCGGATTACCAGCTATCGTTTAATATCTCGTCGAGAGACGGACAGGACCGGCATCCGATTCTTTACCCACTTACTTCCATTTATAGGTTTTGTCAATAACTATTTCAGTACTTGGCCTCTGTCCCAAAAGCATTAGTAACAATTTTGTTACAAATTACCATAACCAGCCGTGGTTTTAACGCAGTAATAGGAAACTGGGTTCAAACACGAAAGGATACGAATTGCTAACTCTTTATTAAAACATAAAATAAATAAGCATTGTGATATTACGCAACACTTTACACTAGGTTGAAGCATGGCAAATAAGGACACGCTCATAAAATTGCATATATATCATTGACGCATTAATGTATGTAGCATGCAGCAGCCAATTAGTGTAGGATCATTTGAATGTTTCAATTGATCCTACACTAGATCGTTGGCTAATGTTGGTCGATCAAGCCTATGATTGTGTTATTTACACCCAAAGATGAGGTATATTGCTTTGCTATCGTATAACTAATATCAACAAAACACCATTGATATATCAAACATCAGAGATGGTGTTAAAAGGCTATAGGCTTGATGAATAAATGTAAGACTAAGTTTAATGACATGGTTAATGTACAGTAATGCGGGGTTCAACGAACAAAAAGCAGGCCTCGTTTTACACAGCCTTGAAGGTGATACCCAATAGGAATAACCAGCGAATGATGGAAGAGCATATCGACTTGTAATTATCTGGACTGGAACAAAACCCGTTTGGTTAGCATCATTACAAGTTATTGCCATTAATTTTCGTGCAGTTTATCTGTATTTTGTTCGAAGCTCAGGAACGCACACGCGTGACTTTTGTAGATGATGCGAAAAAGTTATGGGCGACACTGGCGTCGTTAAATCGAAACAAAGAGCATGAATTATCTGTATTCAGCCTTTGCGTAATATTGGAGCCGAAGGTTTAGATGCTATTTTATAGATAAGTAGCACACCATTGTGTCGTGAACAGTTTGACTCATCCTGTTCGGCCCTACAACATCGTTTGTGTCTTCAAAGTCGACAAAACCAAGCTCGACAATAGAATGACCTGCTCATAATATGTGACATCCATAGTGTTTATGGTAGGTTGATTAAGGCAATGCACTTATATGCGGAACATTAGAGGTCAATATATTTGTAAAATAATCCATAAAGAAGTCTTTGACGCGTTGTTGGATCTATTGTTTTGCTTGCGTAGTTCTAGTCAAGTTAGCCTGTTGATCTCAATACCTGGCTTAACAACTGGTTTTATTCATTGTGCGCGCACGGTATAAAAACACAGCCAACTTCATTGCTTTTAGATAATGGTGTGTTTTACAATCTGAATCTAATGCTCTCAATGGCCCTGTGGTTTCTAAACAAGCCTTGATATACAACCACTCGTTAATAGAAGAATGGACATTTAATAGTTTATAACCAAGGACATGTTTCTCTGCTACCCCATACGTAGCTATTGCGTAATCAGCTATGTCTGTAAGGTGTTCAATCACGTTAATTAGGCGGATATTAATCTCTGCTATCATAGACAAAGAGGTGTCGGTTGGAATATCATTATTAGTGTTTTGAGATTCAGATTAAATACAAAAAGCATATAAAACGGACGCTCATCCCCGTTAGGTGTGAATTAGGAGTCGCCTTTGCTAATATATTATAATGTTGTGTATGTTGGGATCTCATCTATTTATAGATTACTATCAACACCAATGCCTTAAATGTTAATATAGGCACACCGTTTTATGGTGCATCAACTGAGAGCACCGGTCATTTGTGAAGGCTTATTGTTTCCGCAAATCGTGAGACTAGCCAGACTGGTAATCAATGCATATTTTAGTCGGCACCCTCGAAATGCATTCTCGTTGATTTGTTGAGCAATAACAATGTCAACTATAGACAATATATCAAGCCTCAGTTGAGAATTACCCACTTCTGGAGTGCTTAGAGCGAAGTGAGAATAATCCTAATATTGCTTTTACGATTCGTGAATCATCGTCCGCATGTAAAGTAGTTGTATGAATTGGCAGAGATCATCAATATTGCCCTATTATCTTCGTTTTATAGCGCAACAAAACAACTCTTAAAAGGCAATTCATGTCACCTAATCACCACTGTATCTCTGATAATCTCGGAACGTGGCAATATGCTGACTATTGATAGGCAAGAATATAACTTATATGGAAAAAAAATTCGTTACTGTCTTTGAGCATAACACATACTAGAAAAATATCTAAATTGTGGGTACTTGCATTGCATTGACAGCAATAAGATGCAAGTAAACGTGCACGTTTTAGATTCCTCTTCTACCACATTATTTTTTAATAATTATATATTATTGCGCAGCAGACCGATGGGAATAACGGAAACAGTGCAGAGGATTTTATCGCAATGGCAATGAAAATAATATTGCGTTTGTTCAATTACGCAATTGTGAATAAGAGATGCTGACATGTACAATGACAGTGCTTCTTTTTAAGCCTATTTTTTCACATCCTTCGGATAAAAATCGTCAACAAATATTAATTCGTAGATTTGGTGGTAAAAAGACGGCCAGGCGAGTGCATATTAGCAAATAACGTGACAGATCCGCAATGTGGGACCAATATGGATATCGTTAACATCCGCCGCTAGCTTGGAACTCCTGGAACACATTATATGGCCACAGTTTAACGACATCATTAATCCAATTAAAACTGAGTAAATTACATTCAATAAAAGGCTGTTCCATCAAAATAGGTAACAGATAATGACGAACAGACTCAAACTATAACTTGTGTAGTGCCGTGTTACCAAACGCACAAACCATTTTACATAAATTCTGAATCTCACAGGTAATTGTTTACAACGTGCTATAATCCCTCTATTGGCCTATGCCAGATCTTTGACAAACTATGTGATTTAAAGATTTGAAGTTCAAAATTCAAAATGATTACTGTTTATATACCAAAACTGTTTTGACTGAGGAGATCTACGACCATGCTATTTTAATTAAACACAAAGTTTTCAGCGTAATAGATAAAGACCGGAATCGATTTGTGGTCACAAGCAGTACTAAGATAGTATGGGAGGTGCTAAACTTATGTGTAATATTTTGTGCATACATTTCTGTTTCCTTTATTGACAGGCATTCCGATTACTTGTAGCTAACAAATCAATAATCTTGGATTATTTCTGTTCGTGAAGATGTTCATCATCGAACTTGGTTCCCCGTGCTATCATATAGACGTTGCAGTGCAATTAAACACATTACTGAATATTTCCATCACAAAGATGACATGCAATCGTTAAGATGTTTGGTGTTGGGATCAATCACTACGAATAAATAAGCATTCTACTTGGTGCAAAATAATTTTAATAGCTTTAGCTGTCAAAAATACATGAGTCGCATTAAACCGTAAGGATACGCGATAACGAGCGTTCAGTTTTAAATGACATTTTCCACCACTTCCTTCCTAATATGGTTCTCGTGTCAACCAATAAAGACAAATTAACGTCAACCGGTTCGCATTTCTCGAGCGTTGACATATTTCTCTCCCAGACGAAAAAGGTCAAGCTCATCACTATGTAAGTCTGGTGTTGGTAAGTTGGTATATTTAAAAACCTTTCATACATGCATACTTCAGAAAGTGTTGTAAAATATGCAACACTAAAATGGCAGAGAAAGAAGCTTTTGCTATTGTATGCTATGCAAAGCATCTCAAATATCAATATTGATGAAATGTCTAAAATGGACGGAAATTTCTCAGCTAGTGCACATGGCCAAGAAAACTATTGGTGGATCGGTTAGTAAGGATAATTAATCAAGTTCAGTTTGTAATATCTTTGAACGTATATCAATATGTGAGCCATGCAGCTTGCTTGTATCTGAACCAAAACCAATATTCGGATATTTAAAAACATTTTCAGCCAAATTGTACTGCTTATTTGATTCATACGCCATATTAACCAATTGGAATTTTTTTCCAGTTTAATTCGTTTTCTGTCACCGCTCCGAGAGAACAAACAATAAAAATAGGATCCAACCTGTCAAGTTGGAAATAATTGCTGCTGCTGGCATTTACGGGCCTTAATTCGTATTTTTTATCCAAATACTGTCACCAATAGGCAGTCAGCGTCGGAATATGGAGTAAAACCCGGTTTCCACTGCGTCTATGCGATCTAGAGATTTTATGTGAACTTCGAAAAGTAGACATAACCACCGATCTTTGATTGGAAAAGTTCAGTATAACAGCCAACAAGGTTTCAGGTACCCCACGGTGTCATGTCTTAGATATGTTAGTATACAAATTCGCCCAAGTACTGACATGATGTTGAATAGGTTTTCCATCATTTCAACATAACATGCACATGGATGTGTATTTCACATTTCAACTGAGTATATAAGCATCAATTTGCCTAGTAACGCTTAGTAAAGAAAGATCCAATTTTTTGTACTTCCACAGAAAAGGCGGGTTTGTCACTGTGCGTAATTTTGCTCCAGATCAACATTAGCCACAACCACACATTCTAACATCGATTATGTGAGGCCGTAAAACATGAGCAATAACCATGTTGCAGGATCGTCACGTATTTGGCAAATCAACTAACCCTTAAGTGGCAAAGTGATAAATCGGCGAGAAAAAACTAAATAGGAGAACATTAAACCTATTTTTACTGCTGTTGGAGGTGACGGTTTAGTAAGGGTATCCCTGGCTAAGAATATAATATTCACCAAGCCTCATTAAAGTTTTCTCAAAGATGCATGGAGTCATCTACTTTATGAGAGCCCAGATATTCAGAGTAGACTATGGCGAACAGTGATGTAGCGTAACTTTTTGAGCACCCCATATTTAAGCGCTCTAAAATACCTTAAGTGTGATTGTCTGGACATGTGCTTGACATGGTTATTAGCAAGGAACATTTTGAAGTCTCTGCTGGAGAATATATGACCACTCGCAACGCATTCAATTCCAATTCATCGAGAATATGATTATTTGAAAAACCAATCAATCATAATACATTTTTATATTTCATTGACCATCTTAAGAAGAATGTACGAATATAATGTTGGTATGTGCGTAGATTCTTCGACTGCTTTCGATATGTGAATGTTAATCTGTCATTCCAGGTCAGGGACCCCGTTTCCTGTTTGGATGGAATTTAGACAGAACAAAAGAAAGATAGTTGATTATAAGTCTAGGGAAAAAATACTTAAAGTTAATTGCGACCTCAATCTGTGCTATACAGTGCGATTATTTATGTGCTGCTGTCGGTGGACCATAACATATCAAATCAACATGTCCTAACTCTTGGCATACCAAACAAAGCGTAGTCTTTCAAAAAATACTTAATAGACCATTTCCTAATTAATCTTTGTATACGCAGTATGCAAGCATGGCCTACAGACATACATTATGTTTTGTGTTCAACTCATACAGTCTATCTTTCTATTTCTAACTATAGACTGAAGGTAATAATTATTTTTCGCACCGATGCTATAAATTGGAATTGGTGTAGCAAATATCTCAGCACATATAAAATGGCGTTCGTTATCAGTCCTTCATTAGCAACAGATACCTACCGAAACCACATCACCTATACAGGGTCTTTATATGATTGTTGTTGCCAGGG
>CM067356.1:41096862-41209362 GCA_034190875.2 Urechis unicinctus | reverse complement strand
ATAGATCGTCATGATATTGCGGGATAAGAATTTAACAGATAATGGTTTCTGATCTTTACTGTGTACCATTTATCGTACCCAAGGTCCCAAATGGCATCATCATACGTATCAAATAAGGGCAATTAAACTTATCCGATGATGGACATCCTAAGATATGGACATCTTCAAATGATATGGCTTGCAACTAAATTCAAGCTTTGTCAGTGACCTTTAGGCTTATATGGCGTCCAGTAATAATTGTTTCACAGAGCAACTGCGGGTTGTTCATCTAAGCGGATGTTCTGATAATATATGCAGATACCGAACTATTTGAGGACGGTACAATGTCTCCTGTATCACACAATTGCTTCTAATATGATATATGCTTGGCTACTTACGAGTTTCAATACCAACGACCCCATCATTTTAGAGTTTTTTCTCCAGGCATTAATGCGTTTTACGCGCTCGTCTTTCTATCAATGTATCATGACATAGCTGTGCGTTTATTTAACCTCCCTATGACTATATCATCAGTCACAAATGGCATTTAGCATATCGATGTCGAATGATTAAATTAGATGCTGTTGGGCAGCACTACGAAACTCAACCCTTGTCTCTGTGCAGAATCATCATAGCTAACGCACAATATAATACGTTGCATGAGATCAATGATGTTAAAAAATGTAAAATAGTTCGAGAGGCTACAACAAAGCTGGCAATGACTTTCGCACTCAATATTTGTAGTACTACATGCCAATCGTATTCTGTTAGCATATAGAAAACGCCATGCACAAAACTGATGTGACCAACATTAGGGCGAGAAAGAGATAAACGTGTCTCGCAATTATTGTTGATAAAAAGCGTAATACTAGCTATTGTGTCATCCAATGTGTGATATCGCTTTTATGTAAAAACAGATTTATTCTTAATCCTTCAAGCCGCGAGAAAGTGGTTAGTCTTTGGGTGTCATTTTAAGACTATAAGACGATGATTGAAAGTGAAGCTACCCTGACACCGATAAACAGGAATCAAACAAAGCAATTATCCTGCAAACGCAATGTACAAAATATGCATGCAACACCGAGATTAGGCAGCCATCGAACACCAGCAGCCTGTCTGAACATGCAACATCACTGAATAAGTATAATTCCTCATACACCCAGCGCAATGCAATTTATAAGCACCATAATGTAGTAGATTCATTTAAATAGAGCATTATATCATATTATCAGTCATTATTTGAATGTGTGACTACATAATGATTGGTAGGTGAGGGAAGTTCGACATTGATTTTGGCGGTGGGCAGCTGTTTTTGCGATAACTTTCAGAACATTATAAACGAGGTACTGATAGTGAGGAGAATCAGGTTAAAAAAGTTGCAACGTTGTCTAGTTTTACAGCATACTCATATCATGCGCACAGATTTGTGCTCAAACACTTAACGCATCTTTCATTTATTGCGTGACGCCAGCTGAAAGTGCCATTCCTCACAAAATGGCCTCCGCCAACGTTTGCGTATCTGTGGGCAATAATGGCCATTTTCCCACATCATTTGTACGGCTAATTTATTGCGGGACTGTTTTGGGGATGAGAGAGACTGAAAAATATCCATTGGGATGCTATGGAGCAGCATGCGTGAAGTAGTAGACTTTATGCGATCGTTATAAATATTTTAATGAGTACTGCTCGCGTTGACGCAAGGGTGGCTTCAAACAACACATGATCCATAAGTCATTCAGCAACGGGTGCAATAATGGGCGATGATTGAGCGGCTTGAGTCGATTATTGTTATGAGAAATATGTGGCATGGAGTTATTTGCACAGAACAGCTGCTAATTTGCGTCTGATGAAGACCGATATTAACTGTCTACCAGGGAAGATGAATACAAAGGCAAGTTGAACGAGTCATCACCTTTGCTGATATACATTTCGGTGACCCCTGTTCGTTTTACTAACATGACATTGCAAGGCTAGATTACATACCCGTATTATTTTCTATGATGTATTAATGGGAAAATTTGTCTTAATTGTTTAATCGGACGACTGATATTAGTAATCTTCAAAGCCTTCCAAAAATATTCTAGAGATCTAGCCATAGACCTCATTTGAATCTGTACTTTTTAACAACCAAAACCTCCGTTTTTTAAATGAAAAATAATTAAACTATTTGCTAATATTTCAAACTTTAGATCCATAGATTTGTAGTTAAATTGTACTATTGTAGATAGACAAATACAAATAGACCGCAAGAAACACGGGTATCCGAAACAAAATTACCATGTATTCGTGCCTCGGTTCATTTACAGCGTAGCTTTTACATTCTTTGAGAAAGTACCATATAATCCATTAAGCCTTAACATAAGGTTCTGCAGAAAACTTGGTAAATAGTCCGGCTATAATGTGTGATCGATGAGCACTAAACAGAATACTTCAATATGACGATCCCAAGTTGTTTCAGCTTTATTCAAAAACCCTTGCAGCGACTAATACATTGAGAGTATTTCTATAACATTATTCACTAAAATGAGCATTCGATCACATCGACAGGTGCTTTATAATGACAGCGCTTACAGCACCATGTATGTCCGACGACCCTTATAGCTTGGTTTATTGCCGGTCGTCGGGTATAATGATGGATACTTAGGATCTGCCTGCGGTCTGCATAATTCAGTGTCGAAGATAGTCGAACAAATAATAAGGCTACATATATTTGACATATAAAATTACACATTATCAAACAAGCGTTTTATTTCATATGCTGATATTATTAATCACTGCACTAAATAGTCAAAGATCCAATTTGTTGGAGTTCTGATCTGTGATGTAAATCCATGCATATTCCAACATTGACTCTCTATGCAGAAAACATGTCTGAATGAATCCCCGTCTTAATGGTGAAATATTTGACCTTGCGGACTTGATTACGCAATGAAAATTGCTGCATATGCCGTTTGGATCACATAAATAAGACATACGTAACAATGTAGATTGAATCCTTCTATGTATGTTCATGAACACGTTCAGACAACTGGTAATAAATATTTAATGCTACACAATCCATGCATGGCGTGTGTAAATGATCCTCAACAATGATTTTAATATAATGTAGTACATATCCAGGTATTTCCATATATCTTACGTTGTTCTTATGCGCTCGGTTCATGAAACCTACCTAATGAGTGTCGACAGCTATATATGCTGCTTTACCCTGCCTTCATTCACGCGAGATTGCATATCACCCGGGACACCAGACATTGCGATGCTCTATAGAATCGTTGCCACAACCAAGCATCCCGCCCTCGATGAGTGACTTTTAAATGGCTAATACTTGGCGTATACTTACAAACAAGTCCGTCGCAGCGCAAGAGGCACTCGCCAGTCGCGTTTGTCACGGGCGTATTTCGGGTTTTGGCAGTGATTGATTGGCTTATTACTACCTCCTTGCAGTGTTGGTGTCATTTACTACTGAAATGCAATACACGATTAGGTCCCAAAAGAGAAATGAACATGTGGCGCCAAGCTTTAATTCGCCATACATAATTGCCAAAAGTAACCCGTGACATAAATATATGTGCCCATGTATAAAATGTATTAAAAAATATTTTTGATATAGCGATACGAGATAATTCTACAACGGTACGTCCCGTGCATATATTAGCGACGGAGCGCATGTTTGATTATATTATATTCATTAAATTGGAAGAGGAATTTGGTTGTGCTAGAACTGATCACAATCGGCTCTATTGTAATGTAATCGACGATACTTCATGAAGAGAGGCTCTTTATAATTCTCTCGTTTCTGACTCATGCATATTATTGCCGTGATCTATTATACTTGTCCTTGACGATTTATGTTCGTATTGATATGAGTCCGATGACAGCTGACAATGAGTAATGGAAGGTCAACACATACAAAATTGTCAATCTAGCCGAGCCAGTCATTGGCCATATCAAGTTGCTAGGTTTCTGATACACAATTTCGTCGCGTGGTCAACTCATTTGAGTATATTCTGAACTGGAGCGACAGGTGGACACTTTCATTTCGCACCAGCAAAAGTGGCCTTGGAGAGCTCAAACATTTGCAAGTGATATCACTTTTGAGTAATGATATCCAATGATTTTATGACAGTTGTCGATGATGGATAGGTTCTGCATAGGCAATTATCCAAATAAATGAATGCTCTAGCCATTTAAATATCATATATATATATATATATATATTTATATATATATTTATATATATATATATATATATATATATATATATAATATATATATATATATATATATATATATATATATATATATATATATATATATATATATATATATATATATATATATATATATATATATATATATATATATATATATATATATATATATATATATATATATATATATATGTATATATATATTAGATGCTGTTGGGGAGCACTACGAAAACCTACGCTTGTCTCTGTGCAGAATCATCATAGCTAACGCACAATATAATACATTGCATAGGATCAATGATGTTGAAAATTGTAAAATAGTTCGGAAGGCTACAATAAAGCTGGCAATGACTTTCGCACTCAATATTTGTAGCACTACATGCCAATCGTATTCTGTTAGCATATAGCAAACGCCATGCACAAAACTGATGTGATCAACATTAGGGCGAGAAAGAGATAAACGTGTCTCGCAATTATTGTTGATAAAACGCGTAATACTAGCTATCGTTTCATCCCATGTGTGAAACCGTTTTTATGTAAAAACAGATTATTCTTAATCCTTCAAGCCGCGAGAAAGCGGTTAGTCTTTGGGTGTCATTTTAAGACTATAAGACGATGATTGAAAGTGAAGCTGCCCTGACACCGATAAACAGGAATCAAACAAAGCAATTATCTTGCAAACGCAATGTACAAAATATGCATGCAACACCGAGATTAGGCATCCATCGAACACTAGCAGCCTGTCTGAGCATGCAACATCACTGAATAAGTATAATTCCTCATACACCCAGCGCAATGCAATTAATAAGCACCATAATGTAGTAGATACAATTAAATAGAGCATTATATCATCTTATCAGTCATTATTTGAATGTGTGACTAGATAATAATTGGTAGGTGAGGGAAGTTCGACATTGATTTTGGCAGTGGGCAGCTTTTTTTTCGATAACTTTCTGAACATTATAAACGAGGTCCTGATAGTGAAGATTATCAGGTTACAAAGGTTGCAACGTTGTCTAGTTTTACAGCATACTCATATCATGGGCACAGATTTGTGCTCAAACGCATGTTTCATTTATTGCGTGACGCCAGCTGTATGTGCCATTCCTCAAAAATGGCCTTCGCCAATGTTTGCGTATCTGTGGGCAATAATGGCCGTTGTCCCACATTATTTTTCGGGCTAATTTATTGCGGGACTGTTTTGGGGTTGAGAGAGATCGGAGGAATTTCCATTGAGATGTTATGGAGCAGCATGCGTGAAGTAGTAGACTTTATGCGATCGTTATAAATATTGTCAATGAGTACTGCTCGCGTTGACGCAAGGGTGGCTTCAGCCAACACATGATCCATAAGTCATTCAGCAACGGGTGCAGCAATGGGCGATAATTGGGCGGCTTGAGTCGATTATTTTTATGAGAAATATGTGGCATGGATTTATTTGCACAGAACAGCCGCTACGGATTCGTCTGATGAAGACCAATTTAAATGTCTGCTGTGGAAGATGAATACAAAGGCAGGTTGAACGAGTCTTCACCTTTGCTGATATACATTTCGGTGATCCCTGTTCGTTTTACTCACATGACATTACAAGGCTAGATTACATACCCGTATTATTTTCTGTGATGTATTAATGGGGAAATGTGTCATAATTGTTTAAGCGGCCGACTGATATTAGTAATCTACAAAGCCTTCCAAAAATATTCTAGAGATCTAGCCATAGACCTCATTTGAATCTGTACTTTTTAACAACAAAAACCTCCGTTTTTAAATGAAAATTAATTAAACTTTTTGTTAATATTTCAAACTTTAGATCCATAGATTTGTAGTTAAATTGTACTATTGTAGATAGACAAATACAAATAGACCGCAGCAAGAAACACGGGTATCCGAAGCAAAATTACCATGTCTTCGTGCCTCGGTTCATTTACAGCGTAGCTTTTACTTTCTTTGAGTAAGTACCATACAATCCATTGAGCCTTAACATAAAGTTCTGCAGAAAAATTGGCTATAATGTGTGATCGATGAGCACTAAACAGAATACTTCAATATGACGATCCCAAGTTGTTTCAGCTTTATTCAAAAACCCTTGCAGCGACCAATACATTGAGAGTATTTCTATAACATTATTCACTAAAATGAGCATTCGATCACATCGACAGGTGCTTTATAATGACAGCGCTTACAGCACCATGTATGTCCGACGACCCTTACAGCTTGGTTTAGTGCCGGACGTCGGGTATAATGAGGGATACTTAGGATCAGCCTGCGGTGTGCATAATTCAGTGTCGAAGATAGTCGAACAAATAATAAGGCTACATATATTTGACATATAAAATTACACATTATCAAACAAGCCCGGAATACCGATGGCAAAACGAAAGGTGATATCAAAGGATAAAACCTATACGATAATGTTATGCTTCGCAGGTAGCTGGGGTTTTTATGTATCGTGAGAGGGCATACTCACCCCTCGGCCTGGCGCACTGTTGGTGCAAACAATCCGTGAGCATCACGTTGCATTGTTACCATATCTCTTACGATTTCAAAGAAAATTCCAGTTTTGTACAAAATGCCGCAATATATCAGCAGTCCCTTGTGGTATTGTTACTTTGATGGTATCGCCGCCGGTCGACGGGCACATGTGTCACTCATTTACACACTTACCGCATAAATCGTTGAAATGAGCCCTCTTTGAGTAGCTATAATCCCTTAGGTGGAAGGATCACCGATATGTTAACTCATAGATAACAAGTGTGTGGAATTGAAATATCCTGTCTTTCAGCCATAGAGCGTATATTTATTTATCTATTTATTATGAAATTAACATGTTAACCTATAAAATGTCATTAATAAATATCTTTGATATATCAAGGCAAACAGGATTAATAACTTATTGCTGGCTTAGTACTGGATCTCACCGAGTGATCTATAAATAAGAATAATAAACAGACCCTGCCAAGAAGAGCCAGCATCACATTCAATTATAAGTAACACGGTGAAATTATCATAACAAAGCCGATACCAGAGAGTACATACAGACTCCATGTCTTTGGTGACTTTTAAATATAACATGTGCTAACCTTTAGCTTTGTTGCCATAGCTTGCTGTATACATGGTTTTTGTTAGTCGTATCTTGCTAAGGGACAACTCGATTAGCCTGCCAAGCTACAACATTTCAGATATTCCTTGTTATCGACCAGTGCTACCATGGTTTTAGTGAAATGGGATTCATAAAACACCGAGCAGACGTTGTTAAAACAAAAAGGTGATTCTTGAGAGAGGTAACTAACTGATGATGAAAGCCAATAGCGCCATTAATGGGCTCAGTCATAAGTTGTTTATGCGCAAAAAAAGATTGTTACTCACTAGGTATTGATAATTCTAGTAGCTCTGTGGACGTCGCCAAATCGAAATGTCGACTTCTCATCATC
Organism: Urechis unicinctus; assembly: GCA_034190875.2. Taxonomy (NCBI): domain Eukaryota; kingdom Metazoa; phylum Annelida; class Polychaeta; order Xenopneusta; family Urechidae; genus Urechis; species Urechis unicinctus. The sequence goes on along the minus strand of CM067356.1, from coordinate 41,201,738 downwards.
TCTGTATAAACCTAAATGCGAACACAATTAAGACAATGTGAACTATTATGTGACCAAATTATACAAATAAAAACCTTTGCAAATCTCATTGCTAAGACCAGCAAACATTAGATATAAATATATTCATAGTGTGATTTGTTTGGTAACTAGCCGGATCATTTGTTGTTTTTTATCGTTGCCGTATACACAGTCACACTAAGAATGTTGCTGATAACGCATATCTAATGTCAAGTGTGGTGGATGGTAGATCTGTTACAACGTACCAGCCATGCCCTAGCCAGTTCTGGAGAACCCCTTAGATGATCAATTAGTTTATGAAAAAACTGCTTACAGAGAATCAATTCCACTGTAACGTCAATCAAACCCCACTGATGCTAGCGAGTATACATGTGTAATGTACATCTGCCATCTGCAACCTCTGCTCGCAATGATTCCGAGTGCGCGTGGCGGCAAATTCGATGGGAGGATCCACACAGGGTGCTTACCAAGAAAATGGATTGTTGAAAGCATATCTTGAACGTATTCATTCGGCATCCCATTACTTAGTGATACAATGAATAATCTGATTTGTAATGTTTAGCCTCAATATTGCAGAGCCTATAGATTTTGCTTTTCAGCTAACTACTGGAATATTTATTTAATATCTTAATAGTACAATCCATATATTCCGCACTTATTGGCATGCGTTCAAGTTAGTCAGTGCGCTTAAACATAGGACAGTTATACCACAGAAATGATTAAGTTGAACCCCCTAGTGACGTCCTAAGATTTTCATTAAAGTCTTAACTGCGCGCCAATAAGTAACATTGAGAGCCGTGTTTATTGCGAGAGCGCTGCCTCAATTGGCACATAACGGTTATCGGCAGTGCCCATTGAATGGCAGCTACAAGAAAGATAAGCCAATGAACAAACGATTAACCGATCGAAGCATGAGAGTTAACCTGTACATAACTTTTCCGGCAATCTTTATAGTCGTAATTGGTGATGTCACACGAGGTAAGTAACGAGTATGAAAATGCGCTAATAGCTCCATCTGCCACATATGCAGGTGTTAAATGGCCAGTGATTTATCTTGTTCGATCGATCCTGATTTAAATGACATAACTAGACTTCATCCATGAATTACTCGAGTGTATTCTATTTGGCTATTCTATTCCGAACTAAGATCAATAAAAAGTGCAAATTAACTGATTACAGTTGATGTACTTATTTGCTGCTGGTCATTCATATTCAATTAAGCACTTTGGACAAGACAAGCAGATGAAGCATCTAAGGCGATGTGAAAGGGCAGCATCACGTTCAAATGCAAATACTCTTTTGTGCCATTGTGCAATGACTTTCTTAATACCTGGAATTACCGCCAACTAATAGACTGTTTATGGCGCATGTGCAGCAATGCGGGTTGCAAAACATCATGCTAACACGGCCTTAATGGTGATATCAGTGAAGGATCTCGTGTGATGGAAATCCATAGCGTCCTCTAATGACTTGGACCACAAAATATATTTATAGAAACAAACAGATACCCATCTGGTTAGCATCATACAAGGCATTTCAATTAACGCTGAAGCCTTTTCGTTGTAATGCCGAATAAGTTCATATGATAAATAACTTGAAATTAAGTGGGACTTAGGCGACGTTAAATGCAGACAACAAGCTAATTCTGCTAACATGGCGAACCAGTACTAAATCAAGAGGCTGAAGATGCTCAGAATTGGATATTATTTCAACGACCATCAGCACAATATGATAAAGTTCCAGGGACTACTGTGTTTTGTTTGTGGTTGTGATTCAATTCAAAGCATAAGCCTTGTAAATCTAACGTAGAAAATATCAATTTATTAAAAGGATAGTTTATCCATAAAGTATTGATGGGATCTGCTTTGTGTTCTGCTTGTGCGGCGTCCATTAAGGGTGCCTATTTATCTTTATACCATTATAACATTCAGCCTTGATTTCCAGCGTCAATTTTTACTGCTGGACTGCAATGATGCCGATACCACTCATCTGTTCTCAATGATGTTGGATGATATATTCTGACAATTTGCCATCCATGTTCGTGTTTGACCTTTTGACAATCGCTATGCGAAATGATGCTTAATATATTTGGCGCAATCGGCGTTTGACCTATTATTGTAACTGCGCCACGATATGGTACGCTGTGCACTGCTTTGTTGTTGCTCATGCAGTCGCGGTACGCATTGCGGCCCATGTCTATATCTAGTACTATTGTGTCGTCAAACAAGTTTTGTCAATAATCCAAATCTGAACTACAGGTATGCAAACAATGCTGGCCTGGTTTATAGGTAAAGTATAATAGAGGTAGTTGCAATTAATATGAGGCGGACACATATATTGAGTATTGCAGATGCTAACATCACGCTAGCAGGTCATACGTCATTTGGAAAGAGAACGACTAGATACCTGGCATGGAAGAAAGGCTAAGCACTGATTTACATACGATTATCGTCGGGGTCAATACAATGCGTAGAACATAAAGACATTGACTTTGCATCGCATGTGTGGTTTTTTGCAATTTGGAATGAATACGAAAAGTGGTATATCTATCACCAAGACTAATGCTTACATTTGTTGAGTGGCAGGACAATTGTTAGGAAAGCAAGATCAGTAATGCCAAGATCTACAAGGGACCCGTAACCACGTAATTTGATATTATTTCCATGGTAAAAATGGTTTTACGATTCGTGATCTATGGATGCTGTTGACGAATCACCGTCCGCATGTTGAGTAGTTGTATGAAGTGGCAGAGATCATTAACATTGCCAGCTCTATTAGTTTCGTTTAATAGCGTAACAAACCAACTTTAAAAGGCAATTCATGTCACCTTATCACCACTGTATCACTGATCATCTCGGAATGTGGCAGTATGCTGACTATTGTTTGTCAGAAATATGACTGATTGTTGTAAAATATGAAAATAAACTTTCGCTGCTGGCTTTAAGCATAGCAAAATAACACAAACCTAGTGAAATATCTAAATTAGTGGGTATATTTTGTGTTTTTATTGACGGCGGTAAGATGCAGGTAAATCATGCACGTTTTAAATTCCTCTTCTGTCACAATAATCCAATGTACCATAAAAACTTAGCACCTATATATTCGAATCCTTATATTTGACATTTCAAAACACCGAACGGTGGAATGCATTATTTTAACACTTAGATATAATTTTGCAACAGACCAATGGGAATAACGGATACAGTGTACATATGATTTTATCGCAATTGCAATATAACTAATATTACGTTTGTTCAGTTATGCAATTATGACGCACCATGGACGGAATTAAGTTGTGTCAGGTATTCTCAACAGAAGTAAAGTACGTCATTATTAATATCATTTGAATACATGGCAATCCCTGCTCATGTTTTCATTTCGCCGTATTAACCTCCCAAACTCACTGCGTTACCGTTTATTAATAGATAGATCTAGAAAAAATGGTAATTGAATATTTAATGTGAAATAATAAGAGATGTTTCCCGTAGAAGATTGGTCTGTCTAACATACATTAGTTAATACACATGGTGTTCTGCCATAAAATAACGTCGCGCGTCAGGAACAAGAGAATCACAAACCAGCGAATCTGACAATGCACAACGGCGGTGCTTCTTTTTATACCTATTATTTCCACATCTTTCTGATAAAAATCTTCCACAAATATTGATTCGAAGATTGGGTGGGAAAAAGGCCAGTGCATTATTGCAAATAACTTGACAGATCCATGATGCGGGACCAATATTGACATAGTTAACATCCGCCACAAGCTTGGAATTCTTGGTACACTTCATCTAACTCTATTGTAACGACATCATGGATCCCATTAAAACTGAGTAAATTGCTTTCAATAAATGGCTTTTGCATTAAAATAGGTTACAGATAATGAGGAACAGACTCAAACTATAACTTGTGTAGTGCCGTGTTGCCAAACGCACAAAACATTTCACATACATTCTGAACCTCATAGGTAATTGTTTACGATGTGCTTTAGATAATTCTTCTATTGACCCATGCCAGATCTTTAAAAAACGATCAGATATAAAGATTTGAAGTTTAACAGTCAACGATTACTGTTTGTGTACCAAAGCTGATTTGACTGAGGAGATCGACTTCCGTGCTATTTCAATAACATGCAAAGTGTTCAGCATAATAGATGAAGACCGGAATCGATAAGTGGTCACCAGCAGTACTAGGATGGTATGAGGGGTGCTAAACTTTTGTTCAATATTTTCTGCATATATTTCTGCTGCCTTATTGACAGGCCTCCCGGTGACTTGTAACTCACAATTCAATTATCTTGGATTATACCTGTTCGTGAAGATGTTCATAATCAAGCTTGGTTCCCCGTGCTATTATGAAGTCGTTAAAGTGCAATTAAACACGTTAGTGAATATTTCCATCACCAAGATGACATGCAATCTTTAAGATGTTATGTGCTGGGATCAATCAGTACGAAATGACACTGGATAAATAAGCATTCTACTTGGTGCAAAATAATGTTAATAACTTTAGCTGTCAAAATACATGAGTCGCATTAAACCGTAAGGATACACGATAACGAGCGTTCAGTTTTAAATGACCTTTTCCACCACTTCCTTCCTAACATGGTCCTCGTGTCCACCAATGAAGATAAATTACCGACAACCGGTTCGAATTTCCCGAGAGTTGACATATCTCCCTGCCATACAAAAAGGTCAAGCTCATCAATATATAAGACTGGTGTTGGCAAATTGGTACATTTAAAAACATATATCATTAATCTTCTAGTTCAGAAGATGTTGTAAAACATGCAAAACTAAAATGGCAGGGAAAGAAGCTTTTGCTATTGTAAGCCATTTATGGTGTGCAAATTAATGGAAATGTTAGATAAATCCATGAAAAACTTCTCGAATATCAATATTGATGAAAAGTCTAAAATGGACAAAAATTTCTCTGCCAGTGCTCATGGGCAAAAAAACTATCGGTCGATCAGTTGGTAAGGATAATTAATCAAGTGTAATATCTTTGAACATATAGCAACATGTGAGCCATGCGGGTTGCTTGAGTCTTAACCACAATCAATAATGGGACATTCAAAAACATTTTCAGTCTAATTGTTTTGCTTATTCGATTTATACGCCATATTAACAAACGGGAATTGTTTCCACTTCAATTCGTTTTCTGTCACCACTACGAGAAAACAAATAATGGAAATAGGATCCAACCCGTGAAAGTGGAAATTATTGCTACCGCTGGCATTGACGGGTATTAATAAGCATTTTATGCAAATATTGTCACCAAAATGCAGTCAGCGTTAGAATACGCAGTAAAATCCGATTTCCTCTGCGTCTATGCGATTTAGAGATTTTTATGTGAACTTCGAAAAGCGGACATAACCACCAATCATTGATTGAAAAAGTTCAGTATCACTGCCTACAAGATGTCAGGTAGCCAGCGGGGTCATGTCTTAGATGTGTTAGGATACAAATTCGCCCGAGTACTGACATGATATTAACGAAGTTTTCCATCATTTCAACATAACAGGCACATGGATGTGTATTTCACATTTCAACCGAGTATATAAACATCAATTTGCCAATTAACGTTTAGTAAAGAAACATCAAATGTTTTGTACTTCCACAGAGAGAGCTGGTTTGTCATTGCGCGTAAATTTGCTCCAGATCAACCTCTATATGCTCACCGCCTCGTGTAGGTTGCTTAAGCTTTTCATTGCTACCATTCAAAGCTATATTTCCTTTCAAATGTCTATCATATCATCCTCTTATACTTTATCGGCCGAGTAAAGTAGTAAAAATAGCGACAAAAGCATTTATCGTCAAAAGCGTCGCTGCAATCGTGGAAAAGATGCAAGTCTTGAACGAAGGTAGAACCCATAGGGCCATTAGGTCGTCCTATCAGCATAAGCTGATAATAACCAATATATTAAACCGCATTTTTTACATCTGGAAAAAGTATTAAATAAGAATCATAAACAAATGAGAATGATGTCATGTTACGCAAATCGATGTTTAGCAGGACAAAAATACATGAGACCTTTTCTCCAGTTCTTCGCTTGAGCATCGCAATGCTTTTGGGTACAGTCCATTTACTCTTGAATTACGTCCGTAAGTCGACGACGTATGCTACCTGCTTATTGCATTTCACTTTTTTTTATTGCATTAATATAATACGATCTTTTGACCTGTTCGTTTAATACTCTCCGCATCATCCAGCTATATCATAATGCAGATTTCATAAAAAACCGCTTACCATCGGTATTAGCAAATACGTAATCGATTATAACTAATAGAGAAGAGGTGTCAGATATCCTTATATTACGTCATAGCGACTTGCAAGGCATTATCAAAAGATATTGACCATCAATTACATGTTATCAACAAAAGTGATAAACCTATGAATGCCGTTTTCTCGGTAGTTATGTTTTTGTCACTCTCAATTATATTTTACAATTGAGACAGCGGAATGAGCCATGATAATCTAAATGTATACTAGCTGCAATGCTGCCTCGGTTAATCCGGTCTCGCATTTATCAACCTTATGGGAGACTGAAGATTGTTTGTCGAACCCTTTAGCGTTTGTTATATTACATAATTCTGAACCAATGCCACCCGTAATGATCAACCTGAGGTCTGGTCTAGACGATGAGAAATCCGCGTTCTTATTTACCTCTCGGCAAATAACTGAATTCAACAGATTCTAGAAGCAGACAAGAAATAACTTGCCATACTTTATCATGTTACCGCTTAAAATGAAATAATACAATGGCGTAAAATATTTGCAATCAACATATTTGCGAATCAACAAATCCTATAGAAGCAAAGAGATAAATTGGTGAAAAAAAACCCATTATGATACCAAATTTTATAGCAGATATACAGAGACTTGGAGCATTTAGGTTTTTTTTTCGCACACGTATCCACAGCGATCACATTTGGCTTAAAAATATATATATTTCATTAAGAGCTCGTGGATTTTGAATAACTGGATTAACGGATACATCAGCGGGATTCACCTGTAAAATACTTTATATTTGGACACAGGTCATCGTGTTGCGTAGCTTATTTCAATTTAAACGGATAAAATCCTGATGACTAATATGTTAAAGAAATTTGGTTTTTGACTCATTAGGTACTATGAACGTTTATTAAAGCTCAAATAATATACAAGTCACTGACAAGATTTACACCAAAAAAAGGAGCAATGGACCTTCGTTATAGTTGCCGCGTGTATGAACTCAATCGGCGAACATCAAACCAAAATAAACGGCTATTTCGCGCAACGGTATCCATGGCTTATAAAATAATATTCACCAAGGCTCATTAACGTTTCAACGGATATGCATTAAGTCATCAACTTTATGAGACCCCAGATATTTAGCGTAGACAACAATGAACAGCGATCGAATGTAGCGTATTAGGCACCCCATATTTAAACACTGTATAATACTTTCAGTGTGATTGTATGGACATGAGCTTAACATTGATATTAGCTTGGAACCTATAAAACACTAACAATCTCTTCTAGAGTATATAACCATTTGCAGCACATCCACCTGCGATTTATTGAGAGTATTATGATCTGAAAAACCAATCAATCACAGTATATTTCTATACTCTATTTGACCATCTTTACAAGGAGACACAAATATAAGACCAGCAAACATTAGATATAAATATATTCATAGTGTGATTTGTTTGGTAACTAGCCGGATCATTTGTTGTTTTTTATCGTTGCCGTATACACAGTCACACTAAGAATGTTGCTGATAACGCATATCTAATGTCAAGTGTGGTGGATGGTAGATCTGTTACAACGTACCAGCCATGCCCTAGCCAGTTCTGGAGAACCCCTTAGATGATCAATTAGTTTATGAAAAAACTGCTTACAGAGAATCAATTCCACTGTAACGTCAATCAAACCCCACTGATGCTAGCGAGTATACATGTGTAATGTACATCTGCCATCTGCAACCTCTGCTCGCAATGATTCCGAGTGCGCGTGGCGGCAAATTCGATGGGAGGATCCACACAGGGTGCTTACCAAGAAAATGGATTGTTGAAAGCATATCTTGAACGTATTCATTCGGCATCCCATTACTTAGTGATACAATGAATAATCTGATTTGTAATGTTTAGCCTCAATATTGCAGAGCCTATAGATTTTGCTTTTCAGCTAACTACTGGAATATTTATTTAATATCTTAATAGTACAATCCATATATTCCGCACTTATTGGCATGCGTTCAAGTTAGTCAGTGCGCTTAAACATAGGACAGTTATACCACAGAAATGATTAAGTTGAACCCCCTAGTGACGTCCTAAGATTTTCATTAAAGTCTTAACTGCGCGCCAATAAGTAACATTGAGAGCCGTGTTTATTGCGAGAGCGCTGCCTCAATTGGCACATAACGGTTATCGGCAGTGCCCATTGAATGGCAGCTACAAGAAAGATAAGCCAATGAACAAACGATTAACCGATCGAAGCATGAGAGTTAACCTGTACATAACTTTTCCGGCAATCTTTATAGTCGTAATTGGTGATGTCACACGAGGTAAGTAACGAGTATGAAAATGCGCTAATAGCTCCATCTGCCACATATGCAGGTGTTAAATGGCCAGTGATTTATCTTGTTCGATCGATCCTGATTTAAATGACATAACTAGACTTCATCCATGAATTACTCGAGTGTATTCTATTTGGCTATTCTATTCCGAACTAAGATCAATAAAAAGTGCAAATTAACTGATTACAGTTGATGTACTTATTTGCTGCTGGTCATTCATATTCAATTAAGCACTTTGGACAAGACAAGCAGATGAAGCATCTAAGGCGATGTGAAAGGGCAGCATCACGTTCAAATGCAAATACTCTTTTGTGCCATTGTGCAATGACTTTCTTAATACCTGGAATTACCGCCAACTAATAGACTGTTTATGGCGCATGTGCAGCAATGCGGGTTGCAAAACATCATGCTAACACGGCCTTAATGGTGATATCAGTGAAGGATCTCGTGTGATGGAAATCCATAGCGTCCTCTAATGACTTGGACCACAAAATATATTTATAGAAACAAACAGATACCCATCTGGTTAGCATCATTACAAGGCATTTCAATTAACGCTGAAGCCTTTTCGTTGTAATGCCGAATAAGTTCATATGATAAATAACTTGAAATTAAGTGGGACTTAGGCGACGTTAAATGCAGACAACAAGCTAATTCTGCTAACATGGCGAACCAGTACTAAATCAAGAGGCTGAAGATGCTCAGAATTGGATATTATTTCAACGACCATCAGCACAATATGATAAAGTTCCAGGGACTACTGTGTTTTGTTTGTGGTTGTGATTCAATTCAAAGCATAAGCCTTGTAAATCTAACGTAGAAAATATCAATTTATTAAAAGGATAGTTTATCCATAAAGTATTGATGGGATCTGCTTTGTGTTCTGCTTGTGCGGCGTCCATTAAGGGTGCCTATTTATCTTTATACCATTATAACATTCAGCCTTGATTTCCAGCGTCAATTTTTACTGCTGGACTGCAATGATGCCGATACCACTCATCTGTTCTCAATGATGTTGGATGATATATTCTGACAATTTGCCATCCATGTTCGTGTTTGACCTTTTGACAATCGCTATGCGAAATGATGCTTAATATATTTGGCGCAATCGGCGTTTGACCTATTATTGTAACTGCGCCACGATATGGTACGCTGTGCACTGCTTTGTTGTTGCTCATGCAGTCGCGGTACGCATTGCGGCCCATGTCTATATCTAGTACTATTGTGTCGTCAAACAAGTTTTGTCAATAATCCAAATCTGAACTACAGGTATGCAAACAATGCTGGCCTGGTTTATAGGTAAAGTATAATAGAGGTAGTTGCAATTAATATGAGGCGGACACATATATTGAGTATTGCAGATGCTAACATCACGCTAGCAGGTCATACGTCATTTGGAAAGAGAACGACTAGATACCTGGCATGGAAGAAAGGCTAAGCACTGATTTACATACGATTATCGTCGGGGTCAATACAATGCGTAGAACATAAAGACATTGACTTTGCATCGCATGTGTGGTTTTTTGCAATTTGGAATGAATACGAAAAGTGGTATATCTATCACCAAGACTAATGCTTACATTTGTTGAGTGGCAGGACAATTGTTAGGAAAGCAAGATCAGTAATGCCAAGATCTACAAGGGACCCGTAACCACGTAATTTGATATTATTTCCATGGTAAAAATGGTTTTACGATTCGTGATCTATGGATGCTGTTGACGAATCACCGTCCGCATGTTGAGTAGTTGTATGAAGTGGCAGAGATCATTAACATTGCCAGCTCTATTAGTTTCGTTTAATAGCGTAACAAACCAACTTTAAAAGGCAATTCATGTCACCTTATCACCACTGTATCACTGATCATCTCGGAATGTGGCAGTATGCTGACTATTGTTTGTCAGAAATATGACTGATTGTTGTAAAATATGAAAATAAACTTTCGCTGCTGGCTTTAAGCATAGCAAAATAACACAAACCTAGTGAAATATCTAAATTAGTGGGTATATTTTGTGTTTTTATTGACGGCGGTAAGATGCAGGTAAATCATGCACGTTTTAAATTCCTCTTCTGTCACAATAATCCAATGTACCATAAAAACTTAGCACCTATATATTCGAATCCTTATATTTGACATTTCAAAACACCGAACGGTGGAATGCATTATTTTAACACTTAGATATAATTTTGCAACAGACCAATGGGAATAACGGATACAGTGTACATATGATTTTATCGCAATTGCAATATAACTAATATTACGTTTGTTCAGTTATGCAATTATGACGCACCATGGACGGAATTAAGTTGTGTCAGGTATTCTCAACAGAAGTAAAGTACGTCATTATTAATATCATTTGAATACATGGCAATCCCTGCTCATGTTTTCATTTCGCCGTATTAACCTCCCAAACTCACTGCGTTACCGTTTATTAATAGATAGATCTAGAAAAAATGGTAATTGAATATTTAATGTGAAATAATAAGAGATGTTTCCCGTAGAAGATTGGTCTGTCTAACATACATTAGTTAATACACATGGTGTTCTGCCATAAAATAACGTCGCGCGTCAGGAACAAGAGAATCACAAACCAGCGAATCTGACAATGCACAACGGCGGTGCTTCTTTTTTATACCTATTATTTCCACATCTTTCTGATAAAAATCTTCCACAAATATTGATTCGAAGATTGGCTGGGAAAAAGGCCAGTGCATTATTGCAAATAACTTGACAGATCCATGATGCGGGACCAATATTGACATAGTTAACATCCGCCACAAGCTTGGAATTCTTGGTACACTTCATCTAACTCTATTGTAACGACATCATGGATCCCATTAAAACTGAGTAAATTGCTTTCAATAAATGGCTTTTGCATTAAAATAGGTTACAGATAATGAGGAACAGACTCAAACTATAACTTGTGTAGTGCCGTGTTGCCAAACGCACAAAACATTTCACATACATTCTGAACCTCATAGGTAATTGTTTACGATGTGCTTTAGATAATTCTTCTATTGACCCATGCCAGATCTTTAAAAAACGATCAGATATAAAGATTTGAAGTTTAACAGTCAACGATTACTGTTTGTGTACCAAAGCTGATTTGACTGAGGAGATCGACTTCCGTGCTATTTCAATAACATGCAAAGTGTTCAGCATAATAGATGAAGACCGGAATCGATAAGTGGTCACCAGCAGTACTAGGATGGTATGAGGGGTGCTAAACTTTTGTTCAATATTTTCTGCATATATTTCTGCTGCCTTATTGACAGGCCTCCCGGTGACTTGTAACTCACAATTCAATTATCTTGGATTATACCTGTTCGTGAAGATGTTCATAATCAAGCTTGGTTCCCCGTGCTATTATGAAGTCGTTAAAGTGCAATTAAACACGTTAGTGAATATTTCCATCACCAAGATGACATGCAATCTTTAAGATGTTATGTGCTGGGATCAATCAGTACGAAATGACACTGGATAAATAAGCATTCTACTTGGTGCAAAATAATGTTAATAACTTTAGCTGTCAAAATACATGAGTCGCATTAAACCGTAAGGATACACGATAACGAGCGTTCAGTTTTAAATGACCTTTTCCACCACTTCCTTCCTAACATGGTCCTCGTGTCCACCAATGAAGATAAATTACCGACAACCGGTTCGAATTTCCCGAGAGTTGACATATCTCCCTGCCATACAAAAAGGTCAAGCTCATCAATATATAAGACTGGTGTTGGCAAATTGGTACATTTAAAAACATATATCATTAATCTTCTAGTTCAGAAGATGTTGTAAAACATGCAAAACTAAAATGGCAGGGAAAGAAGCTTTTGCTATTGTAAGCCATTTATGGTGTGCAAATTAATGGAAATGTTAGATAAATCCATGAAAAACTTCTCGAATATCAATATTGATGAAAAGTCTAAAATGGACAAAAATTTCTCTGCCAGTGCTCATGGGGCAAAAAAAAAACTATCGGTCGATCAGTTGGTAAGGATAATTAATCAAGTGTAATATCTTTGAACATATAGCAACATGTGAGCCATGCGGGTTGCTTGAGTCTTAACCACAATCAATAATGGGACATTCAAAAACATTTTCAGTCTAATTGTTTTGCTTATTCGATTTATACGCCATATTAACAAACGGGAATTGTTTCCACTTCAATTCGTTTTCTGTCACCACTACGAGAAAACAAATAATGGAAATAGGATCCAACCCGTGAAAGTGGAAATTATTGCTACCGCTGGCATTGACGGGTATTAATAAGCATTTTATGCAAATATTGTCACCAAAATGCAGTCAGCGTTAGAATACGCAGTAAAATCCGATTTCCTCTGCGTCTATGCGATTTAGAGATTTTTATGTGAACTTCGAAAAGCGGACATAACCACCAATCATTGATTGAAAAAGTTCAGTATCACTGCCTACAAGATGTCAGGTAGCCAGCGGGGTCATGTCTTAGATGTGTTAGGATACAAATTCGCCCGAGTACTGACATGATATTAACGAAGTTTTCCATCATTTCAACATAACAGGCACATGGATGTGTATTTCACATTTCAACCGAGTATATAAACATCAATTTGCCAATTAACGTTTAGTAAAGAAACATCAAATGTTTTGTACTTCCACAGAGAGAGCTGGTTTGTCATTGCGCGTAAATTTGCTCCAGATCAACCTCTATATGCTCACCGCCTCGTGTAGGTTGCTTAAGCTTTTCATTGCTACCATTCAAAGCTATATTTCCTTTCAAATGTCTATCATATCATCCTCTTATACTTTATCGGCCGAGTAAAGTAGTAAAAATAGCGACAAAAGCATTTATCGTCAAAAGCGTCGCTGCAATCGTGGAAAAGATGCAAGTCTTGAACGAAGGTAGAACCCATAGGGCCATTAGGTCGTCCTATCAGCATAAGCTGATAATAACCAATATATTAAACCGCATTTTTTACATCTGGAAAAAGTATTAAATAAGAATCATAAACAAATGAGAATGATGTCATGTTACGCAAATCGATGTTTAGCAGGACAAAAATACATGAGACCTTTTCTCCAGTTCTTCGCTTGAGCATCGCAATGCTTTTGGGTACAGTCCATTTACTCTTGAATTACGTCCGTAAGTCGACGACGTATGCTACCTGCTTATTGCATTTCACTTTTTTTTATTGCATTAATATAATACGATCTTTTGACCTGTTCGTTTAATACTCTCCGCATCATCCAGCTATATCATAATGCAGATTTCATAAAAAACCGCTTACCATCGGTATTAGCAAATACGTAATCGATTATAACTAATAGAGAAGAGGTGTCAGATATCCTTATATTACGTCATAGCGACTTGCAAGGCATTATCAAAAGATATTGACCATCAATTACATGTTATCAACAAAAGTGATAAACCTATGAATGCCGTTTTCTCGGTAGTTATGTTTTTGTCACTCTCAATTATATTTTACAATTGAGACAGCGGAATGAGCCATGATAATCTAAATGTATACTAGCTGCAATGCTGCCTCGGTTAATCCGGTCTCGCATTTATCAACCTTATGGGAGACTGAAGATTGTTTGTCGAACCCCTTTAGCGTTTGTTATATTACATAATTCTGAACCAATGCCACCCGTAATGATCAACCTGAGGTCTGGTCTAGACGATGAGAAATCCGCGTTCTTATTTACCTCTCGGCAAATAACTGAATTCAACAGATTCTAGAAGCAGACAAGAAATAACTTGCCATACTTTATCATGTTACCGCTTAAAATGAAATAATACAATGGCGTAAAATATTTGCAATCAACATATTTGCGAATCAACAAATCCTATAGAAGCAAAGAGATAAATTGGTGAAAAAAAACCCATTATGATACCAAATTTTATAGCAGATATACAGAGACTTGGAGCATTTAGGTTTTTTCGCACACGTATCCACAGCGATCACATTTGGCTTAAAAATATATATATTTCATTAAGAGCTCGTGGATTTTGAATAACTGGATTAACGGATACATCAGCGGGATTCACCTGTAAAATACTTTATATTTGGACACAGGTCATCGTGTTGCGTAGCTTATTTCAATTTAAACGGATAAAATCCTGATGACTAATATGTTAAAGAAATTTGGTTTTTGACTCATTAGGTACTATGAACGTTTATTAAAGCTCAAATAATATACAAGTCACTGACAAGATTTACACCAAAAAAAGGAGCAATGGACCTTCGTTATAGTTGCCGCGTGTATGAACTCAATCGGCGAACATCAAACCAAAATAAACGGCTATTTCGCGCAACGGTATCCATGGCTTATAAAATAATATTCACCAAGGCTCATTAACGTTTCAACGGATATGCATTAAGTCATCAACTTTATGAGACCCCAGATATTTAGCGTAGACAACAATGAACAGCGATCGAATGTAGCGTATTAGGCACCCCATATTTAAACACTGTATAATACTTTCAGTGTGATTGTATGGACATGAGCTTAACATTGATATTAGCTTGGAACCTATAAAACACTAACAATCTCTTCTAGAGTATATAACCATTTGCAGCACATCCACCTGCGATTTATTGAGAGTATTATGATCTGAAAAACCAATCAATCACAGTATATTTCTATACTCTATTTGACCATCTTTACAAGGAGACACAAATATAATTTTAGTAGGCGCGCGCACACTTTGGCCGCTTTCGGGATGTGAGGGTACATCTGTCATTCCAGGTCAGGGGCAGCTGAACATAGGACGAACGCTGTCTGTGCGTTATGGTGCGATTATTTGTGAGCAGTTGTCGGTTGACAATAACATATTTAAAAAACATCGACATAGCCAGTTGCCTAACTCTTGACCACAACGAAATAATTGTCTTCCAAACAAATACTTCATTGCTCATTACCTAATTAAACTGCGTATACGCAGTATGTTAGCGTGGCCTACAAACGTACAGTACGTTATGTGTTCAGCTAATATTGTCTATCTTTCTATTTTAGACTTTATATTATGAGTAGTAATTATTTTCCACACCGAGGATATATATTAGAATTGGTGTAGCAAATATCTCAGCACATATATACTGGCGTTCGACATCAGTCATTCATTGAAAACAGACACCTACCGAGACCCACATCACCTACACAGGATCATCAAATGATTATTGTTACCAGGACACAATCGTATTTTATTAACATCTTATCTCATTCTGGCATGCACCAAAGACCAGCAGAATATTATAACCGTCGCCATTTAGTCACACTTTGAGCAACCAAAGTTATATAAGATAACATTTGCGATAAACGTCTATCCTTGATTTAATGCATAAAATGAAGTAATCTGCACAAATTCAGGTATCGTGTAATTTTACCGAACTTACTTACCTCAATTTTTGTTAAATGATATTTTCAGAAGACAGAACAAATGATAAACTTTGACAGTCATTAAAGCAGGCCAAAGTATAATTTCTTATATCAGCTCAAACAGGTCAGCATGAATAATCCGCCATACCTTGCAAATATGTGACGGCATTAAACCAATCGGTCTATCCGGATTTTGACCTGAATCGATGCGTTTAGCAACGCACTGACCACTCAGTGACACGCAACGCTATACCTTTTCAGGTCTGATACGGGGACTATAGTGTAAGAATAGGATACATACTTCCAATAAATGTGTCGTCTCAGGTACAATGTACGGAATGTGGTACGATATGATAATGTTGTGGCCGCAAAATGTCCACATTAAATCTTAGTGTTAACTGCAGTGAAGGATAGCTGTCATGCATTGCATTTACTTGGCTTTTAACGCTCATTCACCATGTCGCCACCCTTCCCAGACATAGCTCGGTTCCTGAAACTTTCATGCTGCTTTAACTTAACGCGTTCTATAAGTGCAAAATATTGGTTAATAAGTATAATTTGAATGGGATTCATTCGGTTCGTTATGTTGGTGGCTGTACAATACATTTAGTGACACGCTATTTAAAAGAGTACAAACTGAAGAATGCAACGCATCAACTATGTGGTAGCATTTAAACCACAGTTCGTAAGATAAAAATGTGTGTCAATTAGTCTTCTGATGAAAGCCAATTATTACAGTTGTTACCAAAGAACCATGATATAGCCAGATTTCTAATAAATGAAAGTTTTTGATACAACGTCAATAAAATTGCAATTGTGTTTACAATATAAATGCAGTAGCTGTGTCATATTATTTGCAAAGGTCTTTCTCTCTTTGCAATAAAACATGTCCGCGATAAAAGGCTTGATTTTGATAACCGAAAACTTGTGTTGTGCGTGTCGACAGACCACAGATAAAAGATGATGAGCCCTAAATCAATCAAAGCATTTCCTTAGCTATAAGACAGTGGCGACATTACAGCTGCGTTTATTCCAGACAGTTTTTTTGCTCCCTTCCTTTTGAAAGATGCGATGAACACAAACGACTGAAAAGAAGAACATATAAATACATACATGACACCACGAGTGGAAGGCATATCATTGTCCCGTAAGGCGGTGTGCCTCTGATGCACAAATCGTTTCGAGGGGAGGCGGGGCAATCGCATACATCACCACAAGCCATGTATGCAAGGGGGATGGATATCTCTGATAGATAATTCATCGTCATGCATACAGTGCTTCACAAGAGTGATTCTAACTACACTTGTGTTGTTTATTGTCAACATCCAAGCAAAACTGTTAGCATTAATATTAGTATGAATACTAGTGTTCAATTCATGGATGGAGGTATTAGCCGAGTTAGGGACCTAACAATAAATCAGAATCAGAGTAAGACGATGCACAGCCTAATTGAGTACCATATTCAATTAAGGAAAATTATGTATGGATATGTTGATGGTTTGTTCGATATGCTACGAATATGAAGTGTCGTTACTGAACGTTTTGGCTTCTACATATAGTGATTGAGTTCGCAGGCTGATTATATATTGCCATCATTATACCCGACATCAGGTAATAAAGCAGGCAAATGGGTCATAATACACGCATGATGCTGCAGGCATTGTCAGTATAGAGCTCATCTTTTAAGCTATCCATAACCCGGCTTCTTGAAACGAGACTTGTCGCCTATGGGTGGTTGGATAAAAATTAATCGATCGAGAATCTTTATTTTTAGATATTCTGGTCGATACTAATCGAGCACTCAACGCCGAGATGCTTGAGTACAGCCATACTTGGGACGTAATTGTACCTTACAACGAGCAGTCACAATCATCGATAGGAGAAGACGCCTTTTCAAATTGAGCTACTATAAAACAGCGGTTGCAAACATTTGTTCAACACGGCTTAGTGTGCACTAGTCATATATATATATATATATATATATATATATATATATATATATATATATATATATATATATATATATATATATATATATATATATATATATATATATAAATATATATATATATATATATATATATATCTATATATAAATATATATATATATATCTTTCTATATATACATTTATATATATATATAATATCTCTATATATCTATCTCTATATATATATATCTCTCTATCTATCTCTCTCTCTATCTCTATCTTTAATACATATATATATAGGATACAATGTACGGAATAAGGTACGATATGATAATGTTGTGGCCGCAAAATGTCCACAGTAAATCTTAGTGTTAACTGCAGTGAAGAGTGATATATATATATATATATATATATATATATATATATATATATATATATATATATATATATATATATATATATATATATATATATATATTTATATATATAAATATATATATATATCGAATCGATGTGTGCGCATTGCTCAAATATCCTTGATCGACAATTTTCCATGTGCAGTTCGATAAAATTGTATGATTTGGCCCCAGTTAAAAAGCAGGATCCTCTACTGGAAGTATTGATTTCAATAGAAACGATAAAGATCGATTCACCCAAAGAGCGATGCAATTGTTGCAGTCCTATCGATTAGTTGACTTTTGATCCGTTGTGATAACCTAAAAAGCCATGCTGACATGCTGTTTTTTTGAACTTTTGCTAAATACGACAGATTGCTATTTTGTGATTTATGTTTTAGATTTTACCAATAATAACCAAGGACTAACATTTACGCTACAGAATCTGTGAATGCCATAAACTGATGATTATATAAACTTAACATAGCATATGCTGTATATAATGTGGAATGTACATTACGGAGTTGCATACCGGCAACCCAATAAACACAATGAATACATTTAAGGAATATGTGAATGTTAGTTATTTTTACTCCTGATATTAACTTGCAGGAGAATTGACATGTTTCTGAACCGAGGTGCATTTTTCACCTTTTAATTTTAACTTAGGATTGCATGGTTGCTAATGTCAACCCAAGCGCTCTTTTTGGTACTAGTGACCATTCAATTTAATGCTATGTCAAAAGTCCCCTAATTCCGGTCGTAGAACATCAGATGATCGACAGTTATTGAACAGTCGAGTTCATTAGACGATTATTGTGGAAGTGTGGACAAATATTAGACAGCATTTAAAGCGATAGATTCCGATGCAATCAGCAATTGTCATCACTCAGGAAAACCCTTTCGAGGGCTCAATAGTAAATCCTGTCGACAAGGAAATTACGCAGTTTCAAATGTAATGGAAAGCAGGACAAAATGACTCTCTGATGTTGTTTCAAAGAACGCGATGTTTTAGTAAAATTTTGAGAAAATCGGTGCATGAAACGATATAAAAAAAGACAAAGAAATATGTAATATAATTCGCTGCAAATTTAACTCAATCAACTTACTTAAGAAAGGATCATTTATAGCTGCTTTGCAAAGTAAGTGCAATGAACATTGTTAGAGTGGCCATTATGAATAATTAGCTGCACTATATTGCGTCGTAAACTGCAAGCGCTTAGAAAAAAGCCTGATTGGATGCCCGAGTTGTTCAGGACAAATCTGATATGGTTAGATACGGCTATCGCTTGGTTGACTGAAATACACTTTCGTCAATTGCACTGCTGCCAATAAGTATACAACTACGTTATTGAGTGCATTATTAAGCTCAAAGCCAGTACACTTTGCATAATTATAATTCCTTTCAATAATATGAGAGATAGTTCGTTATATTTGTCAGTTTTATTCTAAATGTGACTTTGTCTGGTTGGCGTCATTATTCATGTGTGATCGTCTGTATATGTGTATTAACGCCATATTCAGTTCGTAATCAGCGTTGTCAAACAGTGTGGAGTAATGAAACCCCGCCCTACTCGAGCATGCATTTTCATTTATAGACCACGTGCTCTAAATGATTCCCCTACCCATGAATATACATCCCGCTGGTCAAAGATTAATATGTAGCCAAACATGTTATCAAAGCCTTTGGTAATTGTCAATGCCAAACCAGAAACATTTGCGCTTGCTGTAGTTACCGTCGTTCAAACTATGTTGGAAAACCAGCTCCATACGGCTCAGCGACTGGATCTTACCAAAGTGATCTATATATTATAAGAATAATAAATAGACCGTCTTCAAAACCTCTCAAGAAGAACTAGCATCCCATTCAATTGTTAGGTACACGGTGAAATTATCATTTCAGAGCAGATACAAATTATCTATTGTATAGCACTCTTAATATTGTGTGTGTCTATGAATATATTTACAAGTCACTGCACTTTCGTTTTTATTCATTTAGCATGTGTGCATGGGGAGGCCAAGCTGATAAATGTTGACAACTATTGCAGCATATATATGATTGCCAATAACACCATTTCCGCTGTGGCAAATTTGCCGTTGGCCAAACTTAGTAAAGCCAAACGATTTGTGATTAATGAGAATAAATCAAGTCTGGTATGAACGGCCCGGCGGACGTGACTCATGATAAACTTCAAATCTTGACAAGTTGTTCCGCGCTGAAATAAAATAGTGAAGCTGTCAAAAAGCAGACTTACGACACCTAATTGGTTGCTCTTGAAATCAGGGGAACATCACTGCTCTACTAGAGCGTACAGATCGACTCCCTGACTTTGGTAACTTTGATATGCTAATTTTAGCTGTGTTGCCATTGCATGCTTTATACGTGGTTTTTGTTAGCGCTATGTTGCTAATGGACAACTCCTTTAGCCTGTCAAGCTACAACATTTCAGATATTCTTTGTTTTCGACCAGTGCTTCTATGATTTAAGTTAAAGTGATTTATAAAACACAGAGCAGACATCATTAAAACAATTAGGTGATTCTAGAGAAGGATAACAAGTTGAGGATAAAAGCTTATAGCGCCTTGAATGGGCTCAGCCAAAAGTTGATTCTGTTCCCAAAAGATTGCTGCTTACTAGGTTTTGCTAATTCTAGTAGTTCTGTAGGCAAGTCGAATTATTATGTGACCAAATTACACAAATAAAAGACCTTCGCAAATCTCATTTCTAAGACCAGCATACATTTTATACAAATATATTCATATTATAATTCGTCTCGTAGCTTATTTGCCAGGCCTTTTTTATCGTTGCCACATTCACAGTCGCACTGCGAATGTTGCTGATAACGCATATATTATGTCAATGGTGCTGGATGGTAGATTTTTTACAACGTGCCAGCCGTGCCTTACCCAGTCTCCTACAGCCCCTTGATCAATTTGTTTATGAATAATTGCTTACAAAGAATGTAAACTTGCTAAGGGATAAAATAAGCATGCCATGTTAATTTCTCCATGGCCATTTTTAATGAGGAATGATTTGCTTTGCTCGATGGACGTACGTAATGGGCTTTGGATTAAGAATCTTCATTTAATCAATATATTTATCAATCTAATGTAATGCTGAATTCATTAACCATTGGTCAAGGAATTGGAAAAGACCAACAAAGAGATTATTATTCTTATACATGGATCTTTTAGACCCTCCGTCTTTATCCAAGTAAAGCTGTTTAAGACAATTGATTAAATATTTGCCCCCTTATTCTATAATATGTATTTGTCGTGATTATATCGTTTACATTTAGATTTGTCTTTGTGGTTAGACTGCCTTTTTACTGGGTGATGTATGCAGTTACATTGTTGATTAAATGCTGGTCGTGTTGCTCTGTAAACAAAGAGTTTACCGTTAATGGCGCAGCAATTAAACTCGATTGGACGAAGCAGATCTTCAATGGACTCATAATCACATGCCCAACCAATTACATATTTCGGTAAAGTACAACATGCAAGACAATATAAAAGCAACCTGGTGGTTGTTCGCATGCAAGCATGTCATCCGTGACAAATACAGATTTGAAGATATCAGAGAAGTGGGGGAGGGGGGGTGCTGCACGCGCCACCGTTTACAGCGCTAATTAAGGTGCATTATAAAAGAAGGAGCAACAACAAATTGGAACGTGAATGTTTAAAGTCAGGTTAATCACCGTTCGTGCTGCGAGGCAGACGCAGCTTTATTTCGTCCGACACAGCTTGTTTTTATATATATTAGATACCAAAGTGTCCCTCAATGACTAGATTGATATATGTAACAGTTTCAATCATCCAGCGTTCGTGTGGCATGACAGTCGAAGCATCAATGTTTACATCATTTGTAGTGCCATTAAGTAAATCAATGATTAGAAAGAACAGAATATGCCAGAGGCTTAATCCATTGCTATCAAATATTGATTTAAGCCGAAATCTGCCAATTCAGCAATAGCAGGTTGCAGTTAGCGTATGAGGTATTTCGCTGTTGCTCCTTTGTGATTACGCTATGTAATGGCATAGATAAACCTCCAAAAGCCTATCTGAAATAAGCTAGCACCTTTCCAGGAGTATGGGTTGAATACAACTATTTGTTTTATTATTCCTACGCCTGAACCTAAACCTTTGCAGTTAGCTTGGACTCATTTATCATAATATTTGATCAGTAATAACTAGTGAAAACTTCCGATTATTCGCCATTGCTATGAAATCTCTAGGTGTGCGCATTTGTGTGCAACGAATGCGAAGTAGGCATAAAGAGATATTGCTAACACCAAACTTATCAGCTCTTAGCAAGTGAAAGGTGGGATGCCCGATATGTTAGAGAAGGAAACTTATTTAAGTCAGAGGATCTTCGAGGTCTCAATCGCTAGAAAGGAGCTGGTATATGTTTAAAATATTATACCATCCAAGAAAAAATTATTATTCACGTCCAAAGTGCATCGCAAATACTGCGTGACTTTGCTCTTGGAGTGATCTATGTCATGTTACAAGACCACCGTGATATATATATATATATATATATATATATATATATATATCTATATCTATATATATATATATATATATATATATATATATATATATATATATATATATATATATATATATATATATATATATATATATATATATACTATATATATATATATATATATATATATATATATTGCTGGACAGTCGGTTCTAAGATGGTCTTGTAACATGACATAGATCACTCCACTGGGTGCGAACTAATATCATAAACGTATCGACTTAGTTTTAACATTTCCTAGCTTTTTATTTGGCTTTTCAGCAAACAGCCGGATTATTTATTTGATATCAAGATATTACAATGCATATAGGGAAAAGATCTCATCAACATTTCGTACCATTTGGCAAGCGTTCAAGTGAACATCGAACAGTTATACCATGGAAATGATTAAGCTGAACCCTCTAGCAACGTCATAAGATTTTCACTGAAAATCTTAACTGCATGCAAATGTCCAACATTATTGCGAGAGCGCTTCCCCAATCGGCAAATGATGGGTATAGACAGTGACCATTGAATGATTGCTGCCAGAAAGATAAGCCAATGAACAAACGATTAACCGATCGAAGCATGAAAGTTTACCTGTACATAACATTTCCACCCATCCCTATAATCGTAATTGGTGATGTTATTAAAGGTCAGTAACGAGTATTAAAATGCCCTAATAGTTCCATTTGCCACATATGCAGCTGTTTAATAGCCTGTGTCTTATCTTAATCGATCGATCCTGATTTAAATGACAAAGCCAGACTTCAGCAATTAATAACTCTAGTGTTTGCAATGTGACTATTCGATTCTGCACTAAGATTAGCTAAAAGAGCAAATAAAGTGCATGGCTAAGTCTTATGGTGACAGTTTAGTACGACGAACGAATAAAATGCTTTGTTAAAATAATGTGCCATTCGGTTCAGTATACAAGGCATTTGATACACTTCGCCAACGCGTTCGCACTCAGGCGTTTCCGTTCTATGCCATTGAGGCTCTCTTTCAAAACTACACTAAGGATTTATATCATTTTACTTTGGGGCCTTTTGCTCACGAAGAATTGTGTTTTCCCTGTTTAAGCTTTTAGTGTACATTGTTGTTGTCGGACTTTGCTTGCAAATGGACAGCCATGCGGGCGCCTACATGAAAACGTAGCAGCAATACCATCGTAAATGGTTCTGACTACAGACGTAGAACTGATGTAGTTATTTAATGCCGGTCATTCATATTCAATAAACCACTTCGGACAATACCAACAGATGAAGCATCGGAAGCGATTCAAAGGGCATCACCAAGTTCATATGCAAATACAGATTTTGCTATTGTGCAATGAATTTTTCAAGACCTGGAGTTACCGCCGGCTAATAGTCTGCTAATGGTGCCTGAGCAGCAATGCGGGTTACAAAACATCATGCTTACACGGCCTTAATGGCGATATCAGAGAGGAATGACGTGCTGTTGATGGAAGTGCAAAGTGCACTGTAATGACTTAGACCGCAATATATATTTATAGAAACATACAGCTACCCATCTGGTTTGCATCATTGTTATGTATTTCTATTAACGCTGAATGTTTTTCGATGTTATGCAGACCAATAGGTTCTTTAGATAAATATATTAATATTAAGTAGGACAGACCTTATTAGTACGACCATCGGCACAATATGATAAAGCTGCAGGTTCTACTTTATTTGTTTTTTTGCTGTGATTCAATTCAAAGCACGAGTCTAGTAAATATATTGTATTGAAACGATTGTTTATCCATAACCTGTTGTTTAGATCTGTTGTTTGTTCAGTTTTTGCGGTACCCATTAATGGTGCCTATTAATCTTGATACCCTTATATCATTGATGTCAAACTGCAAACATGCCGATTCCACTCATATGGTCTTAATGGCATTGAATGATATATTGTGACAATTTCTAATCAGCATTATCTATTTGTAATTGATCAATGCAAGTCAAATGATCCAAACCAAGTGCGTCGAAGCCAATTTGAACGATACGCTGATATATATTGATGGTTACAAGCAATATACATGTTGTGCCTTATTTTCCAGGTGGCTTGGTATTATTCATTTCGCAGATCAGTCGTACCTCAACTTTCACAAAGTAGGAACGGTGGATGACTTGTCTGTCATTGAAGGTGATACCATCAACTGGGTGCCAATGATGGCACGTGCGATACATATTTGACATCAGATTGACGCCACTAAATAATGTCTGATCTTCCCAAGATACAGCTACATGCTATCAGTATATCGATAAATGAATAACTGACGCTAAGGGTTCATATATATCACCTGAATAAGTGTAATGTAAACAGATCTCTCCATTTTCAAAGCAACCAGTTCAGTTTTTATTCTCGACAATAGAATGACCTGTTCATAATATGTGACGTTCATAGTGTTTATGATAGTTAGATTAAGGCAATGTACTTATATGCAGAACATTAAAGGTCAATATACATTAGAGGTCAATATATTTGTAAAATAATCCATAAAGAAATCTTTGACGCGTTGATGGATCTGTTGTTTAGCTTGCGTAGTTCTAGTCAAGTTCGCCTGTTGATCTCAATACCTGGCATAACAACTGGTTTTATTTATTGTGCGCGCACGGTATAAAAACACAGCCAACTTCATTGCTTTTAGATAATGGTGTGTTTTACAATATGAATCTAATGCTCTCAATGGCCCTGTGGTTTCTAAACAAGCCTTGATATACAACCACTCGTTAATAGAAGAATGGACATTTAATAGTTTATAACCAAGGACATGTTTCTCTGCTACCCCATACGTAGCTATTGCGTAATCAGCTATGTCTGTAAGGTGTTCAATCACGTTAATTAGGCGGATATTAATCTCTGCTATCATAGACAAAGAGGTGTCGGTTGGAATATCATTATTAGTGTTTTGAGATTCAGATTAAATACAAAAAGCATATAAAACGGACGCTCATCCCCGTTAGGTGTGAATTAGGAGTCGCCTTTGCTAATATATTATAATGTTGTGTATGTTGGGATCTCATCTATTTA
This sequence comes from Urechis unicinctus, assembly GCA_034190875.2. Lineage (NCBI taxonomy): Eukaryota > Metazoa > Annelida > Polychaeta > Xenopneusta > Urechidae > Urechis > Urechis unicinctus. Next base: position 41,175,910 of record CM067356.1, on the reverse strand, counting down.
TAGATTACTATCAACACCAATGCCTTAAATGTTAATATAGGCACACCGTCTTATGGTGCATCAACTGAGAGCACTGGTCATTTGTGAAGGCTTATTGTTTCCGCAAATCGTGAGACTAGCCAGACTGGTAATCAATGCATATTTTAGTCGGCATCCTCGAAATGCATTGTTGTTGATTTGTTGAGCAATAACAATGTCAACTATAGACAATATATCAAGCCTCAGCTGAGAATAACCTACTTCTGGAGTGCTTAGAGCGAAGTGAGAGTATACATAATATTGCTTTTACGATTCGTGATCTATGGATGCTGCTGACGAATCACCGTGCGCATGTTGAGTAGTTGTATGAAGTGGCAGAGATCATCAACATTGCCAGCTCTATTAGTTTCGTTTTATAGCGTAACAAACCAACTTTAAAAGGCAATTCATGTCACCTAATCACCACTGTATCACTGATTTCTTCGGAATGTGGCAGTATGCTGACTATTGTTTGTCGGGAATATGAGTGATTGTTGTAAAATATGAAAATAAACTTTCGCTGCTGGCTTTAAGCATAGCAAAATAACACAAACCTAGTGAAATATCTAAATTAGTGGGTACATTTTGTTTTTTTACTGACGGCGGTAAGATGCAGGTAAAGCATGCACGTTTTAAATTCCTCTTCTGTCACAATAATCCAATCTACCATAAAAAATTATATCTTCGAATCCTTATATTTGACATTTCAGAACACCGAACGGTGGAATGCATTATTTTAACACTCAGATATAATTGTGCTACAGACCAATGGGAATAACAGATACAGTGTACATATGATTTTATCGCAATGGCAATATAACTAATATTACGTTTGTTCAGTTATGCAATTATGACGCACCATAGACGGAATTAAGTCGTGTCAGGTATTCTCAACAGAAATAAAGTACGTCATTTTTAATATCATTTGAATACATGGCAATTCCTGCTCATGTTCTTCATTTCGCCGTATTAACCTCCCAAACTCACTGCGTTACCGTTTATTAATAGATAGACCTAGAAAAATGGTAATTGAATATTTAATGTGAAATAATAAGACATGCTGCCCATAGAAGATCTGTCTGTCTAACATACATTAGTTAATACACATGGTGTTCTGATAAAAATCTTCCACAAATATTGATTCGAAGATTGGGTGGGAAAAAGGCCAGTGCATTATTGCAAATAACTTGGCAGCTCCATGATGCGGGACCAATATTGACATAGTTAACATCCACCAGCTTGGAATTCTTGGTACGCATCATATAACTCTATTGTAACGACATCATGGATCCAATTAAAACTGAGTAAATTGCTTTCAATAAATGGCTTTTGCATCAAAATAGGTTACAGATAATGAGGAACAGACTTAAACTATAACTTGTGTTGTGCCGTGTTGCCAAACGCACAAACCATTTCACATACATTCTGAACCTCATAGGTAATTGTTTACGATGTGCTATAAATACTTCTTCTATTGACCCATGCCAGATCTTTAAAAAATGATCAGATATAAAGATTTGAAGTTTAACAGTCAACGATTACTGTTTGTATACAAAAGCTGATTTGACTGAGGAGATCGACTTCCGTGCTATTTTAATAACATGCAAAGTGTTCACCATAATAGACAAAGACCGGAATCGATAAGTGGTCACCAGCAGTACTAAGATGGTATGAGGGGTGCTAAGCTTTTTTTCAATATTTTCTGTATATATTCCTGCTGCCTTATTGACAGGCCTCCCGGTGACTTGTAGCTCACAATTCAATTATCTTGGATTATACCTGTTCGTGAAGATGTTCATAATCGAGCTTGGTTCCCCGTGCTATTATGAAGTCGTTTAAGTGCAATTAAACACGTTAGTGAATATTTCCATCACCAAGATGACATGCAATCTTTAAGATGTTATGTGCTGGGATCAATCGGTACAAAATGACACTGGATAAATAAGCATTCTACTTGGTGCAAAGTAATGTTAATAACTTTAGCTGTCAAAATACATGAGTCGCATTAAACCGTAAGGATACACGATAACGAGCGTTCAGTTTTAAATAACCTTTTCCACCACTTCCTTCCTAACATGGTCCTCTTGTCCACCAATGAAGATAAATTACCGACAACCGGTTCAAATTTTCCCGAGAGTTGACATATCTCCCTTCCATACAAAAAGGTCAAGCTTATCAATATATAAGTCTGGTGTTGGCAAATTGATACATTTTAAAACATATATCATTAATCTTCTAGTTCAGAAGGTGTTGTAAAACATGCAAAACTAAAATGGCAGGGAAAGAAGCTTTTGCTATTGTAAGCCATTTATGGTGTGCAAATTAATGGAAATGTTAGATAAATCCATGAAAAACTTCTCGAATATCAATATTGATGAAAAGTCTAAAATGGACAAAAATTTCTCTGCCAGTGCTCATGGGCAAAAAAACTATCGGTCGATCAGTTGGTAAGGAATGATTAATCAAGTGTAATATCTTTGAACATATAGCAACATGTGAGCCATGCGGGTTGCTTGAGTCTTAACCACAATCAATATTGGGACATTCAAAAACATTTTCAGCCTAATTTTTTTGCTTATTCGATTTATACGCCATATTAACAAACGGGAATTGTTTCCAGTTCAATTCGTTTTCTGTCACCACTACGAGAAAACAAATAATGAAAAATAGGATCCAACCCGTGAAAGTGGAAATTATTGCTACCGCTGGCATCGACGGGTGTTAATAAGCATTTTATGCAAATATTGTCACCAAAATGCAGTCAGAGTTAGAATACGGAGTAAAATCCGCTTTCCTCTGTGTCTATGCGATTTAGAGATTTTTATGTGAACTTCGAAAAGCGGACATAACCACCAATCATTGATTGAAAAAGTTCAGTATCACTGCCTACAAGATGTCAGGTAGCCAGCGGGGTCATGTCTTAGATGTGTTAGGATACAAATCCGCCCGAGTACTGACATGATATTAACGAAGTTTTCCATCATTTCAACATAACAGGCACATGGATGTGTATTTCACATTTCAACTGAGTATATAAACATCAATTTGCCAATATACGTTTAGTAAAGAAACATCAAATGTTTTGTACTTCCACAGAGAGAGCTGGTTTGTCATTGCGCGTAAATTTGCTCCAGATCAACCTCTATATGCTCACCGCCTCGTGTAGGTTGCTTAAGCTTTTCATTGCTACCATTCAAAGCTAGATTTCCTTTCAAATGTCTATCATATCATCCTCTTATACTTTATCGGCCGAGTAAAGTAGTAAAAATAGCGACAAAAGCATTTATCGTCAAAAGCGTCGCTGCAATCGTGGAAAAGATGCAAGTCTTGAACGAAGGTAGAACCCATAGGGCCATTAAGGTCGTCTATCAGCATAAGCTGATAATAACCAATATATTAAACCGCATTTTTACATCTGGAAAAAGTATTAAACAAGAATCATAAACAAATGAGAATGATGTCATGTTATGCAAATCGATGTTTAGCAGGACAAAAATACATGAGGCCTTTTCTTTAGTCCTTCGCTTGAGCATCGCAATGCTTTTGGGTACAGTCTAATTACTCTTGAATTACGTCCGTAAGTCGACGACGTATGCTACCTGCTTATTGCATTTCACTTTGTTTGATTGCATTAATATAATACGATCTTTCGTCCTCTTCGTTTAATACTCTCCGCATCATCAAGCTATATCATAATGCAGATTTCATAAATTACCGCTTACCATCGGTATTAGCAAATATGTAATCGATTATAACTAACAGAGAAGAGGTTTCAGATATCCTTATTTTACAGGGCATTATCAAAAGATATTGATAATCAATTACATGTTATCAACAAAAGCGATAACCCTCGTTTTCTCGGTAGTTATGTTTTTGTCACTCTCAATTCTATTTTACAATTGAGACAGCGGAATGAGCCATGATAATCTAAATGTATACTAGCTGCAGCGCTGTCTCGGTTAATCCGGTCTCGCATTTATCAACCTAATTGGAGACTGAAGATTGTTTTTGAGCCCTATAGCATTTGTTATATTACATCATTTCTGTACCGATGCCACCCGTAACGATTAACCTGATGTCTGGGCTAGACGATGAGAAATCAGCGTTTTTAAATACCTCTCGGCTAATAACTGAATTCCACAGATTCTAGAAACAGACAAGAAGTTAAATAACTTGCCATACTTTGTCATGTTACCGCTTTAATGAAATAATACAATGGCGTAAAATATTTGCAATCAACATATTTGCAAATCAACAAATCCTATAGCAGCAAAGAGATAAATTGGCGAAAAAACCGCCATTATGATGCCAAATATAATAGCAGATATACAGAGACTTGGAGCATTTAGTTTTTATCGCACACGTATCCGCAGCGATCACATTTGGCTTAAGAACATATATTTCATTTAAAGCTCATGGATTTTACATAACTGGATAAACGGATATATCAGCGGGATTCACCTGTAAAATACTTTATGTTTGGGCACAGGTCCTCGTATTACGTAGATAATGTCAATTTAAACGGATAAAATCCTTATGGTTTTTGACTCATTAGGTACTATGAGCTTAACATTGATATTAGCTTGGAACCTATACAACATTGAAAATCTCTTCTAGAGTATATAACCATTTGCAGCATATCCAATTGCGATTTACCGAGAATATTATGATTTGAAAAACCAATAAACCGCAATATATTTATTTACTCGATTTGACCATCTTTACAAGGAGAGACAAATATAATTTAAGTAGGTGCGCACACTCTTTGGCCCCTCTCGGGATGTGCGGGTACATCTGTCATTCCAGGTCAGGGACAGAAATTATTTTTGTGTTTGGATAGAATTGAGGCTAAACATAAGACGATCGCTGTCTGTGCGTTATGGTGCAATTATTTGTGAACAGGTGCTGGTGGACAATAACATATTAAAAAAACATCGACATAGCTGCTTCCTAACTCTTGATCTCAGCGAAATAATTGTATTCCAAACAAATACTTCATTGCTCATTACCTAATTAAACTTTGTATGCGCAGCATGTAAGCGTGGCCTACAAACGTACAGTACGTTTTGTGTTCGGCTGATACGGTCTATCTTTCTATTCTAGACTCTATATTATGAGTAGTAATTATTTTGCTTACCTCAAAATATAATTTTTTGTTAAAAGATATTTTCAGAAGACAGAACAAATGATAAGCTTTGAGAGTCATAAAAGCATGCCAAAGTTTAATTTCTTATATCTGCTCAAACAGGTCAGCATGAATAATCCGCCATACTGTGCAAATATGTGACGGCATTAAACCAATCGATCGAAACCGGATTTTTACCGGAATCGATGCGTTAAGCAACGCACTGACCACTCAGTGATACTCAACCCTATAACTTTTCAGTTCTGATACAGGAACTATAGTGTAAGAATAGGATACATACTTCCAATAAACGTGTCATCTCAGGCACAATTTAGGGAATGTGGTACGATATGATAATGTTGTGGTCGCAAATTGTCGACATTCTATCTTAGTGTTAACTGCAGTGAAGGATGGATGTCATGCGTTGCATTTACTTGGCGTTTGACGCTCATTCCCCATGTGACCACACTTCCCAGACATAGCACGGTTCCTGAAACTTTCATGCTGCTTTAACTTAACGCGTTCTATAAGTGAAAAAGATTGCTTAATAAGTATAATTGGAATTGGATACATTCGGTTCGTTATATTGGTGGCTGTACAATACATTTACTTTTCCATAGTGCCACGCCATTTAAAAGAGTACAAACTGAAGAATGCAAAGCATCCACAATGTGGTAGCATTTAAACCACAGTTGATAAGAGATACATGTGTGTCAATTAGTCTTCTGATGGAAGCCAATTATTACAGTTGTTACAAAAAAAAACAGGTTATAGCCAGATTTCATGATAAATGAAAGCATTTTGATACAACGTCAATAAAATAGCAATTATGTTCACAATATAAATGCAGTAGCTGTGTCATATTATTTGTAAAGGTCTTTCTCTCTTTGCAATAAAACATGTCCGCGATAAAAGGCTTGATTTTGATAACCGAAAACATGTGTTGTGCGTGTCGACAGACCATAGATAAAAGATGAGGAGCACTAAATCAATCAAAGCATTTCCTTAGCTATAAGACAGTGGCGACATTGCAGATGCGTTTATTCCAGACAGTTATTTTGCTCCCTCCCTTTTGGAAGATGCGATTAACACAAACGACTGAAAAGAAGAACATATAAATACATACATGACACCACGAATGGGAGGCATATCATTGTCCCGTAAGGCGGTGTGCCTCTGATGCGCAAATCCTTTTGAGGGGAGGCGGGACAATCGCATACATCACCACAACCCTTGTATCCTAGGGGGATGGATATCTCTAATAGATAATTCATCGTCATGCATACGCTACTTCACAAGAGTGATTCTAACTACGCGTGTGTTGTTTATTGTCAACATCCGGGCAAAACTGTTAGCATTTATATTAGTGTAAATACTCGCGTCCAATTCATGGATGGAGGTATTAGCCGAGTTAGGGACCTAACAATATATCAGAATCAGAGTAAGACGATGCACAGTCTAATTGAGTACCATGTTTAATTAAGGAAAATTATGTATCGATATGTTGATGGTTTGTTCGATATGCTACGAATATGAAGTGTTGTTACTGAACGTTTTGGCTTCTACATATGATGATAGAGTTGGCCAGCTGGTTATATATTGCCATCATTATACCCGACTTCAGGTAATAAAACAGGCAAATGGGTCATAATACACGCATGATGCTGCGGGCATTGTCAGTATAGAGCCCCTGATGATGTGATTGATAGCTCATCTTGTAGGCTATCCATAACCCGGCTTCTTGAAACGAGACTTGTCGCTCATGGATGGCTGGATAACAGTTACTCGATCGAGAATCTTTATTTCTATATATTCGTGTCGATACTAATCGATCACTCGACGAAGAGATGCTTGAGTACAGCCCTAATTGGGACGTAATTATATCTTACAACGAGCAGCCATAATCATCGATAGGAGAAGACGCCTTTTCAAAATGAGCTACTATAAAACAGCGGTTGCAAACATTAATTCAACACGGCTTAGGGTGCACTAGTCATATATATATATATATATATATATATATATATATATATATATATATATATATATATATATATATATATATATATATATATATATATATATATATATATATATATATATATATATATATATATATATATATATATATATATATATATATATATACCAATCACACCATGAAGAAGAAGACAAGTACTGATTGATTGAATTGAATGTATTTTTGCAAGTATGTAAAGCATAACTCATTACTTGCCTCGGTGAATCTACATCAACCGAAACAAACGATGATGGGTTATGATACGTCAACCCCAGGACCACTGTTACGTCATTCAAACCTCATTGATGCTAGCTGGTATACATGTTAGCCGAATATCTGCCGTCAGCAAACATTGCTCTGAATAATTCAGAATGCGCGTAGCGGCTATCTCGTTTGGACGATCCACACAGGGTGCGAACTAATATCATAAACGTATCGACTCTGCATCCCATTACTTATTGACAGAAATAATAATCTGGTTTCAACATTTCTTAGCTTTTTATTTTGCTTTTCAGCAAACAGCTGGATTATTTATTTGATATCAAGATATTACAATGCATATAGGGAAAAGATCTCATCAACATTCCGTACCATTTGGCAAGCGTTCAAGTGAACATAGGACAGATATACCATGAAAATGATTACGCTGAACCCTCTAGCAACGTCATAAGATTTTCATTGAAAGTCTTAACTGCATGCAAATGTCCAACAATGAAATTCGTGTTTATTGCGAGAGCGCTTCCTCAATCGGCAAATGATGGGTATTGACAGTGATCATGGAATGATTGCTGCCAGAAAGATAAACCAATGAACAAACGATTAACCGATCGAAGCATGAAAGTTTACCTGTACATAACATTTCAACAATCCCTATAGTCGTAATTGGTGATGTTATTAAAGGTCAGTAACGAGTATCAAAATGCCCTAATAGTTCCATTTGCCACATATGCAGCTGTTCAATAGCCTGTGGCTTATCTTAATCGATCGATCCTGATTTAAATGACAAAGCCAGACTTCAGCAATTAATAACTCTAGTGTTTGCAATGTGACTATTCGATTCTGCACTAAGATTAGCTAAAAGAGCAAATTAAGTGCATGGCTAAGTCTTATGGTGACAATTTAGTACGACGAACGAATAAAATACTTTGTTAAAATAATGTGCCATTTGGTTCAGTATACAAGGCATTTGATACACTTCGCCAACGCGTTCGCACTCAGGCGTTTCAGTTCTATGCCATTGAGGCTCTCTTTCAAAACTACACTAAGGATTTATATCATTTTACTTTGGGGCCTTTTGCTCACGAAGAATTGTGTTTTCCCTGTTTAAGCTTTTAGTGTACATTGTTGTTGTCGGACTTTGCTTGCAAATGGACAGCCATGCGGGCGCCTACATGAAAACGTAGCAGCAATACCATCGTAAATGGTTCTGACTACAGACGTAGAACTGATGTAGTTATTTAATGCCGGTCATTCATATTCAATAAACCACTTCGGACAAGACCAACAGATGAAGCATCGGAAGCGATTCAAAGGGCATCACCAAGTTCATATGCAAATACAGATTTTGCTATTGTGCAATGAATTTTTCAAGACCTGGAGTTACCGCCGGCTAATAGTCTGCTAATGGTGTCTGAGCAGCAATGCGGGTTACAAAACATCATGCTTACACGGCCTTAATGGCGATATCAGAGAGGAATGACGTGCTGTTGATGGAAGTGCAAAGTGCACTGTAATGACTTAGACCGCAATATATATTTATAGAAACATACAGCTACCCATCTGGTTTGCATCATTGCTATGTATTTCTATTAACGCTGAATGTTTTTCGATGTTATGCAGACCAATAGGTTCTTTAGATAAATATATTAATATTAAGTAGGACAGACCTTATTGCTACGACCATCGGCACAATATGATAAAGCTGCAGGTTCTACTTTATTTGTTTTTTTGCTGTGATTCAATTCAAAGCACGAGTCTAGTAAATATATTGTATTGAAACGATTGTTTATCCATAACCTGTTGTTTAGATCTGTTGTTTGTTCAGTTTTTGCGGTACCCATTAATGGTGCCTATTAATCTTGATACCCTTATATCATTGATGTCAAACTGCAAACATGCCGATTCCACTCATATGGTCTTAATGGCATTGAATGATATATTGTGACAATTTCTAATCAGCATTATCTATTTGTAATTGATCAATGCAAGTCAAATGATCCAAACCCAGTGCGTCGAAGCCAATTTGAACGATACGCTGATATATATTGATGGTTACAAGCAATATACATGTTGTGCCTTATTTTCCAGGTGGCTTGGTATTATTCATTTCGCAGATCAGTCGTACCTCAACTTTCACAAAGTAAGAACGTTGGATGACTTGTCTGTCATGGAAGGTGATACCATCAACTGGGTGCCAATGATTGCACGTGCGAAACATATATGACATCAGATTGACGCCACTAAATAATGTCTGATCTTCCCAAGATACAGCTACATGCTATCAGTATATCGATAAATGAATAACTGACGCTAAGGGTTCATATATATCACCTGAATAAGTGTAATGTAAACAGATCTCTCCATTTTCAAAGCAACCTGTTCAGTTTTTATTCTCGACAATAGAATGACCTGTTCATAATATGTGACGTTCATAGTGTTTATGATAGTTAGATTAAGGCAATGTACTTATATGCAGAACATTAAAGGTCAATATACATTAGAGGTCAATATATTTGTAAAATAATCCATAAAGAAATCTTTGACGCGTTGTTGGATCTGTTGTTTAGCTTGCGTAGTTCTAGTCAAGTTCGCCTGTTGATCTCAATACCTGGCATAACAACTGGTTTTATTTATTGTGCGCGCACGGTATAAAAACACAGCCAACTTCATTGCTTTTAGATAATGGTGTGTTTTACAATATGAATCTAATGCTCTCAATGGCCCTGTGGTTTCTAAACAAGCCTTGATATACAACCACTCGTTAATAGAAGAATGGACATTTAATAGTTTATAACCAAGGACATGTTTTTCTCTGCTACCCCATACGTAGCTATTGCGTAATCAGCTATGTCTGTAAGGTGTTCAATCACGTTAATTAGGCGGATATTAATCTCTGCTATCATAGACAAAGAGGTGTCGGTTGGAATATCATTATTAGTGTTTTGAGATTCAGATTAAATACAAAAAGCATATAAAACGGACGCTCATCCCCGTTAGGTGTGAATTAGGAGTCGCCTTTGCTAATATATTATAATGTTGTGTATGTTGGGATCTCATCTATTTATAGATTACTATCAACACCAATGCCTTAAATGTTAATATAGGCACACCGTCTTATGGTGCATCAACTGAGAGCACTGGTCATTTGTGAAGGCTTATTGTTTTCCGCAAATCGTGAGACTAGCCAGACTGGTAATCAATGCATATTTTAGTCGGCATCCTCGAAATGCATTCCCGTTGATTTGTTGAGCAATAACAATGTCAACTATAGACAATATATCAAGCCTAAGTTGAGAATAACCTACTTCTGGAGTGCTTAGAGCGAAGTGAGAATAATCCTAATATTGCTTTTACGATTCGTGAATCATCGTCCGAGTAGTTTTATGAAGTGGCAGAGATCATCAATATTGCCAGCTCTATTATCTTCGTTTTATAGCGCAACAAAACAACTCTTAAAAGGCAATTCATGTCACCTTATCACTACGGTATCACTGATAATCTCGGAACGTTTCAATATGCTGACTATTGATAGGCAAGAATATGACTTATATGGAAAAAAAACTTCGTTACTGTATTTGAGCATAACACATACCTAGTAAAATATCTAAATTTGTGAGTACTTGCATTGCATTGACGGCAATAAGATGCAGGTAAACGTGCACGTTTTTAGATTCTCTTCTACCACATTATTTTTTAATAATTATATTTTATTGCGCAGCAGACCGATGGGAATAACGGAAACAATACAGAGGATTTTATCGCAATGGCAATGTAAATAATATTGCGTTTGTTCAATTACGCAATTGTGAATAAGAGATGCTGACATGTACAATGGCGGTGCTTCATTTTATGCCTATTTTTTTCACTTCCTTCGGATAACAATCGTCAACAAATATTGATTCGTAGATTTGGTGGAAAAAAGACGGCCAGTCGAGTGCATATTAGCAAATAACGTGACAGATCCGCAATGGGGGACCAATATGGATATCGTTAACATCCGCCGCTAGCTTGGAACTCCTGGAACACATTATATAGCCATAGTTTAACGACATCATTAATCCAATTAAAACTGAGTAAATTGCATTCAATAAATGGCTGTTCCATCAAAATAGGTAACAGATAATGAAGAACAGACTCAAACTATAACTTGTGTAGTGCCGTGTTACCAAACGCACAAACCATTTTACATAAATTCTGATTCTCATAGGTAATTGTGATCAACGTCCATGCTATTTTAATTACACGCAAAGTGTTCAGAGTAATAGATAAAGACCAGAATCGATTAGTGGTCACCTGCAGTACTAAGATAGTATGAGAGGTGCTAAACTTATGTGTAATATTTTCTGCATACATTTCTGTTTCCTTTATTGACAGGCATCCCGATTACTTGTAGCTAACAAATCAATAATCTTGGATTATTTCTGTTCGTGAAGATGTTCATCATCGAACTTGGTTCCCTGTGCTATCATAAAGACGTTGCAGTGCAATTAAACACATTACTGAATATTTCCATCACAAAGATGACATGCAATCGTTAAGATGTTTGGTGTTGGGATCAATCACTACGAATAAATAAGCATTCTACTTGGTGCAAAATAATTTTAATAGCTTTAGCTGTCAAAAATACATGAGTCGCATTATACCGTAAGGATACTCGTACGATAACGAGCGTTCAGTTTTAAATGACATTTTCCACCACTTCCTTCCTAATATGGTCCTCGTGTCAACCAATAAAGACAAATTAACGTCAACCGGTTCGCATTTCTCGAGCGTTGACATATTTCTCTCCCAGACGAAAAAGGTCAAGCTCATCACTATGTAAGTCTGGTGTTGGTAAATTGGTATATTTAAAAACCTTTCATACATGCATACTTCAGAAAGTGTTGTAAAATATGCAACACTAAAATGGCAGAGAAAGAAGCTTTTGCTATTGTATGCTATGCAAAGCATCTCAAATATCAATATTGATGAAATGTCTAAAATGGACGGAAATTTCTCAGCTAGTGCACATGGCCAAGAAAACTATTGGTGGATCGGTTAGTAAGGATAATTAATCAAGTTCAGTTTGTAATATCTTTGAACGTATATCAATATGTGAGCCATGCAGCTTGCTTGTATCAGAACCAAAACCAATATTCGGATATTTAAAAACATTTTCAGCCAAATTGTACTGCTTATTTGATTCATACGCCATATTAACCAATTGGAATTTTTTTTCCAGTTTAATTCGTTTTCTGTCACCGCTCCGAGAGAACAAACAATAAAAATAGGATCCAACCTGTCAAGTTGGAAATAATTGCTGCTGCTGGCATTTACGGGCCTTAATTCGTATTTTATCCAAATACTGTCACCAATAGGCAGTCAGCGTCAGAATATGGAGTAAAACCCGGTTTCCACTACGTCTATGCGATCTAGAGATTTTATGTGAACTTCGAAAAGTAGACATAACCACCGATCTTTGATTGGAAAAGTTCAGTATAACAGCCAACAAGGTTTCAGGTACCCCACGGTGTCATGTCTTAGATATGTTTGTATACAAATTCGCCAGAGTACTGACATGATATTGAATATGTTTTCCATCATTTCAACATAACATGCACATGGATGTGTATTTCACATTTCAACTGAGTATATAAGCATCAATTTGCCAATTAACGCTTAGTAAAGAAAGATCCCATTTTTTGTACTTCCACAGAAAAGGCGGGTTTGTCACTGTGCGTAATTTTGCTCCAGATCAACATTAGCCACAACCACACATTCTAACATCGATTATGTGAGGCCGTAAAACATGTCAATAAGCATGTTGCCGGATCATCACGTATTTGGCAAATCAACTAACCCTTAAGTGGCAAAGTGATAAATCGGCGAGAAAAAACTAAATAGGAGAACATTAAACCTATTTTTACTGCTGTTGGGCGTGACGGTTTAGTAAGGTTATCCCTGGCTAAGAATATAATATTCACCAAGCCTCATTAAAGTTTTCACAAAGATGCATGGAGTCATCTACTTTATGAGACCCCAGATATTCAGAGTAGACTATGGCGAACAGTGATGTAGCGTAACTTTTTGAGCACCCCATATTTAAGCGCTCTAAAATACCTTAAGTGTGATTGTCTGGACATGTGCTTGACATGGTTATTAGCAAGGAACCTTTTGAAGTCTCTGCTGGAGTATATGACCACTCGCAACGCATTCAACTCCAATTCATCGAGAGTATGATTATTTGAAAAACCAATCAATCATAATACATTTTTATATTTCATTGACCATCTTAAGAAGAATGTACGAATATAATTTTGGTATGTGCGTAGATTCTTCGACTGCTTTCGATATGTGAGTGTTAATCTGTCATTCCAGGTCAGGAACCCCGTTTTCTGTTTGGATGGAATTTAGACAGAACAAAAGAAAGATAGTTGATTATAAGTCTAGGGAAAAAATACTTAAAGTTAATTGCGACCTCAATCCGTGCTATACAGTGCGATTATTTATGTGCTGCTGTCGGTGGACCATAACATATCAAAAGATCAAGACTGTATGTCTGCTGTCCTAACTCTTGACATACCAAACAAAGCGTAGTCTTTCAAAAAATACTTAATAGACCATTTCCTAATTAATCTTTGTATACGCAGTATGCAAGCATAGCCTACAGACATACATTATGTTTTGTGTTCAACTCATACAGTCTATCTTTCTATTTCTAACTATAGACTGAAGGTAGTAATTATTTTTCGCACCGATGCTATAAATTGGAATTGGTGTTGCAAATATCTCAGCACATATAAAATGGCGTTCGTTATCAGTCCTTCATTAGCAACAGATACCTACCGAAACCATATCACCTATATAGGGTCGTTATATGATTGTTGTTGCCAGGGCACAATCGTATTTGATTAATATCTTATCTCATTCTGGCATGCACCAAAGACTGTCATAATCAGCATAATATTGTGACTGACGCCAATCAGTCGCACTATGAGCAACCACAATTATATTAGACATTTGCGGTAAACGTATATCCTTGATTTAATGCATAAAATGAATTAATCTGTAGGTAATGCAGTTAATGTGTAACTTAATCAATCTAACTTACCTCAAGAGGTAACTTTTGTTTAAATGATATTTTCAGAAGACAGAAAAAGCCGACCATCTTTGACAGTCAATAACGCGTTCTTTGTGTACGAATAGAATACATACATCCAATTAATGTGTCATCTTAGGCGTATCGCATTGTCCACATTAAATCCGTTTTGTACTGTAAAGTTGTATAACAAATTTGAAAGCTTAGGTGGATGATGACTGCCGTGCCATACATATACCTGGCGTTTGACGCTTATTCCCCATGTCGCCACACTTTGCAGACACAGCTCGGTTCCTGAAACGTTCATGCTGCTTTAGCTTAACACGTTTTATAACGATATTCAACGGCCATGGAATTGTTGTAACCCTTAGAAAGTTGAAAGACACATGCGTTCGAACATGATAACTGTTACGCTTATGGAAACCCAAGAAGCGTGCACGACAAACGAGGATGTATTATACAGTTCACCAAACCTTCCATACATGCATACTTTAAACAAGTTAGGGTATTTGCTCCTTCGATTTGCAGGCCGTTTGATGTGCCTAGTCGACATAACTATTAACAAAGGCACTACATTTATTCCTCTTTATTCTAACACATATCATCACATATTGAACAAGCATTGACTGGGTAATAGGCATGTGGGTTGTTCGTATTTCGAGCTGTCTGTCGGGGTACATGCTCAGATAGAAAATTAGCTATTTATTGCGGGGCATTGTCATTAATGAAGTTTCATACGGCAAAGTTTAATTGAAACGGTTCCTACTGGCATCCGCCGTGGCATTGATATCACACTAATCCCTACCGTTACCCTACCTTGATCCCTACTGTGACCCTACCTCAATCCCTCTGTATCCCACCGATATCACCGCCATGACCCCGACCAAATGTTCACCATTCCGCAACCCTCATCCTCGCCGTGACGTGAGTGGTATCAAAGATAGCCCGTATCCGTTTGTTTTCATGTGGCAAACAACCTGCGGTGCGGTGCCAAACAAAACCCATCCAATTCAAGTGCCTGCCGGTGAGGCAAGAATAGCCTAAACCTTCGATATACAACACACAGCTGATTATTTGAAACTGGTCAAAAGGATTCGTTTATAAGAAAACAAATGGACATGCACAGAGAAAGGCAGACTAACATACCAACAAGCAAACATTCTCGAATATATATATATATATATATATATATATATATATATATATATATATAGATATATATATATATATATAATATATATATATATATATATATATATATATATATATATATATATATATATATATATATATATATATATATATATATATATATATATATATATATATATATATACATACACATTGAAAATATTTTGGTTGGACCATTCAAATGTGATAGTCTAGTCTTAATGACGTACAAAGATAATCTTTCACGCGTGATTTCTTTGGATTTTGAATGTATTAGCGAAATAAAATTTTAACAACTAACCATTCGTTGACAAAACCCGCACACCTCAATATCTTCCATACAACCAAATATATTTCGATCCAAATTGTCGAAATGATGTTTAATCATGTGTGTTGGATATATTTATTTGAAAAATTTAAATATTTGTTTTATTGTTTAATTTCATTACCCAAAAAATCTGTTTTTCTCCTTATTCATTAATCTATAACATTGAATTAGATCGCGAAATGCTACAAAAGGTTCATAATTATCACATCTGCATCATATATTATATTTATAATCCATGATGACAGAAAATGATTTAAATATTTGGGTATTCCGCAAATATTCAAAAATATATATATGGGCACGAAAGGTTGGATTTATACGTATAAATTAATGTCATGACCTTTCTTGGACGACCTTTCGAGGACCAAAATTATATACTTGGAATAAAACTATTTCATTGTATCAATTTAAAGATGCCGAATAAATAATTGATAATTAATGATAGCAAAAATGTACTATAAAAATTTGTCCACGGATTGTTGCAATCGTCAGTATATATATATATATCTATATATATATATATATATATATATATATATATATATATATATATATATATATATATATATATATATATATAGATAAAAATATACATATATATATGATATATATCTATATATATATATTCATACATATATGTATATAGGTATATATATAAATATAATATTTAGAGATTTGTATATATATATATATAAATGCATATATATATATATGCATAAAGATATGTGTATATATAAAAATATATATACATATATATATATCTATATTATATATATGTATATATATATTTATATATATATATAAAGATATATGTATATATAAATGTATATATATATGAGTAGATATATATCTATATTATATATATATATATTTATAATATATATATATGTGTGTGTATATGTATATCTATATATATGCATATATATAATTCATATATATTAATATATATATGCATATATATATATCTATATATATATATATATATAGGGATATATATATATCTATATATATATATATATATATCTATATATATATATATATATATATATATATATATATCTATATATATATATATATATATATATATATATATATAAATGCATATATATATATAAGTTTTTATTAGCCGGCCTGATCTAGTAATAAGTCCAGAATCTCATTTGCCAGTCATCCGACAATTCGACACTGCCGAGAGTTTGCAGTTTATGGTGATCTATCATCATACCTGCCATCCTCAATCAGAAAAGTCTTATATGTGTTATCCGTATTATCCACAAACGGCTTGCTCCTAAGCTTCTGATGAATTGTCGCACTGCTCCGTGTCCATTTACAAGAGTTTATACACCACTAAGCTCATGTTGATGTACTTGTGCAAAGGAAATAACTATCTATAGCAAACTGAGGTGAAACACTTATTTACTATTAGTCATTAATGATAAAGTAGTATTTATGAAAGGAACGATGTACATCATTGATCGCGTCTAGTCATCTATCGGCATCAACTTACAGTGACAATGGTGTTAAACATACATTTTTTCCCGCGCCACACTCGATTTGTGACTAGACTGTTCTTCAGAGAAAACTATTACTCGGTCAACGAATGTTTCACCTAATGGGCTGCCATTCATCCTTATTAGTTTGGCGGACGATTTGCGTAAAGATATTTGTAGGGTGAATATGAAGAAATTATTAAGCGATAGGGGATCACTTTATCTTGGATCTTTGCTGTTTTATGTCCTCATTGCTTCCATAGGGCTACAATCATTCAAGCATATTATTAATTTGTGCGCTACAGAAATATTTTTCTGCATCTCTTAAGTAATCTGTGATGGCCTGAATTGATATTATTTACCCTGATATAGAGAATACTAGTGCGCTATGTTGATCGAGAATGCTGTACTGACAATTGCTGGAATCGTGCAAAGATCATTAGAAGTATGCGATAATGAGCGTTTTCATGTCTTTGAAACATCTTGGGGTATTTATGAATGCAATCTCATTTAATATTCCATGTTAGCCACCGGAAGGCCAATATATCATTTTTCGGTGCCATTACATGACGTGATTGTTAGCTGCTCGTGTTGTGACTATTGCATTTCTACACTCCTGCTTTTCGGTCCTATAACCATATACTCTAGCAACTTGTCGAGATGCTGAATTTAAAGTCGAAGAATATCGTTTGACATCAGGGACGGCGTACGCTTTAGTTTGAACTTGAAGTTACATGAAAGGGCAACAAACAGACTTATCACATCATTTTGGCCGCTTCATAATGTAAGTAAATATTGGTAAGTAAAGTGTTTAAATGAATTCATAATGCATACATAACCAAAGCATAAACAACGTGCTGACAAATATGCTAAATCTATAATAATGGTTACACATGGTACAATTGATTGATTTGGTTAAAATAGAACTGTCACGTTATGTTTCACGCCATTTATGGTTGTAAAGAAAGACTGAACGCCTTTGCATCAGCCAATTAAAGTCTGTCAATGACTTGTGAAACAAATGGCAAAAAGGAGACGACCTTGCCGTTGTTTTAAACTCTCGCTAAGTGGCTCGTGCATGGGCATAACGTTCATATTCTGGATACAATCTGTTATTGTAGCAAATATATATGGTATTGCATGTTTGGCATTGAGTTAATACAGGAAATCCACGATTTGCGATGCTGATCATATCTAATGAATGCTTCATCATTCAGCATTGAAGCTGCACGGCACTTTCAAGGTACAAACTGTTTCAGGTGCAGATACTCAAAGTGCTAAAAATAAAGGCAGTATAAATTGTGCGTACTTATCAGTGAAAAAGGAAATAATGCATTCTTATCTTTACTGTGCGCCATTTATCGTACCCAGGGTCCCGAATGGCATCATTATACGTATCAAACAGGGGCAATTAAACTTGTCAGTGACCGTTAGGCTTATATTGCGTCCAGCAATAATTGTGTCACAGAGCAACTGCGAGTTTCAATACCAACGACTCCATCATTTTGAAGTTGTTCTCCTGGTTTCTTACTGCGTTTTACGCGCTCGTCTTTCTATCAATGTATCATGACATAGCTGTGCAGTTAGTTAACCACCCTATGACTATATCATCAGTCACAAATGGCATTTAGCATATCGATGTTGAATGATTAGTTAGATGCCGTTGAGCAGCACTTCGAAACCCAACCCTTGTCTCTGTGCAGAAACATCATAGCTAACGCAAAATATAATACATTGCATAGGATCCATGATGTTAAAAATTGTAAAATAGTTCGGGAGGCTACAACAAAGCTGGCAATGACTTTCGCAATGATTTTCACTTTAGTACTACATGCCCATCAAATACTGTTAGCATGTAGAAAACGCCATGCACAAAACTGATGTGACCAACATTAGGGCGAGGGAGAGATAAACGTGTCTCGCAATTATTGTTGATAAAACGCGTAATACTAGCTACCGTTTCATCCCATGTGTGAACTCGTTTTTATGTTAAAACAGATTGTTCTTAATCCTTCAAGCCGCGAGAAAGCGGTTAGTCTTTGTGTGCCATTTTAAAACTATAAGACGATGATTGAAAGTGAAGCTGCCCTGACACCGATAAACAGGAATCAAACAAAGCAATTATTCTGCAAACGCAATGTACAAAATATGCATGCAACACCGAGATAAGGTAGCCATCGAATACCAGCAGCCTGTCGGAACATGCAACATCACTGGTTAAGTATAATTCCTCATACATCAAGCGCAAAACAATGTACAAGCACCATAATGCAGTAAATTCATTTAAATAGCGCATTATATCATCTTATCAGTCATTATTTGAAAGTGTGACTACATAATGACTGGTAGGTAAGGGAAGTTCGACATTGATTCTGGCGGTGGGCAGCTGTTTTCGCGATAACTTTCTAAACATTATAAACGAGGTCCTGATAGTGAAGATTGTCGTTGCAACGTTGTCTAGTTTTACAGCATACTCATATCATGCGCACAAATTTGTGCTCAAACGCATGTTTCATTTATTGCGTGACGCCAGCTGAATGTGCCATTCCTCAAAAATGCCCTTCGCCAACGTTTGCGTATCTGTGGGCATTAATGGCCATTGCCCCACATTATTTTTTGGGCTAATTTATTACGGAACTGTTTTGGGAATGAGAGAGATCGGAGGAATTTTCATTGAGATGCTATGGACCAGCATGCGTGAAGTAGTAGACTTTATGCGATCGTTATAAATATTGTACTGCTCGCGTTGACGCAAGGGTGGCTTCAAGCAACACATGATCCATAAGTCATTCAGCAACGGGAGCAGCAATGGGCGATGATTGAGCGGCTTGAGTCGATTATTTTTATGAGAAATATGTGGCATGGAGTTATTTGCACAGAACAGCCGCTACGGATTCGTCTGATGAAGACCAATGTTAAATGTCTGCTGTGGAAGATGAATACAAAGGCAGGTTGAACGAGTCTTCACCTTTGCTGATATACATTTCGGTGATCCCTGTTCGTTTAACTCACATGAAATTACAAGGCTAAATTACATACCGCGTTATATTTTCTGTGATGTATTAATGGTGAAATTTGTCTTAATTGTTTAATCGGACGACTGATATTAGTAATCTTCAAAGTCTTCCCAAGATATTCTAGAGATCTAGCAATAGACCTCATTTGAATCTGCACTTTTTTAACAATCAAAACATCCGTTTTTTAAATGAAAAATAATAAAACTAATTGCTAGTGTTCCAAACTTTAGATCCATAGATTTGTAGTTAAATTGTGCTAATGTAGATAGGCAAATACAAAAACACCGCAAGAAACACGGGTATCCGAAGAAAAATTGCCATATATTCGTGCCTCAGTTCATTTGCAGCGTAGCTTTTGCTTTCTTTGAGATAGTACCTTATAATTCACTGAGCCTTAACATAAGGTTCTGCAGAAAACTTGGTGAATAGTCCGGCTATAATGTATGATCGATGAACAGTAAACAGAATACTTCAATATGACGATCCCAAGTTGTTTCAGCTTTATTCAAAAAACCTTGCAGCGACCAATACATTGAGAGTATTTCTATAACATTGTTCACTAAAATGAGCTTTCGATCACATCGACAGGAGCTTTATAATGACAGCGCTTACAGCGCCATATATGTCCGACGATCCTAACTGCTTGGTTTATTAACGGACGTCGGGTATAATGATGGATATTTAGGATCTGCCTGCGGTCTGCATAATTCAGTGTCGAAGAAAGTCGAACAAATAATAAGGCTACATATATTTGACATATAAAATTACACATTATCAAACAAGCGTTTTATTTCATATGCTGATATCATTAATCACTGCACTAAATAGTCAAAGATCCAATTTGAGGTTCTGATCTGTGATGTAAAGCCATGCATATTCCAACATTGACTCTTTAGGCAGAAAACATGTTTGAATGTTTTCCCGTCTTAATGGTGAAATATTTGACCTTGCGGACTTGATTACGCAATAAAAATTGCTGCATATGCCGTTTGGATCACCTAAATAAGACATTCGTCACAATGTTGATTGAATCCTTCTATGTATGTTCATGAACACGTTAACACAATTGGTAATTATTCATCCATGGAATGGTTAATATTTACTGCTACACAATCCATGCATGGCTTGTGTAAATGATCCTCAACAATGATTTTAATATAATGTAGTACATATCTAGGTATTTCCATATATCTTACGTTGTTCTTATGCGCTCAGTTCATGAAACCTACCCAATGAGTGTCGACCGCTATATATGCTGCTTTACCCTGCCTTCATTCACGCGAGATTGTATATCATTCGGGACATCAGACATTGCGATGCTCTAAAGAATCGTTGCAACAACCAATCATCCCGCCCTCGATGAGTGACTTTTAAATGGCTAATACTTGGCGTATACTCACAAGCAAGTCCGTCGCAGCGCAAGAGGCACTCACCAGTCGCGGTTTGTCACGGGCGTATTTCGGGTTTTGGCACTGATTGATTGGCTTATTACTACCTCCTTGCAGTGTTGGTGTCATTTACTGCTGAAATGCAATACACGAATAGGTCCCGAAAGAGAAATGAACATGTGGCGCCAAGCTTTCATTCGCCATACATAATTGCGAAACGTAACCCGTTACTTACATATATGTGCCCATGTAGAAAATGTAATGAGATATAAATGTTTGATGTAGCAATGCTAGATAATTCTACAACGGTACGATATTGTAATGTAATCGACGATACTTCATGAAGAAAGGCTCTTTATAATTCTCTCGTTTGTGACTCATGCATATTATTGCTGTGATCTATTATACTTGTCCTTGCCGATTTATGTTCGTATTGATATGAGTCGGATACCAGCTGACAATGAGTAATAGAAGATCAGCACAGACAAAATTGTCAATCAATCCGAGCCAGTCATTGGCCATATCAAGTTGCTGGGTTTCTGATAGACAATTTCGTCGCGTGGTCAACTTATTTGTGTATCTTCTGAACTGGAGCGACAGACAGACACTTTCATTTCGCACCAGCATAAGTGGCCTTGGAGAGCTCAAACATTTGCAAGTGATATCACTTTTGAGTAGTGATATCCAATGATTTTATGACAATTGTCGCTGATGGATAGGTTCTGCATAGGCATTATCTAAAAAATATATATATATATATATATATATATATATATATATATATATATATATATATATATATATATATATATATATATTATATATATATGGATAGGTTCTGCATAGGCATTATCTAAATATATATATATATATATATATATATATATATATATATATATATATATATATATATATATATATATATATATATATATATATATATATATATATATATATATATATATATATATATATATATATATATATATATATATATATATCCTAGTAGTAATCTTGATCTTACTATCAGTAAGACGCATACATTCATCAAAAAGTTAACGCATTTCTAGATGTTCAAATTAGGCTGAAAACGACAGATAGTGATAGATCATATTGAGTTGTAGTCACTCTTATTGTAATCACCAAATATCTGACATTGTAAGTGTGATTGCCTTAGATCAAAGCTTTATGATGATATCAGATGCATGATAGTTAATGTCGTTCTAGTATGTATTAAATTGCCTCTATGATGTTAAGTTAGTATTGACAAAGAGTATTTAATGTTTACACCACTTACCACCATTACATGGAATGCAAAATATAATGTTATCGTTTATATGCACATTTTGACCGTTTGCAGAAGGTATGGACCGCTGTCATTCGAAATTAATTGTTTGGTTGACATAGAGACTCTTTGGGCCCGGAATACCGATGTCAAAACGAAAGGTGATATCAAAGGATAAAACTTATACGATAATGTTATGCTTCGCAGGTAGCTAGGGTTTGTATGTATGTTGAGAGGGCATACTCGCCCCTCGGCCTGGCGCACTGTTTGAGCAAACAATCCGTGAGCATCGCGTTGTTACCACATCTCTTACGATTTCAAAGAAAATTCCAATCGTCGCATCGACCAGTAAGATGGTTCAAGTTTTGTACAATATGCCGCATTATAGCAGCAGTCCCTTGTGGTATTGTTACTTTGATGGTTTCGCCACATGTGTCACTCATTTATACGATTACGCATAAATCGTTGAAATGAGCCCTCTTCGAGTAGCTATAATCCCTTAGGTGGAAGGATCTCCGATATGTTAACTCATAGATAACCAGTGTTTGGAGTTGAAATATCCTGTCTTTCAGCCATAGATTGTATATTTATTTATCTATTTATTATGAAACGAACATGTTAACCCATAAAAGGTCTTTAATAAATATCTTTGATATATCAAGGCAAACAGAATTAACAACTTATTGCTGGCTTAGTAGGTCATAATGTAGCTGTGCCGCCTAGAGTCACTTAGCATTGCAGCATGTTTGGAACAAAGTTTTCATGATGATGTAAATGTTATAAAAAGCACCTTAGAAATAAATCTGTTCAAATCTAGATCAAAACTGAGCTACAAATCGGGAAACGCTTTAAAATAGTTTTCTGAGAGAAATAAACCCTCGCTTTGACAGGTGGCCGATCCATCAGCTCATTTCATGATTGAAATATAAACGAAAAAACGATGAGGTGGGAAGTGTGATAACACTTCTCAGATGCGTGTGGGTTTTAATGAAGAAAAATTATTGCGGCAAGTATTAGCTACACAGAAACGCATTGATACGAGGATTATAAAAACCTCAACACACTAATGACAGCACAAAGCCTCACTTTGGTATGTGGCCATTGCGATTATATATGCTCATAAATGCTCCCCATTTACACTACTATTGTGTTTAAAGGTCACGCATTTGACAGATGGTCTCGTCCAAGTACCTTAGGTGACGTCACAGGAGGGAGGCATGCAACTTGCAGAATCGTACTTATATTGCTACCCAATAAACTCAATGAATGCCTTTAAGCAATATGTAATAGATAGTGATTTAAACTCCTGATATTAACTTGCATGATAATTAAGAGGGCCCACTTCCAAATATGTCAGTGATAACTTTTTGTATTGACATGCATCTGAGCCAAGATGCTTTTTTCACCTTGTAATTTTGACTTAGGATTGCATGGTTGCTAATGTCAAGCGCTCTATTTGGTACTAGTGACCATTCAATTTGATGTTATGTCAAAAGGAACCCCCAGACTGACTATCGAGAAATTCCCATAATTGCGGTCGGGGAACATCAGTTGATTGACATATAATGAACAGTCGATTATTAGACGATTATTGTAGAATAGTGGACAATTATTAGTCTACATTTACATAGATAGATCCAGACACAACCAGACAATTACACCGTTAAGAAAACACCTTCAATGGCTCAATAGTGAATCCGGTCAACACAGAAAATACGCAGTTTCAAATCATAAGGAAGAGCAAGACAAAATGACTGTCGGATGTTGTTTAAAGGAAAGCAATGATTTAGTAAAACAAAAAGCCATTAAAACAGCATATTATTTACAAACATATGCAAATGCTTTTTTCCAACCATGAGCGGGCAAATTGAAATTAGAAGAAACAGGCAAGTTAGCATGGCAATCTTTGTGATTTGTTGAGATTTTCTGCACATAAAACCATATGAAAAATACCAAAAATGCTGCAAATTCAACTAAACCACCTTGCTGAAATACGGAACATTTATAGCCGTTTTGCATCTCTTTCCTGTAAAAAAGCAAAGAAAATGCAATGAACATTGTTAGAACATTGTTATTGTGTCTTAAACTGCATGCGCTTTTGAACTTGTCTGATTGTGTGCCCGAGTTGTTCAGGACAAATCTGATATGGTCGGATGCGGCTATTGGCATGGTTGAAAGAAATACACTTCCGTCAATTACGCTGCTTCCAATAAATACACAGATACCTCACGGAGTGCATGGTCAAGCTCCAAAGCAGTAAACTTTGCATAATTATAATTCCTTTCAATAATATGTGTGATAGTCCGTTCTATTTCAACGTTTTGTATGCATTCTAGCTTTCATTTCAGTTTTATTCTTAATTTGACTTGTCTGGTTTGTGTAGTCACTCATGTGTGATCGTCTACGTATGTATAATAACGCCATGTTCAATTCGTAATTTAATCAGCGTCGTCAAACAGTCTGGAGTTATGAAACCCCGCCCTGCTAGTTGCAAATTTAACATCGAAGATACCGTCCGTGGAACATACAATTGTGTTTATGCAGAATGTGCTCTTAATGATTCTCCTACCTATAAATATACATCCCCTAGGTCAAAGATGAATATCTGCCCAAGCTTGTATTGAAAAGGTTTTTTTTTCCAATGCCCAACCAGAAACCTGTACGCTTGCTGAAGTCACCGTCGTACGAACTATGTTGGAATGCCAGCTCCATACGGCTCTGCTACTGGATCTCACCGAGTGATCTATAAATTATAAGAATAATAAGCAGACCGTCTTCGAACCATGCCAAGAAGAGCCAGCATCACATTCAATTATAAGTAACACGGTGAAATTATCATAACAAAGCCGATGCCAGAGCGGACATACCGACTCTATGTCTTTCGTGACTTTGAAAAACAACTGTGCTAACCTTTAGCTTTGTTGCCATAGCTTGCTGTATACATGGTTTTTGCTACAACATTTAAGATATTCCTGGTTATCGACCAGTGCCTCCGTGGTTTCAGTGAAATGGGATTCATAAAACACAGGGCAGACGAATATGTGATTCTTGAGAGAGGTAACTAACTGATGATGAAAGCCAATAGCGCCATTAATGGGCTCAGTCCTAAGTTGTTTATGCGCAAAAAGATTGTTACTCACTAGGTATTGCTAATTCTAGTAGCGCTGTGAACGTCGCCAAATCGAAATGTCGACTTCTCATGATCCCTGTTTAAACCTAAATGCGATCACAATTAAGACAATATGAACTATTATGTGACCAAATTATACAAATAAAAACCTTTGCAAATTTCATGCCGATAACGCATATCTAATGTCAAGTGTGCTGGATGGTAGATCTGTTACAACGTGTCAGCCATGCCCTAGCTTGTTCCGGAAAACCCCTTAGATGATCAATTAGTTTATGAAAAAACTGCTTAAAGAGTATCAATTCCACTGTAACGTCAATCAAACCCCACTGATGCTAGAGGGTATACATGTGTAATGTATATCTGCCATCTGCAATCTTTGCTCTCAATGATTCCCTAAACCTCTCAAATTGTTCAGAGGCGTTAAGTGGTTACGGATATACACACAAACAAGGCACTGGTATCACGGCCTTTTAGAATCTAAGTCATATAAACATTAATACGCTTTGTATCTTATCGTACGAATCCACATTGGAAATGTTTCAGGTGACTGGTTGTGTGCTAATATTAAACCGCTTATGTAAAGGGGGACCGTCAGCAGGTAGCAAATAATCGGCCAATCAGCTTGAAATCAATAATCAGCACGATGCTGAGTCAGCATAGCTGTGTCTACGGTGGACCAAGAGCGAGGTTAATGCCATACCTTTATCTCCCTCCTATTAGGCTTTTCGAACTGAATGGTCAATTATCACAGTTAACTATTTGTCAGACCCATCATCCGATTACAGTCGCCAATCATTGTCTGTCAGTATTATTTATTTGCATTTGATCAACACGTGTCAAATGATCAAAACCCAATGTGTCGAAGCCAATTTGAATGATACGTATATGACGTTTACAAGCATGAAACGTGTTTTGCTTTATTTTCCAGGTAGCTGGGTATTATCCATGTAGCAGATCAATCAAACCTCATCTTTCACCAAGAAAAAACTGCGGAAGACCTCCGTCATTAAAGGCCATGTCATCAACTGGGTACCAATGATTACACGAGCGAAGCATATATGACATCAGATTGACGCCACTAAATAATGTGTGATCTTCCCATGATTTAGCATTATACTATCAGTATAGCGATAAATAAATAACTGACGCTAATGGTTCATATGTATCACATGAAAAAGAGTAGTGTAAACCGATCTCTCTATTTGCAATGCTGCCAGATCATTTTTAATGAGATCCAGATATGCCTGACGTATTTTGTGACCATTCACATGTAGGGTTAAAAAATCTTGTTCAATTCTCCATTGCCCGACAAACCAGCACAGCCAAGTTATTGAGCTATTGCTGCCACTCAGTAAATATCACTGCATTTGATTTATGGTATTCCTATGTCGATCACAAAAGACGTAATAACATCGGATTGATGAGGTTGTGAACCCCTGGAACGGAATGTTTTTCCCACACAACCAATAATCACTGACTGGTGCGGCTTACCGGCTATCGTTCAATATCTCGTCGAGAGACGGACAGGACCGGACTAAGGCATCTAATTGTTGACCAACTTCCTTCCATTTATAGTTTTTGTCAATAATTATTCAGCAATAGGCATGTGTCCCAAATCCATTGGTAATGATTGTGTTACAAATTACCTTAACCAGCAGAGGTTTTTACGCAGTAAGAGGCAATTGGGTTCAAGCACGAAAGGATACGAATGTGCTGCCCTGTGTCGGTGATGAAAGTAATCTCTCAGAATACGGCTAATTGCTAACTCTTTCTTAAAACATAAAATAAATGAGCATTGTGAAATTACACATCACTTTATACTATCTAGAAGCATGGCAAATAACGACACTCTCGTGAAATTGTATACATATTATTAACTCATTCATGTAAGTAGTATGCAGCAGCAAATCAGTGTAGGATCATTTTAAATGTTTCAACTAATCATCGATTCGTCCAATTTTAATGCAATCCATATCACTTCTCTACAGGTATTTCCAAAAGTTATAGATGAGATATACCACCTCCACCCTACTAACCGCTTTATTTATCTTCACCATCTCAACGTAATTTTCACTTCCCCAACTGTTCCGACTTATTTCAATAAGTGTCATTGGTTGACCAACTCGATACGCTAGTAAGAATGACATCAATCATGAAATAATTTCAGATACACGACATTTACTATCGTGTGAAAATAAGCTTGGCATCAGAACTGAGCGCCTGTGATGGCTACCTCTTATCGTGTGATCGAGGAAGTGGTGCGCCTGAGGTGACCAACGATAATGATTTATAATGCCAACGGTGACCTCAGCAAGGTGTAAAATTGAAGTACTCGCAATATAACGGAGCCTTTGGTGTCGCCTTAGGGTCCTTCAGAGCTCATGTTCCCAATAACACTGCAAATACCACGCAGTCGACCTAGTCGTTTTAGTCAATGAATACAGATTAGAAGAATTCCCTTTCGAACTAGGATGGTGCATCGTTTCAGATCAAAATAATGGATAAACTTTCTTTTATTGTAGTGGGATTATTGACACAATGAGTGTTATCGTATATATTTATATCATGTAGGGATAATGTGTTACTATTTACTTGCATTGTTTCCGTGGCCTATGTGGTCAATTTGCTCATCAAATAAAGACCAGTTATAACATAGTTATTTGATTGTCTTGCAAAATTATCGCAATTCTCATGTAATGCTCTTCTGCTATGTGCACTGATGACTTTGGTTGTTTCAAATGCACTGCTGAAATAGTCACAAATGAATTATCAGCTGTGTCGATTCCATTGCTGGATCCCGGTCAGAAACATAAGCCGATGCGCAATTAATAAACAAGTCAAATCATAATAATAAGCCAGCACCTGGCCGTTTAACCATCTATAAAGTAAGCAGATGGTGATGTCACTCAAGGCCAAGAACGAATGTTTAAATGATTGATGCATATGCCAAATTAGCGAGAGCCCTATGAGCGTTAGCTTATGTTAATCGATCAAGCCTGTTATGAGTGACATCGACATTGGTGTGTAGCCTATTTCAGTTTTAATAAATCAATTATTGAACATTGGCTTCTACCACGTTTAACTCAAGAAGATCTTCCAGGGCAACTCTCAAAATACAGACTCGGGCCTCATAGCCTATTATTTGGTGGCTGCTGGTGTTCTCATAGAGTACAGACTATATGCATAGCAACGTCAAATATATCAAGGAAGATATCGTAATGAATGTGGTGAATGATGTGTTTCAGTTATTTTGGTCCATTGGCTTCGACCACATAACAGCGTTTCAGAAACACCCCTATGATGGTGTTATTGACACACATGGGATAGATCTATTGCTTTGCTATCGTACATCTCATATCAACAAAACGTTATTAATATATCACCCCTATGATGTGTTAAAAGTTAATGCTTTACATACATGTAAGGGATAGATCTTACAGATAATGATGCTTTGCTGTGATGCGCGTTCAACGAACACAAACATCTCATATCAACCAAACGTTATTAATATATCAAGCATCAGAGATAGTGTTAAAAGTTAATAAGCTTTACGAATAAATGTAAGAAGAAGTATGATGACAGTTACTTACAGATAATGATAAATTTGCAGTGATGCGCGGTTCAACGAACACAAAGCATCTAATATCAACAAAACGTTTTTAATATATCAAGCATCAAAGATAGTGTTAAAAGTTAATAGGCTTTACGAATAAATGTAAGAAGAAGTAAGATGACAGTTACTTACAGATAATGGTTAATGTGCAGTGATGCGCGGTTCAACGAACACAAAGCAGGCCTCGTTTTACACTGCGTTGAAGGTGATACCAAAAGGGATAACCGGAAAATGATGGAAGTGCATTTCGACCTGTAATAAGCTGGACGCGAAACAAACCAATGTGGTTAGCATCATTACAAGTTTATCTGTATTTCGTTTGTCCAGAGCTCAAGAACGCACACAAGTGATGATGCGAGAAAGTTATGTACGACTATGGCGTCGTTAAATCGAAACGAAGAACAGGAATTATCTTTTTCAGCTTTTGTGAAATATTGGAGCCGAAGGTTTTGATGCAATTTTATAGATAAGTAGCACACCATAGAATGACCTGTGCATAATATGTTGCATCCGTAGGGTTTGTGAGAGTAAGAATACGGCAATGTACTTATAGGCGGAACATTAGAGGTCAATGAATTTGTAGAATAATCCCTACAGAAGTCCTTGACGAAATGTTGGATCGATTGTTTTGCTTGCGTAGTTCTAGTCAAGTTCGCCGGTTGATCTCAATACCTGATTTAACAACTGGTTCTATTCATTGTGCGCGCACGGGATAAAAACACTGCCAGTTTCATTTCTTTTAGATAATGGTGTGTTTTACGATCTGCATCTAATGCTCTCGATGGCCCTGTGGATTTTAAACAAGACTTGATATACAACCAATCGTTAATAGAAGAATGGACATTTAATAGTCTATAACCAAGGATATGTTACTCTGCAACCTTATACGTAATCAGCCATGGCTGTAAGGTGTTCGATTTCGTTAATTGGGCGGATATTAAACTCTGCTATCATAGTCACAGAAATGTCGGTTGGAATATAATGATTAGCGTTTTGAGATTCAGAATGAAAACATAAAGCATGAATAACAGACGCTCATCCCCGTTAGGTGTGAATTAGGAGTCACCTTTGCTTATATTATAATGTTGTGTGTGTAGGGATCCCATCTATGAATAGATTACTTTCAACACCAATGCTTTTAAGGCTAATATAGGCATATCGTTTTATGGTTGCATCAACTGAGAGCACCGGCCATTTGTGAAAGCGTATTCTTTCCGAAGAGAGTGAGACTAGCCAGACTGGTTATTAATGCATATTTTAGTCGGCACCCTCGAAAAACATTCTTGTTGATTTTTTGAACAATGACAATGTCAACTATATACAATATATCAAACCTCAGTTGAGAATATACATAATATTGCTTTTACGATTCGTGATCGAATCAACGTTCGCGTGTTGAGTAGTTGTATTAAGTGGCAGAGATCATCAATATTGCCAGCTCTATTAGTTTCGTTTTTTAGCGAAACAAACCAACTTTAAAAGGCAATTCATGTCACCTAATCACCACTGTATCACTGATTTCTTCGGAATGTGGCAGTATGCTGACTATTGATTGACAAGAATATGACTGATTGTTGTAAAATATGAAAATAAAGTTTCGCTGCTGGCTCTAAGCATAGCAAAATAACACAAACCTAGTGAAATATCTAAATTAGTGGGTACATTTTGTGTTTTGATTGACGGAGGTAAGATGCAGGAAAAGCATGCACGTTTTAGATTCCTCTTCTGTCACATGCCGTGTCAAAGATTAATATAATGTACCACAAAAACTTAGCACCTATATATTCACATCCTTATATTTGACATTTCCAAACACCGAACGGTGGAATGCATTATTTTAACAATTACATCTAATTGTGCTACAGACCAATGGGAATAACGGATACAGTGTACATATGATTTTATCGCAATGGCAATATAACTAATATTCTCTTTTGTTCAATTATGCATCGACGGAAGTTAATCGTGAGGGTATTCTTAACAGAAATTAAGTACGTCATTTTAAATATTATTTGAACACATGGCAATCCTGGCTCATGTTTTTCATTTCGTAGTATTAACCTCCCAAACTCACTGCGTTACCGTTTATTAATAGATAGATCTAGTAAAATGGTAAATAAGAGATGATGCCCATAGATTATCGGTCTGTCTAACAAACGTTAGTTAATACACATGGTGTTCTGCCATCCAATAACGTCGCGCGTCCGAAATAAGAGAATCATACACCAGCGAATCTGACAATGCACAACGGCAGTGCTTCTTTTATCGTTATCGTGTGTCCTTACAAAAGGGAATTGTTTCCAGTTATTCGTTTTCTGTCACCGCTCCGAGAAAACCAACAATGGAAATAGGATCCAACCCGTCAAAGTGGAAATTACTGCTGCTGCTTGCATTGACGGGTCTTAATAAGCATTTAATGCAAATATTGTCACTAATATGCAGTCAGCATTAGAATTCGGATTAAAATCTGATATTCGTCTGCGTCTATGGGATCTAGAGATTTTAATGTGAACTTCGAAAAGTGGACATAACCACCGATCATTGACTGGAAAAGTTCAGTATCACAGCCAACAAGGTATCAGGTCTTACATATGTTAGAATACTAATTTGCCCGAGTACTGACATGATATTAAAGAAGTTTTCCATCATTTCAATATAACAGGCACATGGATGTGTATTTCACATTTCAACTGAGTATATAATCATCAATTTGCCAATTAACGTTTAGCAAAGAAATATCCCATTTTTTGTACTTCCACAGAGAGAGCTGGTTTGTCATTGTGCGTAATTTTCCTCCAGTTCAACCTCTTTATGCTCACTGCCTCGTGAAGGTTGCTTAAGCTTTTCATTGCTACCATCCAAAGCTAGATTTCCTTAAAAATGTCTATTATATCATCATCTTATACTTTATCGGCCAAGCAAAGTAGAAAAAAATAGAAACGAAAATATTTTTCGTCAAAAGGGGTGCAGTAATCGTGGAAAAGGAGCATATCTTTAAAGAAGGTGGAACCCATAGGGCCGCTAATGTTGTATATCAGCATCAGCTGATGACAACCTATACATTAAATCGTATTTTTACACCTGGAAAAAGTATGAAATAAGAACCAGAAACAAATGGGAATGATGCCATGTTATACAAATCAAGGATTGACAGTAAAAAAATACATTTGGCTTTTTCTATAGTCCTTCACTTGGACATTGCAATTCTTTTGGATACAGCCGAATTACTCTTATGTCCGTAGGTGATGACGTATGCTTTCTGCTTATTATATTACTCTTTTTTGATTGCATTATTATAATACAATATTTTATTCTCTTCGTTTTATACTCTCTGCATAATCCTGCTAAATCATAATGCAGGTTTCATAAATAACCGCTTACCATCGATATTAGCAAATGCGTAATTAATCATTATTCACGGAGTTAAGGGGTCCGACAGCCTATTTTTCTGTCATAGCGACTTGCAAGGCGTTATCAAAAGATATTGGACCATCACTAACATGTAATCAACTAAATGCGATGAATCTGTAAATGCCGTTTTCTTGTTAGTTGTGTTTTTGTTACTCTCAATAATGTTTTACAATCGAGTCAGGGGAATAAGCTATGATAGAAGTAATGTATGCTGGCTGCATTGTTGTCTCGGTTAATCCGGTCTCGCATTTATCATCCTTATTGGAGAGCAACAACATTTCGTGTCAAACCCTTTAGAAATTGTAATAATGCATTGTTCTGAACCTATGCCACCCGAAACGATTGACCTGAGGTCTGGGTTGGACGAGGAGCGTTTGAACTTTTCCTCTCGGCAAATAATTGAATTAAACAGATTCTAGGAACAGACAAGCAGTTGAATAACTAGCAATGTTTGATCATGTTACCGCTTCAGTGAAATACTACAACTGCTCCAAGATCAAATAAATATATACGATAATACTCATTTTTCCTGATAACTCGATCTCAAACGTCTCGATAATCTCACTACAATGAAAGAAAGTGTATTCATTATTCTGATCTGGAACGATTCCCCTTTCCTATTTCGAGAGGGATTTCTTCTAATCTGTATTCATTGACTAAACCAACTCGGTCGACTGTGTAGTATGTACAGTGTTGTTAGAAACATGAACTCTGAAGGACCCTAAGGCGACGCCAAAGGCTCCGTTATATTGCAAGTATTGCAATTTTACTCCTAGCTGAGATCGCCGTCGGCATATAAATCATGATCGTTGGTCTCCTCACGTGCACCGTTCC
Source organism: Urechis unicinctus (assembly GCA_034190875.2). Lineage (NCBI taxonomy): Eukaryota > Metazoa > Annelida > Polychaeta > Xenopneusta > Urechidae > Urechis > Urechis unicinctus. Next base: position 41,141,784 of record CM067356.1, on the reverse strand, counting down.
TCGATCACACGACAGCTGATAAGAGGTAGATATCCGTTAGGTCCTGTTGTGCGAAACCTTTTTACAGCTTATTTCATTTGTTGGTAACATTCAAGACTTTACTATTGAGCCATCTAGGTTTTTTGACACTACGGTTGTTTTTCCTACAGGTACAAATCTTCAAATTGCATTTCAAACTTTTTCTGTAAATAACGATCATTATTTGTTGAGAATCAGAAAATATCTGTACTATCAAGAAGGTGGACAACTATGTGCAGTCTATCTAAAAAATTGTTTTAATTCGGGAACTGCTCACTAAACGGCCTATGGATTACCTTGGAAATCTTACCTAACTTCGTGGTTACTGGCCTTTGTAGATCTTGACATTACTGACCTTGCTATTTATAGTCAAAGTCTTTATGTTCTACGCATTGTATGACCCCAACGATAATCGTATGTAAATTAGTGCCAATCCGTTCTTCCATCCCGTTCTCTTTCTAAATAACGCATGACCTGCTAGCGTGGTGTCAGCATCTACAATACCCAATATATGTGTCCGTCCTATATATTTATTGTAACACCCTCTAATATACATTACCTATAAACCAGGCCAGCATTGTTTGCATACCTTTATTGGAATATTGATACAGCTTTTTTTGGACGACACAATAGTGATAGATAAAGACATGGGCTGCAATGCGTACCGCGACTGCATAAGCAACAATAAAACAGAGCACTGTGTACCATATCGTAGCGCTGTTCAGATAATAGGTCCAAACGCCGATTGCGCCAAATATATTAATATTTATATCTCATTGTGATTGTCAATAGGACAATCAAAAATATTGATTACAATTTGGCATAATATATCATCCAACACATTACGGATATTACCATTGAGGCCGTGTTAGCATGATGTTGTGTCACCCGCGTTGCTGTACATGCACCATGAACTGTCTATCAGTCGGCAGTTATTCCAGGTCTTGAGCAATTCATTGCACAATGGCAAAATCTGTATTTGCGTTTGAGCTTGATGTTGCCCTTGCGAATAGCTTCAGATGCTTCATCTGTAGGTCTTGCCTAAAGTGCTTTATTGAATATAAATGACTGGCAGCAAATAACTGCAGCAGCTGTACTACGTCATTAGTCAGTACCATTTATGCTGTAATTGCTGCGACGTGTAGGCGCGTGCATAGTTTTCCATTTGCAAGCAAAGTCTGACAAAAACAATGTTCATTGAAAGCTTAAACAGAGAAAACACAATTATCCTTGTGAAAAAGGTCCCCAAGTAAAATGTTATAAATCCTTAGTGTAGTTTTGAAAGAGAGCCTCAATGGCATTGAACGGAAACGCATGAGTGAGAACGCGTTGGCGAAGTGTATCAAATACCATGCTTACTGTACCGAATGGCGGCATAATTTCAACTGAACATTTTATTCACTCATTGTGGATGATAACTGATTTTTCACCCTACGACTTAGCCATTTACAACTTTTGCTGATCTTAGTGCGGAATAGAATAGTCACATTGAAAACACTCGAGTTATTCATGGATGAAGTCTATGTCATTAAAATCCGATTCGAGCGATTAAGATAAGTCACGGGACATTGTACAGCTGCATATATGGCAAATGGAACTATTTGCGCAATCAATGCTTACTTACCTCGTGTGACATCACCAATTACGACTTTAAGTATTGATGGAAAAGTTATGAACAGGTTAACATTCAAACTTCAATCGGTTAATCGTTTGTTCATTAGTTTATCTTGCTGGTAGTAGTCATTCAATGGACATTGCCGATAACCTTCACTTGCCAATTGAGGCAGCGCTCTCGCGATAAACGCGGCTTTCAATGTTGGACATTGGCTGACAGTTAAGACTTTAAATGAAAATCTTATGACGTCGCCAGAGATGGCAGTTTATTCATTTCCGTGGTATAACTGTCCTATGTGCACTGACTAACTTATGCACTGTAATATTAGGATATTAAGTGAATATTCCAGTAGTACGCTGAAAAGCAAAATCAAAAAGCTCAGTTGAGGCTTAGCATTACAAATTAGATTACTATTTGCGTCACGAAGTAATGGGATGCCAAATGGATACGTTCATGATAAGCTTTCAACAATCCATTTTCGTAGTATGCATCCTGTGTGGATCCTCCCATCGAGTTTGCCACCACACTTACTCGGAACTATTGAGAGCATACATTTCGCATTTAAACCAGCTAGCATCAGTAAGGTTTAATTAACGTGCCAGTAGTCCTGGGATCGGCGTACCATTACCCATCATCGTTTGATTCGATACGTGATGAACAATGTCTTAGTATTGACATTAGACGACAAAAAGCGACTCCAATTCGCATCGCTTTGGTGAAGCGATGACTAACGTAAATTGACGTTGACAAATGAATAAAACCAAACGCAGTGTCAACTGGCACCGCTCCGGTACATAAATAACATTCATTTAATTCAATTTGCGAACGTGTGCTTAAACAGCGTTGGCGTATATGCACTGACGCAGGGCACGAGTGATGTTTGCATACCTGCAAAAACACATTCAATTCAATCTATCAGTTCTTGTTTCGCTCTGTGGGGTGTGGTTGTTAACCTTATAAGCATCCTTAATCAAATGCTAACTACAATGGCTTCGTATAACTTCGGTCATGTCCTTTATTCAGATACAATTGGGAAGCAAGCAGCAGTAATGTCTAGCCGTATTGCTTTATTATTCATTTTACACCGAAGATGCTCTATCGATTGTCTCACAATCTAAATAGATAAAAAAAGGAATCATCTATAATCTATAATCACCTCGCACTACCAAAATGATAATGGCTTTGACGCGGTTTACCACAATGTGCAAGGGGACAGGTTCGATTTGCTTAAGTGTATCGATATATTAACGGAAATAACCAGGAGGCATCCATTATTATATAAATCGTAGAATTTTGCAAAATGATTACATATGGCGAAAGGTATGGCTTCTGTGCCCGGCAATAACACATATCCTGGTGTTTATAACAGATCCAGGCATTGGGATTGACAAAGGGGAAGGCAAGATTGACAAGTACGGATGTGTGTCATTGAACAATTGCAAATATGCATTTTTAAAGAAATTCTAAGAGGTTCTAAGATGTTCTTGCAACATGACATAGATCACTGCAAGAGCAAAGACATGCACGATTTGTCGTCATTCATCAACTTCATTGATAATAGTTTAAACTTATACTAGCGTTTTTTTTAGCGATTGAGCCCTCGAAGATCCTCTGACTTTCATGAGCTTCCTTCCTTCTCTGTCATATCGGCATCCCGCCTTTTACTCGCTGATAATCTGCATGTGTGGTGTTAGCAATATCCCGTTGTGCTGCTTCGCAGTCAGTGCACACAAATGCATGGAAATAACTATGTACATACCTAGATATTTCCCAGCCATTTCGAATGTTAGGAAGCATTGACTAGCTTTGACATCACGAAGTCCCCCTGTTACCTCAGATAATTTTTGAGATCACATTCACTTTACCCATGACATTAAGCATGCAAAACTACCGCTGGTTAAACATCCCCTAATCATTCACATATAAAAACTAAATTACCCTGGAAGGAAAATATTCGGAAGTGCTATCGAAAGAAGAGCTCGGGTATGTAATAGATGGCTAATGCTATAATATATTATAAGTGAGATCCAAGATAACTGCAAATGTTTAGGTTCAGTCATTTGAATATTAATACAAATATCGCCACGCCTTCGGACGCATTCAGCCAATACTCCTGGAAAGGCGGTAGATTATTTCAGATAGGCATTTGGAGTTTCAACTTTGCTATAACATAGTGTAATCATACAGGAACAATAGCCATATACCTCATACATAAACTGCAATCTCATATTGCCAAATTGGCAAATCACGGCTTGAATCAATACTTTACAGCAATGGATTAAGCCTTCGGCATATTATATTCTTTCTAATCACTGATTGTCAGTATGGCACTACAAATGAAGTGAACATTGATGCTTAGACTTTCACGCCACACAAACGTTGGATAATTTTTAACTGATTTTATATCAAATAAACATTCACGTACCAATTTGTTGATGCTCCTCCTGTTATAATGCACCTTCATTAGCACAATTCCTTTGACCAATGGTGATTGAATTCAGCATTACAGACAACTGATAAATATATTGATGAAATAAAAGTTTTTAATCCAAAGCCCATTACTTCGATCGCGCCACTGTATATCAAACCGCATTTACAATTACTATGAAGATCTCATGGCATGCTTATTGGAACCACATTCTTTGTAAGCAGTTTTTTTCATGAACTTATTGATCACCCTAGGGGCTCTATGGGAAAGGCTAGGGCATGGCTTGCACGGGTCTGCATTTGTATAATTTGGTCGCATAATAATTCACATTGTCTTAATTGTAATCGCATATAGGTTTATAAAGAGATTATTATAAAGTTGACATTTCGGTTTTGCGACTCTCACAGAGCTACTAGAATAAATATAACTTAGTAAGTAGCAATCTTTTTGGCGCAGAAAAAAATTCTGGCTGAGCCCATTAAAGGCGCTCTGGGCTTTCATCATCAGCTAGTTGCCCCTTTCTAGAATAATCTGTTCGTTTTAACTATGTCTGCTCTGTGTTTTCTTTAATCACATTTCACTTAAACCATAGGGGCACTGGTCGATAACAAGGAATATCTGAAATGTTGTAGCTTGGCAGGATAAAAATTAGCATATGTTGTTTTTCAAAGTTACCAAAGACATCGAGTCGATCTGAACGCTCTGGTAGAGCAGTGATGTTCCCCTGGTTGCAAGAGTAAACCATTAAGCGGGTATGTCGTTAGTCTACTCGTGGACAGCTTCACAATTTTATTTCAGCGCGGAACAACACTGTAGAAATAAGAAGACGTCAGTTTATCACTGAGTTTGTCACACGACAAATTTAAAAGGTGGCTTAGTTAAATTAGCAGCAAAATAGATTACATGTTTTTTTGTCTTTTTCCATACAGTTTTATGCGCAGATTACCTCAACAAATCACAAAGATTGCTATGCTTTCTAGCCCGTTGGTTTGTTGTAAGTTTCTTCTAATTTCAAATTTGCCGGCACAGGGATGGAAACAGCAATGACATTTGTTTGTTTATTATATGCTGTTTTAATGGCTTTTCGTTTAACAAGAGCATTGCTTTTCTTGAAACAACACCAGGCAGTCATTTTGTCATGCTTTCCTATACATTTGAAATTGCGTATTGTCTTTGTTGACAGGATTTACTATTGAGCCATCGAAAGTGTTTTCCTTATTGTGTCAATGTCTGGTTGCATCTGAAACTATCGCTGTAAATGCATTCTAATATTTGTCCACACTTCCACAATAATCGTCTAATGAACTCGACGTTCAATGTGACGATCATCTGATGTTTCCCGACCGGAATGAGGGGACTTGCTCGATAGTCAGTCTTTGGGTTCCTTTCGACGTAGCATCAAATTAAAAGGTCACTATTACCAACTAAAGCGCTATTGTTGACATTAACAACCATGCAATCCTTAGTCAAAATTTAAAGGTGAAAAATGCAACTTGGTTCAGATACATGGCAATACTAAAAGTTACCCCTGACTCAATTAAAAGTAAGCCCTCTTAATTTTAATCTTAATATTAGGGGTCAAAATCACTAACAATTACATTTTGCTTAAATGCATTCATTGGTTTTTTTGGGGGGTAGCCGGTATGCAACTCCATCATGTACATTCAACACTCTGTACGGCATATGCTATGCTAAATCAATATAATCATAAGGTTTTTGCATTCAAAGAATCTTTAGCGTTAATGGATGTCCTTTGTTATTATTGATTTAATATAAAACATTAATCGCAAAACAGCATTTATCATATTTAGTCAAAGTTCATGAAAAAGCGCAGCATTTTTGCATTCACATCAAGCGAGTTCTATCATGGTTACATTAGGTTAAATGGATCAAAAGTCGAATAATCGATTGCACTGCAACAATTGCTATGCACTTTGGGTGAATCGGTCTTTATTTGTTTGGTTTAGATCAATATTTCCAATAGAGGTTCAAAGCTTCTTGATATTCCGCTATTTCCAATGGGGCCAAATCACCAACTTTCTTTATCGAACTGCATATGTATAAAGACGCTCATCTATATAGTACTACTATATAATATCGATGGGAATAATCGCTGGTACCAATCAATGTATAAAATGCTGCCCACATGCAGATGCGTCTGACCGAATAAAATGTATATATTCACGGGCCTTATGCTTATCCTCGTCCTGAAACGTTAAAACTAGTCGGATTTGTCAATTATGACGGGTATTCCATGGTGCGTTCCATTTTGATGTGTACTGCGAGTGAACCGCAATACAAAGCACCATCAGCTATCAGTGCCGTCATCGTGTTTAACATGCACGTGTTTCTTCGCTGCGGCGTTTAATTGGTTTTGCATATAAATAAGTATGTGCACTTCCGATAGCGGTGTCATTAATGGTAAGCCTTTGTGCATTCCAAACGGCACGACGTGTTTCCTATCAACATAGCTAATAATTGGCGTAAGTTAACTAGCACAGCTAACTTAAACTACTCCACGGCGCGATAGCGGCTTCACTGAAGACATATAATCGAAAGTATGACAGTAACTCTCGCAGTGCTAGATTTGAAAATATCACGCGTTAATAGCGTCCGTAACTGTCTCCTGTTTAAGATCGGGGTAAGTGATTTCATCTCATAAACATCGTTGAGCAGTGCATATTACCATCATTATCCTGTCCATGGTGGCTAGAAACACAGTATCTGAAAATCTGCATATGTGACAGACCAAACATAGCCAGTGTTTCGTTGTGCGTCGACGCGTTTGTCCGGTCAATTCCCCGGAGATTAACGAAAGCATGGTGTAGATTGGGGTTCATTTATTCCTAAATAGGAAACAATATATCGATGCCTGCATTTGCCTATTTCATAATTATATGCAACCTCTGTATATAATAGTTTATTTGAATGGGTGTCGTCGCAATATGGAAAAGCAAATGTATTTGACTACTATCAATTTAAAAACCTATTGCATCCCATTCAAATTATACAAATACTCGTTGTGTACGCTTATTGATCGTGTTAAATTAAAGAAGCGCTATAGTCCACTGCGCAATGTATCCCTCTTAATAGAACGTTTCAGGAACCGAGCCTTGTCTGAGCGGTAAATGTATCGCATGCCAGCCATCCTCCACCGGAACCTGCAAGCCTTTGGTATAACTATGCAATGAACACAAAAATTAATGTGGACAATTTGCGACCACAACCTTAAAAGTTCAAACCACATTGCGCCTGAGGCGACACATTTATTGGTCATTGAAGTATGTATCCTATTCTCACACAATGGATCAAGTATCAGACTTGACAAATTATAGCATTGATTATCATTGAGTGCACTTCATTCAGCGCATAGCTTAACGCATTGATTCCGGTAAAACTCCCGGGAGACCCATGGTTTGTTGCCGTTACATATTTGCACAGTGTGGCTGATTGTTCACGTAGTTGATTGAGCTGATAGTAAGAAAATATACTTTGTCACGCATTAATGTCTGTCATAATTGATCGGAAACTATCATTTCCAACATATCAAATCGGTGCAGAAAATAATATTTACCTATTATCTTAAGTTTTTAAACGAAAGATAGACTGTATGGGCTGAAGCATTACACGCTTACAATGATTAATTAGGTTGTGACTAAAATGACGATAATCTGTAATTATGTTATGGTCCACCAACAGCTACACACAAATAATCGCATTATAACGCACAGCGGTCGCAATTGTCTCACTCATTGTCAGTCTCAATCCCAAACAGATAACATATATCCAAAGTCCCTCAGCTGGAATGACCGATATGCCCTCACATTCCGAAAACTGTCAAAGATGCACGTACCTACCAAAATTATATTGGTCCCTTCTTGTAAAGATCGAAAATGAAGTATACAAATGTGTTTTGATTGACGGGTTCTTCAAATTATGATGCTCTCGACGAATAGCAGTTCAATGTGTTGCTAGCTGTTATTGACCTCAGAACAGGCTGTCAGTGTTCTATATGTTCCACGATGATATCAATGTTAAGACAATCACACTTAAAGTATTACAGATTGTTTAAATATTGGGTGCTTAACACACTGCGCTAAATCACTGTTTGTCGTTGTCTGGTGTCTCATTAAAGGTGACTTCATGCATCTATATAATATTTTGATAAGCCTTGGTGAGTATTATTTTTTAAGCCATGGATACATGACTAAACCGTAAGGCCAAATGGCAGCATCATCAGGTCAGCAGTTATCTAATTGAGGTAATACATGCGACAGCTGTAACGAAGTTGTTGTATTAATTTTTAATTTTTATTCATCAATTTATTGGTTTGCCACTTGAGAATAGGTTGATGCGCCAAATACAAGGCAATCATGCAAAAGGTTCAGTGCAAATGCTTTAAGGTCTCAAATAATCGATGGTAAAATGCGTGTTCGTTGCTTATATTCAAGGGTGTTTGCTTTTTTGTGAATGACCGGCTACTGGAAAGTTCACTATTTGTGAAATTATCTGAAGATTGAGTGCCGGCTTTCTCTATTCGCATTGCCTATGAGGTGTCTAAATATTCAGAAACGAATTAAATATGATATAGCTTTTGGGTTTCATATTACTTGCACAAGCGAATAAACATTGGTGTTGATATGTCAGATCGTATTGTAATCAAAGCCTATGTGCCATATTGCTTGCAGACAATTCATTAAAGCAGTAACATGATAAAATATGGCTAGTTATGTAACTACTAGTCTGTTCCTAGAACCTAAATAACTCAGATATTCGCCGCGAAGAAAAACGAGACCGCCGAGGTCCCATCGACCGGGTCTTAGGTCAATCGTTACGGGTGGCATTGCTTCTAAACAATATAATATTACAATGCCTAAAGGGCTCGACAAAAATTTTCGCTCTCCATTAAATGCGCGACCAGATTAACCGAGACCACACTGTTACTACTAAGCATTTTGATCATCATTGCTTATTCCGCTGACCCGATTGTTGGCAAAAAATAACTACCGAACGAACGGCAACAATAGATTTATCGCCTTTAGTTGATTACCTTGCGAATTGTTATGACTGAAAATTGGATATCTGACACCTTCTCTTTTTTTATCATGAGAGATTACGCATTTGTTAATATCTTTGGTAATGAAACAATACATTACATTTAAAGTGCAGACCCATGCCTTTTGTGCATGTGTTAACGACTCCTGTTTAATAATGTGGAAACCATATAATAATAATATATATTAATGTTGTATAGATGTCTGAGATTAATAATATTGCGTACCAAAGGAGCTAGTGCATTGGAGCAAGCATGTTTCCTCACACACTGAACTAGTGCATTTTTTACTGTGATATAATTGGAAAATGATTTCCTACGTTTTTATGCATACCAAAGGTAATGAGTAGTTTGCCCATTAATGGCCCCAGTACCCACGTATGCGAAGAGCACGAGGTTGATTATTCTTCTAAAAGCTGTATTCCATTGAACAAAAATTATCCTATATCCATCAGAATTATTTGTCCCTAACTGTGAGCCATAGCGACTGCTGCTCTCGGACTGGTACAATTTACGCAATTTATGGTTTTGCATCTCGCCAAAGATCGAACATTTTGATGTACAATCACTATAATCAGTCAACTTGCTATCAATATCGGTCCGAAAATGATTACTAGTTATAAACCAATTCAATAGTCGAACCATGCAGAGTCACCTCAATATATTCATTTGCAATGCTGCAAACGAAGGCAGCTTCGAGGATTCTGATTTACAAATATACACAAATACATTTTTGAATGCGTTTGCGTATGCAGGTAATTGCAGGATTACGCTGCATCTTTACAGTCATATAAGGTCGTTAGTGACCAGTCATGGCGCGTAGGATTATGCAATATATCACATGTGAAATATATAAAATGACAAATCGCATTAGATATTTACCATGAATAGCGAAATAATGACCTATACCTTGGGCAAATTGGCCAGATACATTACATTTCAGCACATTGGCTTATCGCTATTCCACAGTTTTAATGTCGTCAGTGTGTTCTAGAGTTCGTTGAATTGCATCTAGGTATAACTATTTCCATCGGCCAGATGTTTACGAGTCGGTAGGCAGTGCCAGTAATAATTACCATAAATCACGGTCTATATAATAGGTGCCTATTATCTGCTTATACAGATATTTACTCATTGGCCACATGCGCCTCAACAAATGGACAAGTTGATAATAACTTGATCCCTGAGTATTCTTTATAGGCTTTCGTAAATGATATCTTGTATATCCTATCTAGTATAGCGACTCTCATGAATGAGTACACGATTTTAGAAATGCAAACATGTGGTGTTTGCATTGATTTAGGAGCTACAACCAGGCCTCGATATGGTGATAATGTGATCGAATTATACCGAGCTCTGTTGAGTTTGTATGCTCCCCGAATTGTTCAACATGTTGCACCCCAGTCCGACAAATAGACATGGCAATTAAAATAAAATAAAATCCTACACAAAAAAGAAAGCTTTATTTACAAAATGGTCCAACAAGCAATTATATATTTTTTTTAATTGCAAATTATGTTTTCACTGTATGATTGCTTGCATATTTCTATATATTATAGGCTCAAATATTTCCGTTGCAAATAATCGCTTACATGATATATTTACACCTAGCCATTACACCTAAATTCAACAGATGAGGTCAGATTGTTTTATGCGCATTTGTAATAATACAGATCTCAAATGTTGAAAAAACACTAACATAAATAAAGTAAAATTCAACGACCAACCAACTCAGGAAGAACCAGGGATAGGCAGTAATTATCAATGAGGATTTTAGTCCATACTTCCAAAAAACAAAAACCTATCTGCTTTATCCGGACAATGGCACTTACCAACGCGTGAGTACTACTTAGTGAGCAAAGATATTTTTTTTCTGATTGATGTAAAGCATTTCAGGCCCAATGACAAGCAAAAACTTATCTTCTTTGCTCGGTCGAGGACCAATTCTAAAAGAGAGACATCTGAGTGCTACTTACTGGCCAGTAAGTTAGCAAAAGTATTACTTTTTGCCCATAGACGTGAATGTCAAATGAGCCTGGTTGGACAATTGCTCTTTTCGCAGCCCGCATAGCATAGCATAGCATCACATTGGACAAACAGCCTTAAAACGGGGAAACGCATGTTAAACTTAAACGCGTTGTTAATATGCCTCTGGTAGCAATGGTATGCTACAGTATTCTTTCACTGTAGGGCGTACCCTCTTTCCGCGTCTTGTTGATATAGATTGCTGGTTTGGTTGAATCATAACAGAGTGTTACGACTAAAGCAACAGGACACGTGTCTCTACTACGATGATGGTGCTCTCTGTCAACGCCATTATTTATTATATTAATTGCTTTTAACCAACAGCAGAGGGACAACCTATCGATATAGGCAGAAGACATGGCATTTGGCAATTGTATTGTTTCGGCAAGGCCCTTTACTTGTCACAATGTTTTAACCCTTGCCTTATCGCTACTTCAAATGACGCAATAACAGGATTTTTCAGAGGTCATAAAGGAGTTCGCGAATATATGCGGAGTTGAAATAATCACATAGAAACAGTGATGGATAGAGGAGATGCAATCCATATATGGATTGTGTGATGCATCACTGCAGTGCAGCGACTTTGGGAATATGCTAGGAAAATTGCACAGAGATCATTCAGAAGACAAAATGAGATTCACCTTCAACGCCCGAGATAACAAACGTAGTTAGACGTTGTCAGTATGACAGTTACAGTAATACTTGTACTAGGAAGCATTTGCTCCATGGATTTGTATGTAAATTGAGTTACATAAGATTGCGATATGTCCTGAAAAAAGTAAATAAGATTGAACATCAATCTATATTGGTAAATGCGATACAGCACTGCCGTTTATACATTGCAGTTCTTGTTACAGTGGCTTGGGATACTCAACGGTTGTTGGTATCATATTGAGTCCTGTATAGGCCAACATGCATATGGCGTTGCTTTTTATGCAATCACATCTGCAAGAAGGAAGCGGACGGGTCGATAAGCATATTACTTTTCATAAGCATGTGATTTCAAGTGATTCAGAGCGCACCTGCGTGATCATTTACATGCGTAGGTTCTCAAAGAAACCTGGGACGATAGATCTAGATATACCATTCATGAAACTTGTGTTAGAATTTCAAATGTCGTTTACGAAAGGTTGCGTTTTCGCTGGCAGCCACAGAGCACAAAAATGTTTTAACAAGGTGAATTTTATTAACTTTCTCACCAAAATAAATCACTTAACTGGTCCGTGAGCAGCCCTTTGACACTTCATGAAGCCTGCATTTCGCAATTATATCGGCGTGAACATAATATAAACAGCTACAATAGACTAAAGAGGCGGAGCAATAATATATAACAACGAAATTCGTGCATGCACTGTGGAGCTTTAAGTCTTGCCTCTGGCCACTTGTATAAATGGTCGTCGAATCACTTCCGAGGCTTATAAAGTTAATGCCAAAAGACTGTAGCCATTTCGGAAAAAATCGGATTGCGCAACTCTCGGCTTTGTGACAGCTAGGGTAATGGTTTGTCAAGAAGATCTGATGCACAATCTGAGGGTGTTTGTGATATATGTGACATTGGGATCGTTTCCATATGTGGTAAAAAAATCAGAACGGTGTTAACAAGCCATTCATATCAAAATAGATTAGCATCATATACCCAGCTTAAAGTCGTGTAGAAATATGTTTGTACCACCAACTCAATGGCACTATAACATCATTCTTAAATCAAGTAAATGTCGTGACAAACACTGGTTTTAGCATATTGACAGCACTCTAACGATTGTCGGCTACGAGAGGATACCTCAACATGGAAGTGCTATTTAGTTATTATTCATGCCATTGTATAACTACATAAAATATGCAACTGGACATAGATATATATTTTCGTATGGCGCTTCATTTGGCAAGGGTCTCAGCAAAAACACGGTACATAACTTCTATAACAGAAAAATTGTAAACAAATTCTTGCATGAGAGTCATTGTAATCACAGAAGCTCATAAAAGGTTGAAAGCGAATTGTTCATAAAATAGTCGTTAACTATGTAGATCAATCAATCCTATGACTTAGAAATTGCTATTGTGTCGTTCGCACACTAAGAGTGTTTCATGCACCACATGGCCCATTGTCCGTGATATATTATTTATCTACGTGGTGTGATTATCAAGAATGTTCGCATGCACGGAGCTAGCCGTAGCAGATGAGAGTATTGGTACCTGAAATAGAAGATGTAGATGTTGGCGATATCTTTATACTCACTACATCTTCACTTATTTTGCTCGAACATCTTAGCGGTTTTTTTGTTCGACACACCACCAAATTGCGTTCTGGGTTCCCTGTCTTGGAATGAGCCGGCATGTGAATAACATGCTATTGTCTTTTTCTAGCGAATAAATGCCGGTGTGTTTGCGGGCCGAATTCGTTGGAGTTTGAATATGGTGGTTAGACACAAGACGAACATTGTAGCATATCTCCTGTGGTAATAAAATCTTTGTTTTTGCATGTGATTTATTGCGTGTATGTGTCTGTCTGTTTCATTAACGCAAAATTGCATTGCTATCGTGTTTGTCGTAAATTATATCTAACCTAGCATTTTACAAATAGTCTATCAACATCACATTTACCGGTTGATCTAGCTACTTATAGTGTATTTCACAAATAGTGTATTATTCGAGACATCGCTTTTTTGCTGCAACAACTTAAGTTAATCAAAAGATTATGTCGCGTTGTCGTCCCATTATTATTTCCGTCATTGCATTAGTGTGCTGACGTTTTTATATTTTTCTCGTATCAGTGCGTTATTTGGCTTATACATGTCGCAATAATTTTACTTGATTAAACCCATACGCACCTGAGAAGTGTTATCACACTTCCCATCTCATCTTTCTTTTGTTCATATTTCACTGATGAAATGAGCCGGATGATTGTCGCTAGGGACAATCTGCAATCACAATTAATCTAAGTTCTATTAATGCCAAGTAAGGCAATCAGGCAGAGGAGCCAGAGCTCTCACTAATGATCAAGATTTCTGCTGTTAATGTGTCAACTTCTCGAAGACAATCAACCATGTTCGTCCATAGTCGATGACCACATTATCAATAAGTGTGACGAGTTATCAGCATCTCAGATGTATAGCTAAGCATTGAAGATAAGTATCATTCTGCAAGTTCCATGCTTCTTTGGACGTCACCAAAAGTAATTGAACGAGACCACCTGTCAAATGCGTGACCTTTAAACACAATATTAGTGTAAATGGTGAGCATTTATAAGCATATTTAATCGAATGTTTGCAACTGAAACATCTTATCTCTTTTGCGCGAAGATGGTCAACGGCACTGGCCACCAACCAAAGTGAGTGTTTATTCTGTTATTAATGTGTTGATGTTTTTATAATCCTCTTATCAATGCATTTCTGTATGGCTAATAATTGTCGCGATTATTTTTCTTCATTAAAACCCACACGCATCGGAAAATACTTATCACACTTTCCATCCCATCTTCCTTTTGCTCATATTATACTTATGAAATGAAGTGGAGGATCGACCACATATCAAAGTGAGGATTTATTTCTTTTAGACTAACATTCAATAACGTTTCCCTATTTGTAGCTCAAATTTTATCTAGATTGGAACAGATTTAATCCTATGGTGCTTTATGTAACATTTACTTCATCGTAAAAACTTTGTACCAAACGTGCTGCAATGCTCAGTGACTCCAGGCGGCACAGCTACTTTATGATCTACTAAGCAAAAAATAAGTTATTAATCTTGTTTGACTTGATATATCAAATATAGTCAGAAATGATCTTTTATGGGTTAACTTGTTCATTTCAAAATAAATAGATAAATAAATATGCACTCTATGGCTGAAAGAAGAATATTTCAATTCCCCACACCTAGGGGTTATAGCTACTCCTAGAGCGCTCATTTCAACGATTTATTCGGTAAGGGAGTAAATGAGTGACACATGTGCCCGTCTATCAGTGGCGATACCATCAAAGTAATAATATCACATGGGACTGCTATATTGCGGCATATTGTACAAAACTTGAACAATCTTACTAGTCGATGCGACCGCGCCAACGAATCAATTGGAATTTTCTTTTGTAATCTTAAGAGATATAGTAACAAAGCAACATGATGCTCAAACATGTTCAAGCAGTAAACCAGGTAGAGGGGATATATGGTGATAACAATAAGAATGATTGTAACACAATATGATCTATCACTTTCTATCGTGTTCAGCCCAATCTGAACATCTAGAAATGCCGTTTACCGCATAACTTTTTCATTAATATGTAGATCTTATTGATTGTAAGATTACGATTACCAAATGGATGTATATATATATATATATATATATATATATATATATATATATATATATATATATAGAGATAGATATATATATGATATATATATATATATATTTTATATATATATATATATATATATATCTCTCTCTCTATATATATATATATATATATATATATATATATATATATATATCTATATATCTTCATATATATATATATATATATATATAAATATATATATATATATATATAAATGGTTAGAGCGTACATTTATTTTAATAATTCGCTATGCAGAACCTATACATTAGCGACAATTGTCGTAAAATATTTGGAAATCTTTACTCAAAAGTGATATCACTTACTCTTTTTTGAGCTCTCTATGGCCGCATTCAGTTGTGCCAAAAAAAAGTGTCCGCCTGTCGCTCCAGTTTAGAAGACACAGAAATGAGAAACCACGCGACGTAATTGAAAATCGAATTGTTTAGAGGATGAGTAGGGAGCAGACAAAACTTGTGAATTAGACACCCAGCATCTTGATATGGCCAATGAATGGCTCGGTTATATTGACAAATTTGCCTGTGTTGACATTCCACATAATGACTGATAAAATGATATAATGCTATATTTAAATGTATCTACTACATTATGGTGCTTATAAATTGCATTGCGCTGCATGTGTGAGGAATTATACTTAACCTGTGTTGTTGCATGCTCAGACAGGCTGCTGGTGTTCGATGGCTACCTTATCTCGGTGTTGCATGCATATTTTGTACATTGCGTTTGCAGGAAAATTGCTTTGTTTGATTCCTGTTTATCGGTGTCAGGGTAGCTTAACTTTCAATCATCGTCTTATAGTCTTCAAATGACGCACATAGACTAACCGCTTTCTCGCGGCTTGAAGGATTAAGAATAAACTGTTTTTACATAAAAACGCTTTCACACATAGCTGGGGATATCTATCATCAAATAAGTTTAATTGCCATTGTTTGATTTCATTATATTGTCGGTACACAATCATTGGTGAACTGCCCAAACATTCTATTACAAGAGAGACCATCATGTAGGTTATTATGTCCATCCGTAGCTACGTATAATGATTATAAATATGTTATAATTTTATACAGCAATGAGCTGCCATATGTGCAAGAAAAAAGTCGTTTAAAATGCCATGTGGGACCCTGGGTACGATAAATGGCTCTCAGTAAAGACCAGAAACCATTACATGTTAAATTTTTATCCCGCAATATCAAGAAGATCTACTCTTGCAAGGTATATGTGGCATTATTTTGTCGAGCATAAAAGACGTAATTACATAGGCTTTACCCGATGAAGAATGAAAAAGTTCCTGTGATAAAAAGGTTTTTACACTTATTTATGAATACCTGATCGAGGTACTGGGGGAAGTTTTGATACAAGATGCAAATGATTAATTATTGATTGACATTACCCCCACTTCTAACTCATGATTGTATTACTGAGAAACGTTAAACAATCACACAAGGAATTATGGTTATTGTTGCCAGCAAATACATACAACATCGTTGTTACATTTGCCAAAGTTAGACACTCACAAATATCAGTTAGTAAATATTATGTTCATTTTAGAATGCTGCTATGTCCCTGACAACGCGCGCAAATGTCACACTCAGTAACTATCCATTTAACACCATGCCAAACGAAAGTGGAGGCCGAAATCATCCTGTACCTCGACATTAATGTTCATGCTATTCTGTTAGCATCTTCCGACATTACAAAAGTTCGGCAACTCATTAATGTACGCGTTAGTTACTAGCAAAACTATGGTCGCAGGGAAAAAGGAAATATGATGCCGAGCTATCGTAATGAATGTTTTACTATTCACTTAAATGTGTACCGTAAAAAATAATACTATCTTTGTTTTAAGCACTATGATTATCTGCGCCTCTAACAATTTGTACTTTGGGAGTGCCGTGCATCTTCAATGCTGAATGATGAAGCATTCATTAGATATGATCAGCATCGCAAATCGTTGATTTCCTGTATTGACTCAATGCCAAACACGCAATGCTATATACATCTGCAACAGAATATGTGCACGAGCAACTAAGCAAGAAGTAAAAATAACGGCAAGGTAGTTTTTTTTTTGCCATTTATTTTTCCAAGTCATTGACTGACTTTATTTGGTTGATGTCTCTTTTTTAAAAACATTAAAGGGCGTCACACATAACGTGACCGTACTATTTTAACCAAATCCATCAAGTGTACCATGTAAAACCAATAATACAGATTATGTCAGAATATTTGTCAGGACGTGGCTTAAGCTTTGGCTATGAATGCATTATGAATTAATTTTAAACACGTTCCTATCCCATAATTACATTATGAAGCGGCACAAGTGATGTGATTAGTCTGTTGATTGCCCCTTACACTGAAATTATAAATCCAAACTATTGCTAACGACGTCCTTGATGCCAAACGAGATTCTTCGACTTTAATTTCAACATATCGACAATTTGTTAGAGCATCCCTTTATAGGACCAAAAAGCAGGAGTGTAAAAATGTAATAGTCGCAACACGAGCATCTTAAATTAGTATTTATATTGGGTGGTCATATAGTAATAAAATAAAATGAATAAGTTTGAGAGAGTAATCAAAAACCTTGCAGCTAGTTTGCTGTGAGAGATAAGACATATTTATTAGAAGCCAGGTGCATATATACATAATAAGGTGAACAACATACATCGCAAACAGCAAAGGTGGGGTAGAAGACAACCACCAAGGCTAGCCTGAGGAGCCTGGCCACCCCCACCCAGAAGGTATTTATGTCACGTTGAACAAGAAGTTCATAGAAATGCAACAAAATGTACATCAACAAAGTAAACATACCTAATGCTATGCATCAACCTCAGTTGAAATGCATAGATCAAAGTTGCCACAATGAGTGATACCAGATACCAATTCTTGAATAAAAAATAACAAGCTATAACAAAAATTTAAGAGATGATTATATCATAGTAAAGATAAAAAGATAGACAATAAACCACCCAGAGCTAGGAATCACCAACCTCAGTTGACATGATAACCTGGCAGTATATACAGACACTAGACCGAAATTCCCCGAATAAGCAGCTAGCAGCCAATGAGGAAAGTTATTAGGAGATTGAAAGTGTTGGTATGCGAATATATTTCTTGAAGGAAGAAAATTGTAAAGAACAAGACCATTAAACAGATAAAGGTAACAGCCGCATAGTGTAATTGGTGAAGACGAATGTGGATGAAGATCAATAAAATGGATTATTGATTAAAAAATTACCCAGCATACTAGTTAATGCCGGAAATAATATAAGCTTGGCCAAGGCACCAAGACTAACATAAGCTAGCAAGACAAATAATTGCGAAATAATATTGAGTCCAAAGTCTCTTCATGAAGCATAAGTTCACTGGAAAAACTATGCGTCACGTTGAACAAGAAGTCCATAGAAATGCAACAAAATGTACATCAACAAAGTAAACATACCCGGTACTATGCACCAACCTCAGTTGAAATGCATAGATCAAAGGTGCCACAATGTGTGATACCAGATATCAATACTTGAATAAGAAATAACTGGCGATAACAAACATTTAAGAGATGATTATATCATAGTTCAGGTAAAAAGATAGATAATAAACCACCTAGAGCTAGGAATCGCCAACCTCAGTTGACATGATTACCTGGCAGTATATACAGACACTAGAAACAGCTAGCAGCCAAGGAGGGAAGTTATTAGAGGATTGAAAGTGTTGATATGCGAATGTATTTCTTGATTTTTCAGCGACCCATTCACTGTATTTCATCTTCAGAAATGTCTTTCATAGCAGCTCTAGTGGCAGCTCCTATGCAGAAACTATGGCTTTAATATTATTGATCAGAGAGGCCCGACCAGGACAAAGAACGCTATATGATTTGGGAGAACCAAGATCAGCAAACAGGAATGTCATTAGGAAAGGAAAACAGAGGGTCTCTAGACGACCCTCTAAGAGCGAGATATTTTTTGATAACAGCAGCAGGACAATAGGGAGGCTTCTGAGAAGAAATAAGGATGAATATAAGTAGACCTTTATGATGCTTAAACTTTGTAAATTTGAGAATGATACAGTTATCTTTAATAGACAGCTGATTAAACAGCATAGAATGTTTGGCATCATGTCGAGAATTTGCAGTGAATTTGCCGACCCTCAGAAAGGCATAAAAGGCCAGAATATACATGGCAGAAATGAGGTGGCAGGTAAAAATTGAATCCGGATATGATGGTGTGGTTAAGAGATGCCACAGGTTAAATTGATAAACCTTAGAAGGAATGGTCGACCTGGACCTATAACCCTACAAGCGAAGTTGAGAGTGCCAATTAAAGATTGCATTTATTTCAGTGTCACAGATATGCGTCGAGCAAACTGGTTGAGGACAACAACAGCACTGCAATTTTTTTCAGGGGGTAAACGGGCTTCCATTTTGGTCGTATTGACCTCGATGCCATGCAAAACTACTACAGTAGAAGGAAGCACAGTTTTGCTAGATTTGATGGGCAAAATTTATGGAGTTTGCCATGGCGAGGAACGCATTTTGGGACTGGCTACATGTTGGAGAATTACAAGGACCAAAGAAAATGAAGTCATCAAAATATGTGACACAGAGGGCACTTTATACTTAATTTAGGCAACGACCAGAGATCCCAATGGCACCATATGAAGCGAGGCCATCGGTTGGGACAATGGCTCACCCTGGTTGCCATGTCGGGCTGGACTGGGGCTTAAGGATCACCAGCCGATTTTTTAGACTAGGGAGCTACCACCTTTGCAGACGGTTTTTGCTTACGTCTTCGGGTTGATGTGGACATCTGCAGCACATGGAACTCAATGGCAGAGTAACTGCACAAAATTATGGATATAATCAGACCACTTCTGGCAAAAATTGTAAATAACAAGGCCATTGAACAGTTAAAGGTAACAGCCGCATAGTGTAATTGGTGAAGACGAGTTTGGATGAAGATCAATAAAATGGATAAATGATTAAAAAAATACCCAGCATACAAATTAATGCCACAAATAATATAAGCTTGGCCAAGGCACCAAAACATACATAAGCTAGAAAGACAAATAATTGCTAAATGATATTGAGCCCAAAGTCTCCTCGTGAAGCATAAGTTCACGGAAAAAATAACGGCCCGGCCAAAAAATGGGGGTTGCGTGACGGACAAGCTCACGCCAAATAATTACGTGACAGACAAGCTCACGCCAAATAACTACGTGACAGTCAAACTCACGCAAAATAACCACGTGACAGACAAGCTCACGAAAAATAGCTACGTGACAGACAAGCTCACGCAGAATAAAAGACCGAAGTCTACGTCGTGAAACACAAGCCCACGGAAAATAAAGCCCCGGCCAAGGTAAACACCGTTACAAAAAGACAAAACAAAAGAAAAGCTCCATCTTGAAACATAAGCTCACTGAAAAATTATAATAACCCAGGCTAAGAAAGCTCAGGGAACAAACCAGGCAACAAGCCTAGAAATACAATCTAGCAGTTATTAGACACAAGGACCAGGAATCATTGTGAGTAAGAAAACTGCAAGCTAATAGCTGCTATAACAGCACCACGCAAGCTGTTGAAATATTTTGATAGACCTGCCAGATTGAGATGTACTCCATCGTGACGCAAATATAGTTGTCAGTTAGACCAAATACCACGATGCCGCCAAAACAGAATGCGGGGATTAGACGCACAAAGAGATGACAAGGTAGAATTGTAAAGCAAGACACAAGAATTGAAGTCGTTGCGAGGGTTATGTTTAGGGCAGGCACGGTTACACGCCACGACATCGCGAAAGAAAACTTGGGAACGCACAACACGAGAGATGCCATATTGATTAACCAACAAGTTAGCGACAGCAAATACGTCCTCGGCCAATGCGGCGGTAAAACAGGCAAATCATTAGTGCCAATATCGATGACCACGATGGCCGGGTTCAAGGCAGAAACCATAACCACTTCGTTGAGCAACTTTAGCAAAGTGAGGCCCGAAGTACCAAGAAAGAAAACCTCGTGGCCACCAGCTAAAGTGAGAGAGAGCGTCCCGGAATCCCTAGCAAAAGCGGTCAAACGATTAGTGAAAGAATGACCCATAATAAGAATGGAAGTAAAGGGGGCAATATCAGAAGAAGCCGACATTGTAAATAAGCGAAACACAGGATACCGCTTTTACAATCGAGCCAGATGGTCAAAATATGAAGTGACCAAAAAATAAATAGTGTAACGAAAATTCACACAGACCTTAAAATTGCGCCAGGCAGTGCAGGGCTAAAATAGATCCCGTTGAGGATTAGGCAAGGCACTGAAAACGATCGAAATGACCTGATGGCGACGGATTACCAAGAATAACAAATCGAGCGAGCTAAGATGGCGACAGTCACAAGGAGGGAGGAAGTGATGATCGCCCCTATCAGCAACTGCAGTAATAAGAAGTCATGTGACTTCCTAGCAGGGCGGCAAGCCGATAAGCAACATATCGCATGTACAAGATAAGGCCGAGAGACCGCCAAACACTATGACATAAAGAGACGCTATGATTACAGACATACGGAAATAAGAAGCCTGCATATCAATTGCCTAAATAACACATGATCACCACCATAAAACCAATTTAATTATATGCATCTTAAATTAGTATATATATATATATTTAGCTAGGTATGTAGCATAGACGGTGTATAATCTCTTGTAAGAGGAAACGGAGCAGTGTGACAATTAGAAGCTTGGAGGAAAGCCGTAGTGTGGATAATATGGATAACACACATTAGACTTCTCTGATTGAGGGTGACAGTTAATAAAATAGATTGCCATAAACTGCAAGCTGTGCCCTCGGCAGTGTCGATTTGTCGAATGACTGCAGAATGAGATTTGGGACTAATTGCTAGATCAGTGAGGCTAATGACAACTGATATATATATATATATATATATATATATATATATATAGATATATATATATATATATATATATATATATATATATATATATATATATATATATATCTATATATGTGTATAAATATATGTATGTATATGTACATATATATATCCCATATATATATATATATATATGTATATATCTTTTATACATATATATATATATCTTTTTTATATACATATATATATATGTGTGTGTTTATATATATATATACACATGCATATATGTTTTGTATATATATATATATGTATGCATATATGTATATACATATATATAAACATAGATATATACATATATATATACACATATTTGTATATACATATATGTATATATATATATGATTATATATACGATTATATGTATATATATTATATATATATAGATATTTATATGTATATATATTTATATATTTATATATGTTAATATATATATATATATATATATATATATATATATATATATATATATATATATATATATATATATATATATATATATATATATATGTTAATATATATATTTGAAAATGTTGGCTTTCTTGTAAGTTAGTCTGCATTTCTCTGTTCATGTCCATTTTGTTCTTATAAACGAGTGCTCTTAACCAGTATCATATTGGTCGACAATATTCAGCTGTGTGTTACGTAGTTTTAGGCCAATCTTGCCTCAACGGCAGGCGCTTGAACTTGATCGGATTTGTTAGCATTGCTCTTCAGGTTGTTGGCCACTTGAAAACAAACGGATACAGGATATGGTTGATGCCACACAGTCACAATCAACACCCGAAACCATTGCGAGCATTCAAAATCTCCCATCCCCAGAATAAACCAACTTCCGTTGCGTTCACCAATTCAAGAAGTCTCGGCCGAGATGAGGGTTGCAACCTGGTGAACATCATGTGTCAGCCATGAAAGAGATATGGGTGGGGTTTAGCGGGATTATGGTAGGGTCACAGTAGGGATCAGTGTAGAGTAACGGTAGTGATTAGTGTGACATCAATGTCACGGCGGAGGCCACTACGAAAGAAACTTTGCAATGTAAAACTTTATTCATGACAATGCCCCGCCATTAATAACTCTATCTGAGCATGTACTTCGACAGACAGCTATTAATACGAACAATAACATACCTATTACGCAGTCAATGCATGTTCAATATGTGATGATATGTGTCAGAGTAAAGAGGAAGAAATGTTCTGCCGTTGTTAATAGATCTGTCGACATCGCACATCCAACGGCCTGCAAATCGAAGGAGCAAATACCCTAACTTGTTTAAAGTATGCATGTATGGATGGTTTTGGGTATTGCATAATGCATCCTCGTTTGGCGTCCACGCTTATTGGGTTTCTACTAGCGTAACTGTTATCTTGTTTGAACTTACTAGGGGTTATAACAAGTCAATGACCATAGAATATCGACAACATATGAACCCAGCATGTGGCACAAGCAAGCAATCCTGTTCAAAACACACCTAAGCTCATCATTATTAAGCGAATGACGTACGAATGTTATTGTTTCAGATAATTACTGCAAGCCGTTGGATATCGAATTGGCTGACAATCTTATTTATTTGAAATGAAACTCATTCAGATCCTCACCCATGCAACCGGGACACTTGGTTGCCTGCGGTATTAACCAGTCTGCTGTTATCACAAATCCGAATTAACAGGGTAATGCGTTGTAATCACTGAAGCGAAATAGCAAGAGAGAACCCTGAACATTCACTCTTTTTACGAAATCACTGAATGAATAATCCATGACTGACCCTGCAGATGTCCGATGTAATACCTGGCAGCAAAACGCTGGTTAACTGCATGTATAGCGAATATAAGTTCAGGTGCGCATGGAACTATGTTCCTATCCACCATTTCGTATAAATAATTGGCAGGAATAATTACTTTGCAAATGTAAATGGAACATATACACACTTATCTGGCTCAAATTTAGTAAATGCAATTAATATACGGAAACGATATCTATTAACCCCGTTTAGACTCTTCGCGATCAAGCATTGATGTTACCGCATTGACATGCTTGCTACAGCTAGAGAGAAGCAAAGAGTCGAGGGGTGTGGACTTACCACAACATTAAATTGTGGTAATCGATTCAATTTTTAACTTTGATGTTCATGCTGTTTCGTACACAGTAAATTGCGTTTAAACAACGAAAACCACTCCATGGATTGTTAAGACTGTAAAAAAATCGTCGTAATATCGGCGCGAAAGGTCTTCCCAGAAGCAGCGGCAAATCAAATGTGTCATTTAAATGATCACGTGCATAAAGGAGTGCAGACAAAGTAAGTGAAAACTATTCACCAATCACATTAATGCCATGTTTGGCACATGTGGCAATGCAATGACCTATATCACCCTGGTGATAAAGAATTACTTTCTTGTCTCGTTGTTCAGAAGGGCAGACTCAAAAGACCAAATATTATTCATTTTCATATTTCGGCTTACACTTGTCAGCCAGGGCAGCTATTGCTATACATATATGTATATTTATCTAAGAACTATTGATAATGTACGTCGCAATAGCACCATGTCAGACACAATCATGCACTTTAAATTGATTAACTCAATAGTCTTTGACACAGTCAAGCCATTGTAAAATAAGGGAAAGCAACGGTTTTGCGGGTTGTGCATGCACTTTTCTCGCAAAAGCGAACATAGTACTATGACTAAAACAGTACTGAATTTCCTTGCATTTTCCAGTTATGTAGACTCCACGGCGATATGTATTTTTTCACCTCACTTTTGGCGTGAATACTTAGCTACTCTTCATAATGCACGATTGTTTATGCAAATATATTTATGGCTTGTCGCGGACATGTGAATCCTACACAATCAGGACTGCAAGGCAACCTGTATTTTTATGTATCAGATGCCACAGGGCAATGTACCATTTTGGGCGATTATATGGAAGAATTCACTTCCGAAAACGTCTCAAAGAATATCGTACCTATTAATGGAACAATTGCCAATCGGTTTTGGAAATCCATTAAGCAGAACATTATGTGGTTGTTTGATAAGCTGCAACGTTGATCCGTATGGTTTAACGTTCAGTACTACAAACAAGCACATGTTTCAGCTATATTGTGTAATTGATAATATCAGGCTACATACCTAGCTATGGAAGTGCTGCCTGCGTTCTCGGAATTAGATCAGGTCGATAAAAAAATTGACGCTGTCACAACGTACCTGCCACGTGACCAGTTACAGTGTGGCCACATGATATTTCTATGTTGAATTTGTATTTTTCAACCACTTTTGAGATTAATCGTGTCTGGTAATTAACCTAAAAAGATTCATATCTTTCCGCTGCAGGACACCCATGATCGATGTTTTGGGGTAGTACTTACCTAATAACGCCACCAAAACCATAGAAGTGAAGTGAAACAATACATATCGCCATATAGTCTACATAACTTGAAAATGCCAGGAAATTCAGTACTATTTGAGTCAGTGTACCATGTTCGCTTTCACGATGTTGGTGCATGTTCTATCCCCAAAACCGTTGCTTTCTCTTCTTTTTACCATGGCTTGACTGTGTCAAAGACGATTAAGTTGATCGATTAAAAGTGCAGGATCTGTTTGGTAATTTTTCGGGGGTAATTACCCTTGACCTACAAAATTGGATAGTTTGAAAGGCGTGTTTTGAATTGTTACAAAGTACGCTTATACAAGGAATACAAGGTTTTTTGGAGTCTGACTTTCTGAATTATGAGACAAGGTAGCGTGACTAAATTATTTCTTCATCAACAGGGTGACATCGGCCATTACATTGCCACATGTGCCAAACATTGCAGTAATGTGATTGGTGCGCAGTTTTGACTTACTTTGTCTACACTCCTCTATGAAATTTATCTTTCAAATGACACATTTGATGAGCTTCTGCTTCTGGGAAGACCATTCGCGCAGATATTACGACAATTTTCCATAACCACGGAGAAGTTTTTTGTTGTTTAAAGTAAATCTGTTCTGTATGAAAAAACATGAACATCAAAGATAGAAATTGAATCGATTACCACAATTTAATGATGTGGTTTTGTCCACATCCCTCGACTCTGGGGGTTCGCTTCTGTCCACCGCCTCAGGGTCAAAGAGAGTGTGGTGCTCAACAGAATGGGTACCTACACTATTATCTAGTACTAGCCTCGCGATACGTAAGAGAATGCGCTGTACTGAAGCTTATTAGCCTCTCTAACTGTAACAAGCGTGTCAATGCGGTAATAACACTGCTCCGTAGGCCTGCCAAGAGCATAAACGAGTTACTAGATATTGTTGCCATATATTAATTGCACTTAGTTAATTTGAGCCATATTGTAAGTGTGTATATGTTTCATTTACATTGGTAAAGTAATTATTCCTGCCAATTATTCATACGAAGTAGTGGATAGAAACACAGTTCCCTGCGCACCAACCCTTCCATTCGCTATACATGCAGTAAAACAGCAATTTGATAACCAACGGCTTGCAGTTACCATCTGAAACAATATCATTTGCTTAATTATGATAGCATCATTAGCTAAGGAATGTTTTGAACAGGATTGCTTGCTTGTGCCATATGGTATCGATATTCTATGGACATGGACTTATTATAACCCCTAGTAAGTTGAAGGACACTTGCTTTCAAACATGCTAAAAGTTACGCTGGTAGAACCCAATGAGCGTGGACGTCAGACGAGGTTGTAAAACACCGCAAGCTTTAAACAAGTTAAGGTATTTGCTCCTTCTGTTTACAGGCCATATGATGTGCCGTGTTAATATAACTGTTAACAGCGGCACTACATTTAAACCTCTTTACTCTGACACATATCATCACATATTGAGTAATAGGTATGTCGGTTGTTCGTACCTCTCTCTGTCTATCGAAGTACATGCTCAGATAGAAAATGAACTATTAATGCGGGCATCGACATAAACATCCTCCTCGACATTGATATCACCCTAGTCCCCGCCGTTGTGATTGATTGTGACTGCATGGTATCAAAGATACCCTGCATCCGTTTAATTCTAATTGGCAAACAACCTGCAGTGCGGTCCGCAACAAATTCCATCCAATTCAAGTGCCTGCCGTCATGGCAAGATTAGATTGGAACGTCGATATATAATACACAGCTGAATATTTTCGACCAATTTTTAACTGGCTAAGAGCACTCGTTTATAACAATAAAATGGACATGCACAGAGAATGGCAAACAAACATACTAGCAGGCAAACATTCTCAAATGTATACATATATAGAAATAATGTACATATAATATATATATATATATATATATTTATATATATAAATAAATGTTATATGTACACATATATAAATATATATAGATTTATATATATATACATATATGTATATATGTTATATTTATATATATATATATATATATATATATATCTATATATATATATAGTATATATATATATATATATATATATATAGATATATATATATATATATCTATATAGATATCTATATATATATATATATATATATATATATCTATCTATATATATCTATATATATATATATATATATATATATATATATTAAGCATATATTTCGCGGGGCTTAAATCCTTGCATGCAGTTTTCCTTAGGCTGCTTGATCCAGCAGTTAGTCCCGAAACTCATTCTCATATCATTCGACAAATTGACACTTCCGAGGGCAGAGTTTTCTGTTTATGAGATCGATCAACATACATATCATTTTCACTCAGAGAAGTCTGATGTGTGTTATCCCTATTATCCACACAACGGCTTTCTCTTAAGCTGCTGATGCATTGTCACACTTCTCTGTTTCATCTAACAAGAGTCTATACACAATAAAGCTTAGTTTGATGCACTGTTTGATAGGAAATAACCATCTGTAGCAACCTGAGGTGAAAAAAGTATTAATTATTAGCCATTTAGGATAAAGTAGCATTTATAAAGGAAACCAAGTACATTATTATTACGTCTAATCATCTATTTGCATCAACTTACAGTGACAATAGTGTTAAACATTAATTTTTTCCGTGCCAGACTCGATTTGTGACCAGCTTTGTCCGTCAAAGAAATCTATTACTCTGTCTACTGTTATTCATCTAATGGGCTGCCATTCATCCTTAGTGTGTTTGTCGGGCAATTTTTCTGAAGATATTTTAGGGGGATATGTTGAGAATTTAAGTCGATGGGTGATCACATAGATCTTGGATACTTACTGTTTAATGTCCCCATTGCCACCGTAAGGTCAATGTCATCGAAGCATATTATAATTGTATGCACTACAGAATATATTTTTCTGCATCGCTCAAATAATCTGTAATGGCCTGAATTAATATTATGTACCCTGTATTAACGGATACTTTTGCGCTTTGTTGATCGAGAATGCTGTAAGGACAATTGCTAGAATCATGCAAAGATCATTAAACGCGATAATGAACTTTTTCATGTCTTGGATTGATCTAGTGATATATGAAAGCGATCTCATTGAATATCTCATGCTAGCCACCGTTAGGCAAATGCATCATTTATCGGTAAAATTACATGAAGTGATTGTTCGCTGCTCGTGAAGCGACTATTGCGTTTCTGTACTCCTATATTTCGGTCCTATAAACGGATGCTATTAATAAATTGTCGAGATGCTGAATTAAAAGTCGAAGAATCTCGTTTGACATCACGGACGACGTCAGCTATAGCATGGACTTATAATTTCATTGTTAAGGGAAACAAACAGACTAATCACATCATTTTTGGCCGCTTTATAATGTAAATATTTGTTCGGAACGTGTTTAAAGTAAATTCATAATGCATACATGAACCAAAGCTTAAACAACGTCCGGACAAATATGCTGACATAATCTATAATAATGGTTTCAAATGGTACACTTGATTGATTTGGTTGAAATAGAACCGTCACGTTTTGTATTGTTGTGTAAAAAAGACTGAACGTCTTTGCATCAATCCAATAAAGACTGTCAATGCTTTGTTTAAAAAAAGGCAAAAGGAGACGACCTTGCCGTTATTTTTAGCTGTTCCTAATTTCCTCGTGTACGGCATTACTTTCATATTCTGGGTACAAACTGTTATTTTTGCGAATGTATATGGTATTGCATGTTAAGCATTGAGTGAAACCTTGATGGCTACAATAACAAAGGTCTAACGCAACGTTTGATCTAGCTCAGGAATAGTTGTGGGTTCATGTATTTATTTTATTTGTTTTTATCAAAGAAAGTACACATTGTTTTGCATCTTAAGTTATTATCCAAAATAAGTCGACTATCAAAATTTGCTTAGTACTGCATCGGCGATATTCCTATTTCTTTGTGTGTTCGATGGACGAAATGCTCTATGATATGTGACTTCCTTACCGTTTCAATCATATAGGCGTGCAACGATCTGGATTCGCGGGGAACCATCAGCAGACCACGATATTTTGGTCTAGTTTCTTGTGCATGGATATTCGCATCTCATTTCATCCTGATACTTTTACATCGACTGCCACAGAAATGAGATAGAAATCATGGTTCAGTTTATCAATATCCAATAAACAAGAAACCCATGGATAATTAGCAGTGCTGAAACTGCTGTTGATGGGATGCCACACAATTGAAGGAGGTTTTTTGCATTCGATGAATAATGCATACGAAGTTCTCATAACGGAGGCTTAACATTGGCTTAATATATTGTGTTCAATTTGGAAGCACTGATCCATGACGCCACCTATATAGTTGATTTTGCGTTGTTCATTAATCAAGGAAAATGCAAAAGAAGCATTCATACAATGCAATGGCTATCATGACAGGTGTAGTTATCGAAGATTTATAATGGCATGAATCTTCTCCAAAGTTTGACTTAAAGGATAACTGGGTAATCTGATTGAACACGTGATCAATATTCATGGGTAATAACATTTAGTTATTTGATTGTTTTCAAGGATATTATTTGGTGATTCAATACACTGTATAGTTGCTAGCAACTTAATGCAATAACTGCATAAAATTAATTTCTCCAAAATGCTGACATATGACATCCACTGGCTAGTCGCTTAGACCCCTCAGTCAATAATTAATAGGCAACAATACTTGTCCCATTTTCAAGCAATAGTGTATAACAACACAATTGTCAACGCACCATACCCGTGGAAAAACAAATTGTGAAAGCTTTATCGCTATTGTATTATAATAATGCTAACTAGTGCAGAATGAGCTGATAGCAAATATATTTGAGCTATCTCACATTGTCTGTCAATACTTAAGCTCAAACAAATGGCGAACACTTTGACAAGCCCATTCACTTAATTTGCGATAGTCTTTATCAGAAGCCATATGACATATAAACCATTATTAATGTTAATTGCCGAGAAATAGGTCAGAACCAATCTCTCAATTAGAAATTGGAAGCATTGTAATGAGGCAGAAAAGATTTCATTCACTCCATCAATCAATACCTACGACTGCTCTCGATTGATGAAGATGTTCACATAGTTCGAACAAATAAGATCTTTAACAAAAACCAACATATCGTTTATCAGTGAAAACGTGCAATATGAAATTATATATAACTATTCATAACCTCAATGTTTTGCCATTACTTTTGGAATTGTGGCAGGCGGCTAATAAATTTGCACTGCTGATATTGCCATCACATATTCCGTGCTTTTATAACTCATATGACTGCGCATTAGCCATGTAGATTCCCTTAATCTAGACCATACTGCATCGTTTGGAATTATATATGAGGGAATGTATGTGAATTAGTATATGAGAACAACCCTTTCATGGCACCACAAATGGTTCATTAGAGTTAAGTGTCTTTCTATAAAGCAGGATTCATTTTCCATATCTGATGAACAGCAACAAGTTGCAGGGCACATTGAGATGTTTTGCGATGACATTAGAACATGGATTGAAGAGTATTTTATCCGCCGGACGTCATTTCAACCGTACCAGCTATGCGTACATTCTCTTTTTCTGATTCATTAATTTACACGCATCGAATAAGTTCGGATAGAAAAAAAAATTCCCCATTTAATTTTTGTATATTGTAAAAATGGCTTGATAACCACGATATATAAAATATGCTCGACAAAAGAATACCCTGCAAGCGAAGATGTGCGTAGACTATTCAGGATATTGCGGGATAAGAATTTAACATATAATGGTTTCTGATCTGGGGGGTAATGTCAATCAATAATAAATTACTGTTGCCATTCATCGTACCCAGGGTCTCGAATGTAATTACGTCTTTTTTTAAAAGACTTTTAGTTTTTTTAAATGCGCATTGCTGGATTCACCATGCGCAATATTGTAAAAAGCAACATATTTAAGGCTTGATACGCACGATGCAGCATAATTTAAAAGAAGATGGGCTTTATGTCCAGGCACATATGGCTGCTCAATGCTGTATAAAATTATAACATATCCATTATCATAATACGTGGCTACGGAGGAACATAATAACCTAAATGATGGTCTTCTTTGTGATAGAATGTTGTGGCAGTTCACCTATGATTGTGCAACGACAATATAATGGAATCAAACAAGGGTAATTAAACTTGTCTGACGATAGACATTCCCAGCTCTGGACATCATTAGATTATGTATAGCTTGAAAGTAAATTCAACCTTTGTCAGTTAACGTTAGGATTATTTATGTTATATTGCGTCCAGTAATGATTGTGTCACAGAGCAACTGCAGGTTGTTCATTTAAGCAGATGTTCTGATAATATATGCAGATAATGAATACTTTGACGACTGTACAATGCCTCCTGTATCACACAATTGCTTCCAATATGATGTATTATTGGCTACTTCCGAGTTTCAATACTAACGTCACCATCATGTTTGAGTTGTTGTCCTGGTTTATTTCTGTGTTTTACGCGTTTGTCTTTTTAACCACCCTATGACTACAACAAATCAAAAAGATACTTGTTCGTTATAACTTGTTAGGCGTCTGTGTCAATCGTTGATAATCCGATGATAATTCAATTCGACGAATTTATTTCGCTTGGTACGCGAGAATTTTTGATTTAATTCAAGGCCCGTTCAAAATCCGTCCTTGATATTGATAAGAATACACAGTTGCTATCAGCTTCGCCCGCTAAAAAGTTGTTGGCTCCAATTGGAAACCAATGATTGCTAGATATGGCATTAGAGAACACATAGCAGTCTCGCTTCCGTTGGACAAGAAATATATCAGTTAATACCATGATGGCTACAGTATTAACTAATGTATCTCTACTTCATGGAACCGAAAGAAAAAACCACGGGGCAAGATTAATATGATTATGAGCAAGTTTTAAATACGCGGCTGTACGGTTAGCGCTCACGCAGTACGAATGATGGTAAGATCATTTTACATGCATGTAATTATCCTTTTGTCACATAAATTTACTACCTTAAGGATGTGGATATTCAGTGACATCTTTTCTGCTGTGGCCAAAACAACGTCGTTTTCCCATTTCGCTGCTGGTAACAAATGGAGATAATAATCATATTTATATTATCGCGCATTCCGTCTTTCATAACATGAGTGGAGTTATAAAATTTATTTTGTGGAGGTGACTTTGTGTATTCTTCCATTGAGTGACATTGCCATTAATTTGCAGAAATTAAAAAACAATCTACGTTTGTCGATAAAATGATGTCACATACATATTTTTATCCCTTCAAGAAGAATACATTCCGATGGAATGCGGTCAGGTGTTTTTCCAATCGCTTGCACACTCACAAATATTATTTCACAATCCCTATTCAGAAGATCTAAATAATTGACTCGGCGATGGAAAGGCTTACATATTTCTGTTGTATGTATGTTATTTGCGTCTTGTGCATGTATAATGTACAGCGTTCACCGAAACCTAACCCCCTAATGCCTCTAATACAAATGACAATATCTTCAAGTTGCGAGACAATAGGTAAATGGTGAAGGTTCACTCGAAGTATATTAGGCATATCATTATGCTTCCAGGTGCGACACAATCATATGAACAATTGTTGCATCCATGTTATGATATTACCATTGGAAACGTCTTATTTCTGCTTGTTGTTCATTCGCGATTAACAGCAAATGGAGCGGAACTAAGAGAGATTATTGATAAGCATATTGTCTTCTAATGTATAGAGGCGTCAGAACTATGGTAACGGCCTCAACAATCACCAATGGCATTTAACTAATCGATGTTGAAGGATTCACAACGAAACCCAACGCTTACAACTGAGCAGAATCATCATAGCTGACGCACAATATAATACATTGCATAAGATCAATAAGGTAAAATAATGTCACATAGTTCTCGATGCTACAACAATGCTGTCAGTGACTTTCAGTTGCTTTGAGTTGTTTGGCAACCCCAGCCAACTTTAACCTTGCTACTTATACGATGTCACTGAAGTGAAGGTCTAATATGACAAAAATGAACCAGCGGTTCGTGCAAGTCAGTTAGGATAGGTCATATTATCACCCCTACAAGTCAAGCAAACAACCCTAAAGTGTCATTGTGAGAATTGTTCGACAGGTGAAGCAGTCCACCACTGCGCCACGAAGATCGGCGTTTGAACAGCTCACGAAACTCGGCCCTTGGATTCAGAGGCAGACATACCACCTATCCGTTGCAAAATGTAATCTAGTTTGGGTGGTTCATCGTCGATGGCTTCACTGCAATGTAACTTGGCCAAAGCATTGTATGATCTACATATGTTTCACTCTTTCAAAGTGTATAATCAATCACATGAGTAGTTTTTAATGCGCACAAGGTTAAGTTTAAATCATAACTCGGTAGGTTAATATACAGCGCGTATACAATTATAATGATGCGCTGAGCATGCAATAGCTATCCTCGATCAGGTACACTATATATAATCCCCGTGGCAAGATATATCCATGATATCTTTTCGGTAAACTTTCGATTAGTAACCTATAAACGTTCCTTAGAAAGCACATAATTTTTCAATAGTCAGTGTGCGGCATTTTGTATTTGGCCATGGGTTTGACGCGCTTAATGCCAAAGGGTCTACAATAACAAACGGTTGTATTTGATGTGTTCAAGAGGTCATTGGTCATTTTCGTCGATATCCTTGTCCAAATAACGTTTAGTTCGTGACCCTAGTGGTCCTCTTTCGCGTGCCACATTGCCAGTTTATCAGACTGTATATGTTTATTATTAAAACGATATCAAATATGCAATTGATCAGACTCGTTTGTGGCGTCATCCGTGTAGATAGCGGTCTGCGTACATATTGGTTTTTGCAAAACCACCCCAGCAGGAACATTCACAAATGAGTCACATCCCGTCAAGCTGCACGAGCCATTCAATATTACACCATTCGACTTTTTAAGTGATTATAAGTAAAACAACTGTAAGTATAATCTCCATTTCATCCCATGTGTAAAAGCGCTTTTATGTATTTTATCCTTCATGCAGAGATAAATCGGTATGCAGTTGTGTGCCATTTTAAGATTATAAGACGATAATAGAAAGTGAAGCTGCCCTGACACCGATAAACAAGAATTAAACAAAGCAATTTTCCTGCCAGAGTAACTGATAAAATATGCATGTAACGCGGATATAAGGTAGCCATCGAGCTTAGATTATTTTCTTAGCCATTATTTGTATGTTTAAGCAGACAAAAAAATTACTGGTAGGTAAGGGAAGTTCGACATTTACTCCTGTGGTGGGGAGCGGTTTACTAGAACACTATAAACGAGGTGCTGATAGTAAATATCATCAGGTAACAAACGCTACAACGTTATCTTGTTTCGCAGAATATTCAAATCATTCGCACACATTTGTGCTCAAATACTAAATGCATTTTTCATTATTATGTGACGCCCGCTGAATTTGCCTTTCCTTAAGAATGCGCCTTCGCCAACGTCTATTTATCTGTGAGCAATTATGGCAATTTTACCACACTATATTAACGGACAATCCATTGTGGGATTATTTGGAAGTTGAGAGAGATCGAACGAATTTTCCCTTAGATGCTATTGAGAAAAGCCGAAGCGCTCATGCTCATAGCAGAATGGAAATATCTCAATTTGTCTAGGCTATTTAAAATCATTTTACATTACTACACGATAGTCACAGCTACGTGAAAATAAATATGCTTACGTGAGATACTTAACCACAAACGATTGCACAACATAGCACATTTATAAGTATGATTGCTTCTATTGGAGGCATTGACATCACTCTAACTGAGGACAACTGAGATGAAAATAGCCAATAAGCAAATCTTCATGTGCATAGAGAACTCAGTTTAATGACTTGGATATCGCCATAGCGCAGGCAACTAGCCATGTTCAATTACCTAAGGCTCGTTCCACGTAATACGCTTATAATCAATTCGAGGAATTTATCGGAAACTGTAGCATGCTTACTTCTGACGGTAGCATCATCTTATACCTCAATAAACAATGACGATGTTGACGTAATACTTGTTCCAAGTATGCGGATCGAACGAATCAATGTTCGCTTCTTTTGATCCAATATCTAAGCATGTGCAGTAAATTTATTATAGATTACCTGACCTGGAATGACCCATAGATTTATTCATTTACAGCCACATTAGTCACTGCATGGGAAGCACTGATAACATTCTCTTTCCCGTAATGAAGTTGAGTTTGTGTGTGCCAAATGCTTGGGGATATACGGCGATGATGGGGTGTAGTGTTAGTTCGTACAAACTAGCACTACACCCCATCATCGCCGTATATCCCCCAAGCATACCGGCACGCTCAAACTCAACGTCATTACAAGAAAGAGAATAATAGAATGTTATCAGTGCTTTCAATGCATTGACTTATGTGGCTATAGTAAAATTAATCAATCCATTGGTCAGATAAAAGGATGTTAGAATAGGCTACACAAATTGAGATATTTCTTTCTGTTATGGGCATGAGCGCCTAGGCTTTTCTAAACTATATAGTAGATTATACCGCTGCATGATATATTTCAACAGTGAACTGCCTCACATTGACCAACTGTAGATGTTGCATTTATATATTCTCAATCTAGGTCACAATGAAATGAAATGTTGTAGGAATCACCTAGTAGATCATTTACAAATGGCATATCTTCAACATAAATCAGTTCAGCCATCCAAATATTATAGCCAATCGCTGATAGTATCTTGTGTAACTTGCTACTTGGGGTACCCATAGAACCAGGCTGGTCCAGGTTGTTAATGCTCAACACAACAGTTAACCTGGAGTATATTGAACTTGCTTAGTCATGATCAAATTACTAAGACGAACCAGAAGGCATGAACGACTTACCTGCCAACACAACTTGAACCTGACAGCTACTGCATTTCTATCAGCCCCTAATATAAGCCAACTAAGCCATACAGAAAATGAATTCACGGACCATCGCAGAGGTTGAATATTTGTGTCTTCATGTGCAATGAGAGAGTCAAAGGTTATATTATTCATCGTTCTTAAAATATATTCTGTGTAGCTGTTCGATAACATCGATTACGAGCTATAAATTGTAAGCGAAATCACATAGCGTCCAGATTAACATAAAGACACAAAGTGTTAAATAAGTATTTCAGACAAATTCGTACAAGTGAAGGCAAGGATCACAAATTCATATGAATTTTTGAATAATCTCTACTCTGATTGATTTGCCTTGTCAACAAAAATAATTGTGTTCAAGGTGAATGTGCAGATATGTGCAATAATTTACGGCTCGAATGCTTCACTGCTGCCCGAAATTGAAAGGCTGCTCAAACATGTCGATAACCTGTCAAGAATTACAATTGTTTAAAACATTTCACACACTTAGATTGTGATAAGTATATTAGTCGTTATGTTGTGTATTATTCTTAAACTCGTGTCTAGTTGTGTCGGAAACTTTGAAGAAGAGTTCATAGATTCGGCGGCTATATCAAATATTGCCAAAGGAAAATTTACTCTAATGGATAGTTTTAAACCTTTATTTGGTATTTGCTTTTGCTCTGCTAAGTATTTGAAAATGATTTCACAAAACACAGAGCATCAAAACATAGCTCCCAATTATCACCCATAACTCAAAATAATGAACTACAATATTTCCTATCCATCTTAATTACCTCTAGATAATATTAGCGGGTAATGTAGAATTACTGGAAACAACTGCAGAACAAAAACATTCGCTGAACATTCCTGCCTCAAGTATGGATGCAAATCGCATTCACGTAGAATATCATTCTAGTAAATTATCGTGAATGCAGCATAGCCTGCAAATGGCCAGATGGAATATTATTCTGATGAATTTGTTACATTTTCGCTATTTAAAGCCAACAATAGTTTCTTAATATATTTCATTTTACATTCACAAAGTGTCTGTCACGTGAGTAGCGCTGAAACGGTCGACGTCTCGTAACAACAACATTTATGAAACGTGGCTTGGTGCTTTGTACTTTTAGAGATGTAAGATCGGTTCACCTATGGGCGGTTGAAATCCGATACATAAGGAAATATATGTGTTGTAAAATAAGCCAGTTGATTAAAACAGCGGCTTAGTAGCGCCAAGGAGTGAACCGTGTCTGGTAATTACCCTAAAAAGATTCATATCTTTCCGCTACAAAGAACCTATGGTCGATCTTTTGGGGTTATACTAACAATGCGTCCATACCTCTCTATGTCGTAACTGATGACTTTTTATCCTTCTTCTCAACAGACATTAGTAAGTTTTATATGCTGTCTGATGACGATAAGACAATAACAGAATGCAATATCGCCCTGAATCTAATAAATGAGGATTATTCCAAACAAGTAATTTGCAAATGTGTGGACAACCTTCTGCGAGCGTGTAATATCCTGATATCGATTCTATGAATCATAATCTGCATCTGCAAGCGTGCGATATCAATATGCAGGCAAAATTCATCAACGACAATCGTCTGCAGCTTATCTATGCGATAAACTTAGAAATTACATCGGAAAATGTATCTTATTATGCTTTCATCTTTTTCAAAATAAAGCCTGCGTTTTTATGTTAAAACATATCAAGAAATGGCCAACCGTTATAAGCTTATAAGCACTTAGGGTTACCTATGCACGCTGTACACAATGCCAATTGCTATCATGTTTTTTTATCGATTTTACTGTACACCATATGTTTGGAGTTAAGTACAGGACCAGGAAAAAACTTTACCGGTGTCAGACGTGGCTTATCAGCGGACTTGTATTAAAGTAACCAAATCAATTAAAAAAAAGTCTTCCCGTTGATATGGCCCTCCCAATAATTTGAGTAATTAGGCGTCTAGGAAAGGACATCTATACACGGTATCAACTTCTTCCCGTGCCCTCGGGTTAAAAGTTAAATGAAAAAAACACCGACGGCCAACTCTTCCCAACATCTAGACGTAAGCAGTCAATTGGGCTCAACATTACGTTGTAGGGCTATTTTTGATGATTAATTCGGCTAACATATAACGGATCCCTAAGCTTGTTTAGCCTGTGAATGAAAAGTATCCGTGTCAGCGCTTCAGCATTTTGTCTCACTAAAGCAGCAGCAAACGGAGGATATATAGGAATTGTACTTGATTTACGCACAACACAAACGATAATCTGCGTGTATGTGTTTTTAGGGGATCAATAATTTTCGTATGAATGAGATAGCAGTTGAGTTATAAAATGACATA
The DNA here is from genome assembly GCA_034190875.2 of Urechis unicinctus. NCBI lineage: Eukaryota > Metazoa > Annelida > Polychaeta > Xenopneusta > Urechidae > Urechis > Urechis unicinctus. The sequence goes on along the minus strand of CM067356.1, from coordinate 41,102,755 downwards.
AGGTATGTTAAAGACAACAGGTTAGAAAACTAGCAAGGTGGTTAAGGCTGTAAAAGAGGGCATCACCCTGCTTGTTCACTAAACATGTGGAGGGAGCGGTTGATGACCACTAGCAGGGCAACTATGGAACTAAACGTCTTTTTGCTCTCCCCCCCTCTCTCTCTCACTCTCCCTCCCCCTCTCTCTCTCTCTCTCTCTCTCTCTCTCTCTCTCTCTCTCTCTCTCTCTCTCCCTCCGCAGACACGTATATATATATATATACACATATATATAAATATATATATATATATGCATTAAATATATATATATATATATATATATATATATATATATCGATATATGCATATATATATTTATGTATATATATTGCAGTTTTATAAAGGCACTGAATTGAAACGGCGTCGATCCCTACCGATCATTGTCGCTGTTAGTTAAAAGGTGTAAATAAATCCCAAGTAGTGCTGTGTTCAGGCATCTGGTGTGCTTGTGATCTATAAGTGCTTACCAGAATATTTTGTAATAAAGATCCTTTCTTGATAAATTGCTACCCAACAACCCTTTGGCGCATGTCTCGTTTCAAGAAGCCAGGTTACGCCCATTCTTTAAATGAGCTATCGATCACTTCACTAGGGGCCGTAAACTGACAATGCTTGCAGCACCACACGTGCACTGTGACCCATTTTCCTGGTTTATTACTCTAAGTCGGGTATAATGATAGTAATATATAACCAGCTAACACACTCAATCGTCTATTGTAGAAGCCAAAACGAGCTATAACAACACTTCATATTCGAAACACATGGAGTAATCTATCCATGCATAATTTTTCTTGATTAAGCATGGTACTCAATTAGACTGTGCATCGTCTTACTTTATTTTAATATTCCTTATTCAGCTTATGCCCATATTCATGAATTAGAGAAGAATAGTCACAAAATATAAATACTCACATTTGTGCGTGGATATTGACATTGACCGCTGGCGTCCAGTGTATTTGATATGCTACGTACACCATAATATACCGCTCACGTGTTGTAAGTGTCACTCTGGTGAATTACTGTATGCATGACGATGCATCATCTATCTGAGATATCCATCCCTCTAGGATACAATGCCTGTGGTGACATAGGCGATTGTTTCCCCTCCCAAAAGGTTTTGCGCATCAGAGGCACGCCGCCTTACTGGACCACGACATGCCCCCCACTGTTTCGCGTATGTTTTCTTGTGTTCCTCTTTTCAGTCGTTTGTGTTAATGGCATCTACCAAAACGAATGGAGCAAAATAACTGTCGGGAATAGACGTGGCTGCCCTGGCACCACGGTCTTATAGCTAGGAAAATGCTTTGACTGATTAAGGGCTCATCATCCTGTGTCTGAGGAACGCCAACACGCATATCGCTAGTTTTCTTATATCAAACTCGAACCGTTTATTGCGGACATACTTTATTGCAACGCGAGGAAGACCTTTTGCAGATATTATGAAACAGCTAATGCATTTTGATAGTAATCACAATTGCTATTCATTTGCGATGTATCAAAATACCTACATTTACCAATAAATCTGGTGATATCATTGTTCCTTGGTAACAACTGTAATAATGGGCTTCCATCAGTCGACTTATTGACACACAGCTAATCAATGTACATATTACAAACCATGGATCAAATACTAACACATTATCAATGCTTTGTATTCTGCAGTTATTAGTGTGTTAAATAGCGTGGCAATATGGAAAAGTAAATGTATTGGACAGCCATCAATATAAAACACCTATTACATCCCATTAAAATTATACTTATAAACAACTGTTTTTCGCCTATAGACCGTGTTAAGTGAAAGCAGCCCTATAGTTCATTGCGCAATAAATCCCTTTTAATAAAACGTTTCAGGAACCGAGCTTTATCTGAGAGGTAAATGAATCGCATGACAGCCATCCTCCACCGGAACAGGCAAGCTTTTGATATAACACAAATATTTAATGTGGACTATTTGCGACCACAATCTTAACATTTCGAACCACATTCCGTACATTAGGCCTGATACGACACATTTATAGGTCATTGAAGTATGTATCCTATTCTTACACAATGGGCCAAGTACCATACTTAATAAATTATAGCATTGATTATAATTAAGTGCACTTCATACAGCGCATTGCTTAACGCATTGATTCCGGTAAAACTCCCGATAGACCAATGGTTTGTTGCCGTTACATATTTGCACAGTGTGGCTAATTATTCAAGCGGACTTGATTGAGCAGAGAGTGAAGAAATTATACTTTGTCACGCATAAATGTCTGTGTAAGTTTACCTGAAAAGATCATTCAAACAAAAGTTACATCTTGAGATAAATCAGATCGGTGAAATTACATATCACTTGCATTTATGAAGACTACTTAATTGTATGTATTAAATAAAGGATAGATGTTATCTAATATAATTGTGGCTGCTCATTGCGTGACAGATTGCCTTCGGTCACAATATTCTGCTGATCATGAGAGCCTTTTCTGCTAATATGATTTTTGTTAATAATTAAGGCTGTTTTTTTTTTTTTTTGTAAATGACTGGCTCCTGGAATGTTTACTTTTTATGCAATTGTCGAAATACTGTGTGGAGCTTTCTCTACTCTCATCGCCTAAACGGTGTTAGAATATTCGTATTAACGGTCAAAGCATTCATCATAAACGAAGTAAACATGGTACAGCCCTCAGGGTTTCTATTGCTTGCACAAGCGAATCAACATTAGTGATTATTTGTCAGCTCGTATTTGGCAATGTAATCGAAGCCTGTGTGTCAAAATACAATCAGACAGTTACTAACACCATTGTAGAATTTTAATAAAGCAATAACATGAGAACATATGACTAGTTATGTAACAACTAATCTGTTTTTAGAATCTCATCGTCCAGACCGGGTCTCAGATCAATCGTTACGGGTGGCATTGCTTCCAAAAAAACTATAATATTACAATGCCTAAAGGGCTCTACAAACGTTGTCGCTCTCCAATAAGGTTAATAAATGCCCGAACAAATTAACCGAGACAACACTGTTACTACTAACCATTTCGATCATCATTGCGTATTCCGCTGGCCCGATTGGTTGCTAAACTACCGAGCAAAAGTCAACTTTAGATTTATCGCCTCTAGTTAATGATATGTAAATGAATGACAAATATCTTTTCCAAATGCCTTGCGAATTGTTATGACGGAAAATTGGATATCTGACACCTTTTCGTTTTAAATCATGATAGATTACGCGTTTACTATTATCGATGGTAATGAAACAATACATTACATTAAAAATGCAGACCCATGCCTTTTGTTCATTTGTTAAGGATTCTTTTTTAATGGGAATTTTCTAGATATTGAAAGCCATATCATTATATACATTTATGTGGGATACATATCTAAGATAAGCAATATTGCGTCCCATCGAAGAAAGGTCACCCGAGCAAGCATGGCTAATTACCTACTGAAATATTGCATTTTTACTTCGATTAATTAGGACAATCATTTTAAACATTTTTATGCCTCAAGTAACTTTTGTGTAGCTAGCCCATTAATGGCCTCAGTACCCAAGTAAGAAGAAAACGGGAGATCGAGTACTCTCCTAAAAGCCGTATTCCATTGAACACATATTATCCTATATCCACCAGATTTATTTGTCCCTAACTCTGAGCCAGAGAGACTGTTGTTATGCGAATTTTACAATTTACTCAATGATTTGTTTTGCATCTCGCCAAAGTTCCCAATCACTTTGTTTAATGCAACATCAAACATAGAACATTTTGGTGTACATTCACTACAATAAGCCGACTTGTTATCAATATCGCTCCCCAAATGATCAATAGCTATGGCCAATTCAATGGTCGAACCATACAATGTTCCCTGAACATATTCATTTTCAATGCTGCAAACAAAGGCAGTTTCAAGGAAACAGAATGTGATTGACATATAAACGTAAATACATTATTGAATGCGTTTGCGTATGCAGGTAATTGCAGAATTACGCTGGATCTTTATAATATATTAGGTGGTTAATGGCCAGTCATAGCGCGTAGGATGTGCGCATGCACATAATGCAGTATATCATACGTAAAACATATGAAATGACTAATCGCATTGGCTATTTACCATGAAAAGCGAAATAATGTCATATACCTTGGGCAAACTGCCCGGATACATTGCATTTCAGCCTATTGGTTAATCGCTATTCCACAGTTTTAATGTCGTTAGTGTGTCCTACAGTTCGTTAAAGTGCACCCAATATTGCCGTTGTCAACAGCTGACATCAGATTGTTTTGTGCACATTTGTAATAATACAGATCTCAAATGTGGAAAGAATACTGACAGAAAATAAAGTAAAATGCAATGGCCAACCAACTCCGGAAGGACCGGTGATTGATTATTATCAATGAGGTTTTCGGTTCATACTTCAAAAGAACCAAAGCTAATCAGCTGTATCCGGTCAATGGCACTTACCAACGCATGAGTACTACTTAGTGAGCCAAACAATTTGTTTCCTGATTGATATAAAGGTTTTCACGCTGCACTTCTAAAATGCAAAAACTTATCATCTTTGTTTGGTCGAGGACCCTTGCTAACAGAGAAAGAGCTGAGTGCTACTTACTGGTCAGTAAGTGAGCAAAAATATAACTTTTTGCCCATTGATGTTAAGGTCCAATGAACCTGGTTGGACAATTGCTCATTTTTGCAGCGCTGTGGAGCTAACATTCTTGCCTCTGGCCGCTTCAATAAATTGTCGTCAAATTAAAGTTGATGCAAAAAGACTGAAACCATTTCGGACAAAAATCGGATTGTGGAACTCTCGGCATTGCGTCAGCTATTTAGGATAATGGTTTGTCAAGAAGATTTGATGCACAACCTGAAGGTGTTTGTTACATATGTGACATTGGGTTCGTTTCCATATGTCACAGAACAATTGTTATGTAAACATATATTTGCATAATATACCCAGCTTAAAGTCGTGTAGGAATATGATTGAACCAACACAATATAACATCATTCTTAAATCCCAAAATGCCCGTTACTAATGGTCAATGAATTAGAGTAATCCGCTTTAAATGCTGTCGTAATTGTGAATGTGCACTGGGACTTTCACCGTCACTCTTGTGAAATGTTAAAATCTTCTTAAAGGTTCGTTAATTGAATAAGATGGTCAGTGAATAATTAACAGTCATACAAAAGTCGCGACAAACACTGTTTGTAGTAGATTGGCAGCACCGTAACGATTGTCGGCTACGAGAGGATACGTAAGCATGGAATGCTATTTAGTTATTATTCATACCATTGTATCACTACATAAAATATGCAACCGGACAGAAATTTATATGTTCGTATGACGCTTCAATGGGCAGGGGTCTCAGCAAAACACGGTATATAACTTCTGTAACAGAAAAATTATAAACAAATTCTTGCATGAGAGTTATTGTAATCGCAGAAGCTCATAAAAGGGCAAAAGCGAATTGTTCATAAAATAGTCATTACCTATGAAGAGCAAATAATCTTATGACGTGGAAATTGCTATTGCGTCGTTCGCACACTAGGTGTGTTTAATGCACTACATGGCCCATTGTCAGTGATATATTATTCATCCATGCGATGTAATTATCAAGAATGTTCGCATGCGTACTGCTGACCGAAGCAGATGAGAGTATTGGTTCCTGAAATCGAAGTTGCAGATGTAAGCGATATCTTTATACTCATTGGACTGAATGAAAAAAATTACATTTTCACTTTTGCTCAAACATCTTTGCGCTAATTTTATTCGACACACCACCAGATTGCGTTCTAGGTTCCCTGTCTTGGAATGCGCCGGCAATTGAAGCAAAACGAAAACATTCTATTATCCTTTTTTGCGAATGAATGCCGGTG
>CM067356.1:41051862-41091862 GCA_034190875.2 Urechis unicinctus | reverse complement strand
ACCAGATTTCCCTTGCAAGCGAAGACACCCTATATGCGTTGGTCTTCGGGACAATGCTAAATAAGAATATAAAACAAAGTTATTTCTTTTCATTACTATGCACCATTTATCGTAACCAAGGTCCAGATAGGCATTTCGCCTTGCTGGATTCACAATTTACAATATGGTCCATCGCCACATATTGAGGCTGCATACGCAAAATGAAACGTGAATTGAATGGAAGATGGACGTTATGTCTCTCATTTGTCCTGCCATTTCAGTTTACTGGAACATTTGGCAGCTCATTGCTAAATGAAATTATTACATATCCATTATCATTATACGTAGCTACGGATGCCCCTCACTGAACACATATCCTCACTGAGGGTCTCTTTTGTGGTAGAATGTTGTGGCCGTTCACCGATGATGGTGTACCGGCAATATAATTGAATCAAGCAAGGCAACTTATCTGATAATGAACATCCCCAGCTATGGACATCATCCGATGATATATGACGTAAAGCTAAATTCAAACTTTGTCAGAAACGCTTGTGTGTTTGAATTGAAATTAACTGATCGCTGAACAATACAGCCATGCAATCTTGCACCTGGGTCGTAATTAAGCGACTGGTTGGGGCAACTGGTCAGTGGAAATGGAGGCACGTTCAGATCATACTTTATACAATTGTCATAATTATGATATGAGCAAGTCAAAATGGCTATAAATAAACGCACAAACCAGTCTCGAGTGACAGAAATTAACAAGGTCATTTGCGAATTAAGAATTTTATATATAAATTTTAAAAACGCGGTTAACTCTTCATTATTTTGAGCCACGACAGTTGCATTAGATTATGTCACTGGGAATTGCCTCCATCACATAACCTATGTGACGTTCAGGTGACAAATTTAATAATCAGTCGTCTTTGCCCTATACTCAAACTGTTGTTAGTTCATACGTTAGATTGTGAAATGTCTTCCATCACATATTTCATCTTGCTATGTGATGCACACGGCAATCAAATTAGAAGCTCATATATGATTTGTTTAGAAGTGATTTCTTGTGAAAGCGCATAGCGCAATCAATATTTGTGGTACTATATGCCTATCGAATAAATTTAGTATTCAGCAAACGCCAAGAACAAAATGTATGCAATCCACAGGGAGGCGAGGTAGAGATTAACGTGTCCCTATATTGTTTTTCTATGAACTCCCATTTAATCCAATGTGTAAGCGCGTATTTATGTACAAACTGATAATACGTTATCCTTCATGTCGAGAGAAAACGGCTAGTTTGTGTGTGGCATTGTAAGACTATAAGATGATGATTGAAAGTGAAGCTGCCCTGACACCGATAAACAAGAATCAAACATGCAATTATCGTGAGAACATAATGGACAAAAATGCAAGCATGTAATACCGAGATACCAGCAGTATAACGCCTCATGTATCCAGCATCTCAAAAGCTACGATGCAGTTTATAAGCACCATAATGTAGTATATATTATTTGATTGTTTAAGCAGACTAGATAATGACTCGTAGGTAAGGGAAGTTTGGAGCTGGGGAGCTGTTTTTACGATAACTTTCAGAACGTTATAAACGAGGTCCTGATAGTGAAGATTATCAGGTTACAAACGTTACAACGTTGTATAGTTTTACAGAATACTCAAATCATGCGCACACATAATGGCGCATTGCCTGTGTTCATGCAATAATGTTATAAATACTATTGACAATATCTCAAATGACGTCTTGATATATGTATATTTACCTACCTGAGAACAATACTTGCGTATAACTGTAGCACATTATCGGCACAAATTAGCATATATTAATTTCACAGTTCCACCTTTCAACATATGACAACAGACACATATAACTCTGCTGGCCACTGGACACCTATGCAAAGTCAAAATCATGTGTCCCTAAAAGTAGAAATCATATCAATAACTACACGGGCCATGCTGAATTCCCCAAAGGCTCAGAAAAATATGGTCTCTGCCGTTGGTAGAATAAATCAGTTCCTCTCATAAAATGTTTTATTTACACCTAATCCTGGCCCTCTAAATAGACGCTACGGCAAAATTAATTTATGCTGTTATTGGATTTGGAGCCGAAAATAAAAAAGTTCTAAATATCCGGTCTGCTTACCGAATGGGCGTTCCCTTGTTTAAAGTTGGGACAAAAACAATGAATGAGCAGCGCAATTTCTAATGGGCTGCGCTACGAACTCCTGATTATGCTTGAAATGCCAATTACCATGCGTATTTGTAATGAGCAACACAAGTTTCAAATGGCATCCCAAAAACTCTTAATCATGCTTAATATGTCAATAAACCTTTTTAATCACTATATAGCTAATTGACATAATAAGACACATGCCCTGTTGATGCAATAATATTCCATTATAACTTTTGACACTATTTTAAAACTGTGTTTACCCATTGCCTTACTGTTAGACCTATGTTTACCAGAGGGCTTACTGGTTCCATGGCTGTGATATTATCATTGTAAGTCCTGCATTTGAAATCAAACGGCATATAAACAACCAGTTATGTCCATATAAAACCTGATCGCTAGGGAGAACTAAGAACGTACTACTATAACAGACGATATAATCTGAAATAATAGAAATAACACAGCGGTGATACGATTATCATTGAGTTATTAGCGTATATCTATCAATCAGAACAAAAGATTAGGAGGACAAATAAGTTCTTAAAAATAAGCATGCCTGTGTAATGCAATACCATTTATTCGTTCCTATAATATATTTCATGATTTGCATATCCAATGAAAATTTGATTGAGAAAAATATTATGTGTACATAGGTAGCGCATTGCAAGCATAATTACCCAACAGGACAATGTTTGCTCCTCAAGAATCTGATGTTGACCTAAGAATTATAACCAAAATCTGTTGCTTGTGAAAATATAATTCTTCGTATTAAACTTCTGATATTTGCCTTCAATTTTACGAATTTGTCTGAAATATATCTTCACCATTGTTCTTTATGTTAACCCGGACGCTAAGTGATTCCGCTACACAATTTATACCACGTAATCGATGATATCGAGCAGCCACAAAGAATATATTTTAAGAACGCTGAATTATATATGGATTGTTTCTTCAACAATAAATATTACATTTGACTCTGTCATTGCAAATGTCGATACGTATATTCAACCTCCGCGATGGTACGTGAATTCATTTTCGTTTGGAAAATAAACGACGAAAGGCCTCATTGACATCCGTGCCTGATATGTTGTTGATGTAATTTGTATTGTGTGATGTGTTGCTTACCATGTTTCTAAGACACAATGTTGTATAATTCATTCGGACGCACAACTGTACATATAAACCGAATTGTAGATGTGGGCATGGTTCTCATTTTGCCGATCAATACTACGATTACCCATGCTGTTGTTACATATATTAGTACATATAAATGTGCATATATAATTATATGTATATAAATATATATATATATATACGTTTATATGTATATATATACATATATTTATATATATAAATATATATATATATATATAAATATATATATATTTATATATACCTATATATAAAGAAACTCTAGAGGTCATCTATTGCATTAATTGTCACCACATGAAATGACTTAACAGCTTGAATGTCTAACACGTTCCCATTTTTGCTGAGCAATTATAACGCCTTGATATTGTTCATGTGTGGCAACTACATCACAGCACGGATTTGCTTGTCCAGATCATGATAAGATTCAGCCCAGATGAATAGTACGGCTCGTAGCATATATTAATACAGTATGTTATTTTGTTTCTGCAAGGCATAGCGTTGGTCTTTAATAGTAATGTTTACCGCGTTGCCATGTGAACTGTTGATTGCATGAAGCCAGAAACAATTTTACCACCGCTGTAAAACCGAGTGACGTGATATATATTGCGAAGCGTGTATCTCATGGTTCAGCAACGAATTCTCTCGCCACATCTAAATGCCTATCGGGGAGGACTGTAATGTTGAATATTTGTCTTCAGCTGGCTTGAGGAGGATGTATCTGCTTCTTCTTATTGTGATGGTGCAGCTGTCCGGATATGTAACAGGTACAATTCAGCCAATAGAATTATTACCATCATTGTGAAGCGCATTTAATGATGAGTTAACTAAGATCAGAGATAGCCACAGTTAGTTTCAAGCGGTAGTATTGTGCGAGTGCGAAACCGTACTCATAATATAAGGCTTTCTGGCGTGGTTGGTTATTCCAATGGCTTTATTTTTTTCACATCAGATGTCATCCTGTGTTATGGTTGGTAATGTTTTATATTTATTTATAAGCCTTGAATGCCATGCATTTGAGTGTAATAATCACTCAGTTAGCCATGACTAGCAATTGATCGTTCGCTAGATGCAGCTGAAGAAGCTGACTGCCTTACGAGATACAATGTGCGGAACTATACCGGGCAGTTGCGAATGACCCATTCAGGAAAACCATGCCAGTAGTGGGTATTTTTATCCTCAATTAGAATAATGTGCCCGATTGTTAATTGGTTGTTACGCATTTAAATGGTAAATTGTGGTTCGTCAAAACCTACTATAGACATGTAGGATGTATTTGAAGGTACTTATTTTACCGTTCGGACACTGTTTTATGTCAGGAAATTATTGATTCTTTGTAATACATGAACATATGTCAATGGCAATTCATCAAACACTACGCCTCGAATTGCTATATCAAACATTTTTAGTCATCTACTTTGATTTGTATGTGGTATTGTAAAGATTTCTCACATACTTGAACATATTTGTGAAAATTCCATCGGCTTTTAGCGGTGATGTTTATGTTATGCTGCAGCTGGACATTGAATACACCACATAGTCATTCATTCCATGACGATTCTTACTTCTCAGATGGCTCGGTAGAAAAAGCGGAAAATTTCTGTCGAGCGGTCGATGGCCGCCCATACCCTTGGTGCTTCACAACCGATCCCACCACGCGATGGCAATTCTGTGCAATTCCTTTCTGCAAATACACCGGTGGGTATCTTCATAAAATGTCACTAGTCTACATGAACAGCTAATTAGGGGTCCTGCTAGTGTTGAAATGTTATCGCTGAGTCGATTTATTGATCATCAGGACAACATGTTATCAACAATTGCTATACACCAGAAGGCAGTTTCGAATATTCAGGCTGCATCAGCACTTCCATAAGCGGACATGTGTGTCAAAGGTGCGTGCAATACAACATTTGCTCTTGCTAGCTGTTGTTTCCATAAGAGTGCATTCTATGTTTGTAACATAATATAGATGGACCATAGGCTTTCATTTTATCGGACGAAATTATTTTCTTTAACTACATTTGCTTTAAAATATTCTTCAAAATAAAAAGAATTAAGCATATGTGTATTTTATTGTTTACTGGGTGTAATGTTATCCATACTTGTTACAATTCTATTTGAATATCAATACCAATGCGTTTATTGACGGAATACCACATGATAGGTGGGACACAGATAGTCCACACACACGAACTGCATCAGCGAAGAACCCCGGGCAATTATCCTGAGAAAAACTTGACACTAGCTGGAAATTACTGCCGTGATCCCGATAGAGACGGCCAACCCTGGTGCTATACAACAAACCCATCCAGGCGATATGAATTATGTGAAGTTCCAAAATGCTCCGTCGGCGAGAACAACGGTATGATACACATCATGTGGCATTTTACCACCACCTCAATGTAACTTTTCACAGGCGACAGTGCAACTGCTAATTGCAGTGATTTATTTCAGATATAATTCAGAATATTGGTATTATTTAAAACATTAATACATAACGTAAAGATGACAGAATCATTAATATCATTCTAATTTGTTTCTAAGAGTTCAGACAAATATTCGGCATCATCATCCATGGACACCGATTTGCCATCAACCCATTAAGGACCATCCTATTCATGAGTATGTGGGAGTGCTTGATCCTCTGTCTTGATGCACCAGAGTGTAAAGTAGCAAATTTTCGTGGTACGTACAATCAGTGTGAGCTCATTTCCTTAAATAATTGTGCTGAGAAAAGATACTCGTTTGATGTAGAAGATGTTGTGTTGATTCCCACGAATGGTAAATATAACTAAAACGAATAATGGGAATGGATCTCGTGGTTGAACCTTATCTCCGCAATGGCGGTTCTCATTGTGTTTGTATTGTTGAGTTAATATTTCCAACTATAAACCCACATAACGTTTGACCATTCATTTTAGTACAACGTTTATTTTTTTGAGTATTGCAAAATTTCATCTCTTACGTTCCGTCCTTCATATTTACGATGATCAACAATGCTGACCACACAATATCGTCTGGTGATGGGTGTCCAGGGACAAACAAATTGTTAGTAGCCATCCACTAATTGTTAGTAGTCATCAACACTTAATTGATAATTGGGTATAGTTAAAACATTACTTAGACCATTGTCCGTAACAAGTAATAAGGATGTTTTTAAAAGGGTTTAGTGTATTGGTTGAAACCATCTTGGCAATTCAACTATTCCATGGAGTCACAACGCAGTCATATATGTTCATTAAGAAATAAATGGGTCCAAGGCTGACCCTTGATGGACACCATTAATAGTCCTCTGATTTAGTGGCATTTATCACCACTCTCTGCCACCCAGTATGGAACCATTTATTCATCCAGGTTAATACTCTACCACTGAAGCCTGGGCTATAAGTGTGCTAGCTTACAGTTGGTGGGGAACTTTATCACACGCTTATTAAAAGTCTTAGTAAATATTGGTCTCTAATTTTCTTCTTCATTACCGTTGGTTAATGTAATCGGTCCCGGAAGTCCTGCTTTCTTGTTCGTAAATATTGATGCACCGTAAACATTACGAAAATCGTGTCCCGAAATGACATCATTGGCAATATCCAAAAGAGAACGCATGGTTTCTTTAGTTGGTAGTTTTGACCTTACATATCTGTAAAATGATTTTGGGTTTGTTGTCTATGAATGGCTATACCAGCCTCAAGTGCGGTTTCCCTTATCCATTTTCAGTTAATCTAATAGTTGCTGTTTTGGAAATAATATTATATCATGGTGCTTTTCTGTTCAACTAGATCCTTGCCAGAGCCTAATATTCTTAGTGGATATCATTCATGACATTGTCATTGAGCCTCGTTTATTGATATTACGTATTCATTTCCTTTATGCAGCTGCTTCTATTTCTGTGAATACATTTAACTGATGGTGTACGCTAGAGCACTTATGGTATATCATTTAGATACATCTTGATAAATGCGTTTATCCTGGACCTGTTCAAAAAATGTCGTGGGTCTGCCAAATGGTCATGCTAGTTAATATAGAGGAGTTAAATTACCAACAATCACAAACTGTCTATCGTCGGTTGAGATAATTATCGGGATAACACTCTTAAATGGAGAAAGCCGATTTTACACCATATACGCGATTACATGTGAAATGCCCCTTATTTTTTTTAGCACTACCTTTCTATCCGCAGTATCCTCTCTGTCTTTACTCAAGAGCTGATTGCAGTGTGTCTAATATTCTCGTGTGTCAAGCTCTCGGTTAAAGTAGATACGTCTGGTAAACAGCCTCATGGCTTCGATAACGATAATGAAATGAATCCGATTGGTAACTTCGAATCAATGTATGGTGCTTATATAGCTCTGTTTATCATTTGTGACTCTATTCAATAAAATAAAATCAATGTTTATAATGCATTTTTCATTTCCACATATTTGCCGAGCAAATTTTAAATTTATCAGTGCCAATTGCAGCGTGTTATGTATCAAGTATCTTGTATTTTCAACAACAAAGGTATTGTAGTACAATCGTAAAAGACAACAAATGATACGTTATAAATGTTTACTTATATCCATCCGAATGATAATTGATATGTCACAAACTATTTACGTAGCCAATTACATGAGTTTCTGTATTACATTCTTTTCACATCTACGTACTATTCGCGATGAAGACGATCCGAACATTTATTCAGATTTTAGAAACATTTTTGCCTTTTATCGGAATTAAAGTCTCATTACAATTCACATCCTTTCGGAACAAAAAGTACAAAGTACTTTTATGGGCCATGATTCTGCTTGCATGCAGTCTCCAACAAAACTTTATTGAGACATACAGCATTAAAATTTGGATGCTGTGTCACACATTTAATTACTGGTACATTTGTTTTTTTTACCATCACTATCTTCCGCCTCACACAGTCGATGCGCCCTGACGGTTGGCCTGTCTGACCAGCCTCCACAATGGCATCTGAAACCAGGGTTTCAAAACCTGAGGAATACATGCCAGACTAAGATCTACCGGAGTACATAAGTTAGTTGGATTAAACTAGGCAATGCACTCGCCCTGGTGTTTTGATGACCTTCTACAGCGCGGATTTTAGAGATAGAAAGTAGTAAACAGCGCGGACGCTGTCAGAGGCGAGGTATCTTTGCTTAGTATTAAACGTGTTAGGTCAAAGGTGCTTGATTTAGTAACATCAATAAGAATTGCCCTTTATTAAAAGATAAGATAGTTACGTAAAATGATTTCAATTACAATAGGTCTCACCAATAAATGTTTTAAAGACAGTCTATGTTCCGAATATCGCTCCTTGGAACACGAGAATCAGTCATGTCGCTGTCAGCTTCGCTTTCGCTGTTTTCGAAAACATATGGATCGAATTACCAATACCAGCTACATTCTCTGGATGTGAATGCTACAGCATTTGAGACTCTTCCACACAAAAATCATTCACCAAATCGTCAAACCTAAATACATCGCTCTCAGAAACTTCAACACTCGCCATTGTTTACCCTCGAAACTGCGGACCTGTCAGCGACGAGTTCATAAAGATGCCGGGCCAAAAATTTGGAAAACGGCGGCGGGTGCCGAATAAACGACTTTAATTTTAAATTTACATAATGTTCTGGTGAATTGTTCGAAAATTGAACCACACAAATCGAATATATGAAACTTATTCTTAAATTCGGTTTCATTAAAAAAAATATGGAAAATTGATGCCATAGGCACTTTATATGGTAAAATGTTGTTCTCAACACATTCTATGGATATGTAGGATTTATTTGAAGGAATTTATTATACCGTTCGGACACCGTTTTGCGTCATGAAAATCTTTGCCTCTGGCAATTTATTAAGATCTACGCATTTTATTGCCATTCCGAGATATATCTTTACTTGGTTTTGTATATGGTATTATTTGGATAGGTCACAAAATTTATCACATATTTGTGACAATACAATTGAACTGAATTACGAAATGGCCGCAACATCGTCTAGCTGTGATGCTTTTGTTATGATGCAGCTGGACATAGAATACACCACATAGTTATTTATTTAATTATGATTCCTACTTGGCAGATGGTTGGGTGGAAAAAATGTCGAGCGGTCTTTGGCGAGCCACCACCTTGGTGCTGCACAGCCGTTCCAACCACGCGATGGCAATACCGCGCAATTCCTTTCTGCAAGTTCATCAGTGGATATATTCATAAGAAAATCATACGCCAGCATGTAACATCTAGTTAGGTGTCCTGCATATGAAACTAAATCGCTGAGTTTGTTTCTAGATCATCAGAACAACGCGTTATCAGGAGTTTAGAGTATTCAGGCTGCATCAGCATTTCAAAAAGCGGACATATGCACATGTAATCAAGCACAAATATGTGGACGTTTGCTTTCTTGGCCAACAATACTAAGTTATTAATTGCCGTCACTCGTTGCTTCTGTGTAATGTCAACATTCAAATTGAGCGGAATTGTTCAACAACACGTACATTGAAACCAACCATGAATAAGTGAAGTTTGGATTTTTTGTCGACCGCTGCTCCGCCGCTATTTACCATCGCAACCCATTACTTCTGCGTAATGTCAACATTTAATTGCAAGACAAATTAATGAGTTATTAAGTAATTGAATGCCTAGTGTGTGTTTGGAAAGCATCAGAGATAAGTCGAATGGCAAGAGACTTGTCAATTGTTGTTGTTGCAATGCTGTGCTCAATGCATTTAATTATCGGTGTGCCGACGAACATAGCCGTGGGTCACTTCATTCAAAACATGTAAGAGCAGGTATTCTATTCGGAATTGCTGAATGCTCGTAGGGAGACATGTCTGAAAGCAATAGAAACATCAATTGTTGCCTTTGCTCCATGCACTTAATTCTCGATGTGCGGGCAATCCATGCCAGTCTTGGGCCTCGTCGTTGTGTTAAGGCCAGTAGGAGCTGGTATTTCATTCTGACCAGAGTGGTCAACTGATAATTAGGGACTTTAAAGTACATACGCAACAGTTGAGTTCTTAAATTTTATTTTCATATTGAATCCAACCCATAATTCATTTTTAATTTGAATAGTTGAACTAGAGAAAATTCAAATCACCGATATTTATTATTGCGGTCTATCAGAGACAACAACAACAAATTGTTTTTTGTGTTTTCAATACCTTATTCGTTCGTGGCTTATATAATGCATTGAAATCATATCGGATAAAGTTTACCATATCCACAGGTAGAATGGCAGCAGATTAGAAATGATGATTAGCTGGCATGTACTATATTCACTCACCTGATTGATACACATATTGGACATTTCTCTTGCTTCTTACTTTTATGTACATAATATGAGATGAACAATTGAGGCAGCCCTAATCACGAGAGACATTGTCTATGTTTGAGCAGTCGTCAACAAAGGTTGCGCGCGCCTTTGTCGTCCCCAAATGGCCATGAACGGAGATCTCTTTGTCTATGTACCTTTGGGTGTCATTTTTCCTACCGACATTGAAATGAGCTATTACAAGTTGCTTGTTTCAGCGTCATGTTATGGTTACAACCGTCCATAGTGTTTCTATGATTTCTAGCGTCTGTGTTTAATCCTAGTAGTAATCGTAATCTTAGATTTAATAAGTCGCATACATTCATCTGCAAGTTACAAAGATCAGTTACTAAGTGTTTAAGTGGAGCATAATACGATAGATAGTGATAGATCATATATTGCTTTGCTCACTCTCGTTGTAAAAACCAAATATCTGACATTGTGATATAGATTGACTGGGCTCCTATTTTTATAATTCTATCAGATTTATGATAAATAGCGTAAAGTTCTAGTATGAAGTGATTTGCCTTCAATCAAAAAAAATTGTCGTAGAGTATTCAACGTCTACACCAATGACCACCGCTACACAGAATGGACCATATAATGTTATCAGTAATATGCACATTTTGACCGCTGCAGAAGGTAGGACTTCAGCCATTCGCAATTAATTGTCTGTTTGGGTGACATTTAAGACTCTTTGGCCCCCGAAAAGCAGAAGGAAAGAACTAAAGGTTATATTGAAGGAATACTTATACGATAAAGTTATGCTTCGCAGGCAACTGGAGTTTATATGTACGGCAAAAGGTCATGATCGCGCCTCCGCCTGGCAAAATATGGGAACACACCACCTGTGAGCTTCACGTTGCTTTGTCACCAATTGTTTTCAAATAACATAGAAAATTTCAATCGATTCGTTTGCGCGGTCGCATCGACCAGTAAGATGTTTCACTTTCTTTATAATATGCCACAATACACTAGTCCCATGTGGTTCTGTTACTTTTATGGTATCGCCACCTGTCAACTGGCACATGTTTCACTCATTTACAGACTTACCGCATAGATAGTTGGAATGAGCCCTCTTAGAATAGCTATAAGCCTTTTGGTTAAAGGATCACCAATATGTTAACTCATTGATCACAAGTGTGTGTGGAATTAAAATATCACGTGTTTCAGCCATGAAATGTATATTTTGTAATCTATTATAAAATGAACATTGTAACACATAGAAGATCATGAATATATATATCTTTTATATATATGGGGAAACAGGATTAATAACTAGTTGTTTGCTTAGTAGGCCATAATGTCGCTGTGCCGCCTGGAGTCACTGATCCTTGTAATATGTTTGGTATGATGAAAGTGTTAGCAAAAGCGCAATAGGATTAAATCTGTTCAAATCAATTATGAGCTACAAATCGGGAAACGTTTTTGAATAGTAGTCTGAAGGAAATAAATCCTCACTATGATAGGTGGCAGATCTTCCGGCTCATTTCATGAGTATAATATGAACAAAAGGAAGATGAGGTGGGAAGTGTGATAACACTTCTCAGATGCGAGTGGGTTTAATCAAGTAAAATTATTGCGACAAGTATTATCCACACAGAAATGCATTGATACAATTATAAAAAACATAAGCACACTAATGCAATAACAGAATTCATAATGAGAGGAAAATATTATGTTCACGCCATAATTGACCAAATGTGTAGCTAAAACTACATTTATATTTCAGGTGAACCTTCGTCATCATGTTTGGCCAACGCACCGATAAAGCCGGTTAGTTCACTTCATTGCGACACATTACGAAATTCAGGCTTCATGAATGGTTGATTGGCTGCTCACTAAACGGTTTTGACCACTGGCTAAATTGTTTATTATGGTGAGAAAATTAAACGAAATAACATTATCAGCGCAGTGGTTGCCAGTGACTGCTGTTCGTTATCGTAACTTAAAATTTCGACTAAAACATAAGCAAATTGTATGAATGGTATATCTAGATCTATCGCCCCGGGTTTTGTTTTGAGAACCACATGAATGATCACATAAGTGCACTCTGAACACTGGAAATCACAGGCAGATAAAAAAATAATATGCTGATAGTTCCGTTCGATTCCTTCTTGCAGTCACATGTGGTTGTATTATAAGCAACTCCATGTGCATTAAGCCAGCCATTGTAACCATATATATATATATATATATATATATATATATATATATAGATATATATAAATATATATATATATATATATATATATATATATATATATATATATATATAGATATATATATATATATATATATATACATATATATATATATATATATATATATATATATATATATATATATATATATATATATATATATATATGTCTATATATATATATATCTATCTATATGTCTCTCTATATCTGGTTTCTCTCTATATATCTATATATATATATATGTCTCTATATATCTATCTCTATATATATCTCTCTCTCTATATCTCTATATATATATCTCTCTCTATATATATATATATATATATATATATATATATATATGTGTGTGTGTGTGTGTGTGCTATTTTGCTGATATAGGTAACCCTTAGCGTTTTTAAGCTTTCATCGGTTTGCCATACCTTGTTACGTTTTAACATAGAGACAGAGACTTAATTTTGACCAAGATAAAAACAATCAGATAATAACATGCATGTTCTGATGTAACTTCTTAGTTTATCGCATAGATAAGCTGCAGACGAATGTCATTGTGGCGTTGTGCCTGCATATCGATATCGCACGCTTGCAGAGACGGATTATGCTTCAATATCACAATATTACACGCTCGCAGAAGGTTGTCCACACTTTGGCAAATTACTTTCTTTAAATAATCCTTATCTATTAGATTCAGTGCAACATTGCATTCTATCACCGTCTTATCGTCATCAGACAATATAAAACTTACTATTGTCTGTTAACACAAAGGATTAAAAATCATCAGTTACCACATGGAGATGTATAACACTAAAACATCAAACGTGGGTGTTCTGCAGCGGAAATATATGAATCGTTTTAGGTAAACTCCTTGGCGCTGCTAATACTCCATTAGATCAGTTTTAATCGCCAGAGTAATCTGTGATTTCCTGCATTATACTATGTATCCTGAATGGAAGAATACTATTGCGTTATGTTGACCGACAATGCTGTACTGACAATTGCTGGATTCATGCAAAGATCATTAAAAGAGGCAATCAACGACGGAGCTTATCATTTCTTATAAATACGCCATCATCCGGCATTGAAGATGCACGGTACTTTCAAAGAACTGATACACGCACAGATAACCATAGTGCCAAGTATAGGCAGTATAGATGTATGCGGTACTTATCCGTGAAGATATGATATTCATTTGGATAGCTTATATCAGAACAAAAGTTCCGGTCTATGTTTATCGACTCTGGAACCATTGTAGCGCTCGTCACAAACACGTAATTAAAAGAGTTTTTACTTTTCATAATGTCGGAAGATGCTAACAGAATAGCATGGGCATACATGTCAAAGTTATCGGATCATTACACATAATTCTAGCCTCTAAATTAATTTAGCTTGGTGTTAATCCCGTTATGAGTTTTTTGACACCGCATTGCGGTACATAACAATCATCTAAAAGTACATAACAATATCTAAAAGAGATCTCATTGCTTAGTCTCTTTAATGCCCAATGTTAACAATAATCCCACTGGATGATTGACAACGTAACGACACCAGCTGGTCAAAGTAAGGATTGTTTTGCACTAAGTTCGAGGAGGTTCAATGCCGTAATCGAGTTTGGCATGCTACAAAGAATGCATACGTATTTTTGCCAAAGATTCAGTAGCTGGAATAGATAGTTTGCGTTCCCAATATGAACTATCCTTAAAAAGAAAACACTCTTAGTTCTTCAATGCCTAACTTCAAACACATAATGGACATTTCGGCTAACCCATTCACTAAATTTGCGATCATTATCATCAGAAGCCATGTATGCCACAAGTCAACCTGGAACAACAAGACCCTAGCATTAACCACGCCAATAAAAACAATTTGATTTCTAGTGACTCAGAGTCATGTAAGGACGTCTCGAGCACAACATGCATCAAAGGTACAAGTGAGTATTTTTTATTCCTCTGCGATATGTACGTGTGACAAGGTATTAACAAAAAAAATGATTCTTTGCATTATAACTGAATTAGAGACAAGTGACCATCATATAAAAGGCACTACCTACTGCATAGTTTAAAAGACCTGTGCTGCATTATGAAAGTCATTACGTGACCTCTAATATATGAGTCAACATGCAGACCGCTTTTTATGGGTTACAAGGCAGACCCAAGCTCTACAACTTGCCCTAAGAACTTACATTCAGCTCCCTTGTGAAAAAAACTCCCAGGTATGTTTTATACTTCAGAATATATTGTATTAATCAGGATAAAATTGACGGAAAGAATATCCTTGATATCTCATATAAGGTAGTTTTCCTATATAAAATACAATATTTGCACAATTGTTGTGTAGGTTGAATTGTTAAAACAGTTTGTAGATTATCCATGCATTGCCATGTGGCTTTTCATGATCAAGTAACTTTTTCTGATGCTTAATCGGTAAGTTATATCTTGTATTCTCAGCATTTCCCTGCAGACAGAGTATTAATAAAGTTTTAGGCAAACTGACTAAATGTACAATCTGTGTAGCACTAAAAATTCTCTCTTGTGGTTCTGTGCAACTTTCTGAATAATCAATCGAAATCGAAATCATGTGTTGAACAGTAATTTAGCCATTAAAACTTTTCAGGTCAACATCTTAAACAGAAAATATATGACACTATTCCTATGACACTACCCTCGCATCTCACTTGGACACCTGGAGTTGTCAATCAAATGATATGGTTATAGCTGTTTTAGCAACAAACACTACCTAACGTTTTGCATCAAACACTACACACCTCTTTTGCCTCCTTTGTTGGTTCAGGGGAAAAAAGTACTTAATATCCGGTCTGCTCGATTGGTCTTTAAAGGTGGAACAAAAATTATGAATGAGATCGCAATTTCTTCCAATTATGGCCATATAAAACCTGATCGCTTATTATAACAGAGGATATCATCAGAAATAATAAAAATAACATAGCGGTAATACGATTATTATTAAGTTATTAGCGTATATATCTATGAATAAGAACTAAAGATTAAGAGGAAAAATAGTTCTTACAAATAATCATGCCTGTCTGTTAGCTACATTTAGATGAGAACAAAAATAAGCATACGAAAGAGCTTCAACAATTAAGCGTTATGACTAACCAGGGAGACACCTCCATTGAGAAATATATTTCGTCACCTGAATCAAAATCAACACCTGGTTCGAATGCAATACCATTTGCTCGTTCTTATGACATATTTCATGATTTGCATATCCCACGGAAATTCGACTGAGAAAATATTATGTCTACATTGGTAGCGCATTGCAAGCATAGTTGCCCCACAGGACAATGTTTGCTCCTCAAGAATCTCATGTTGACCTAAGAATTATAACCAATATCTGTTGCTTGTGAAAATATAATTCTTCGTATTAAACTTCTGTTATTGCCTTCACTTGTACGAATTTGCCTGAAATATATCTTTAGCACTTTGATTCTTTATGTTAACCTGGACGCTAAGTGATTCCGCTTGCAATTTATAGCACATAATCGATGATATCGAGCAGCTACAAAGAATATATTTTTAGAACGCTAAATTATATATGGATTGTTACTTCAACAATAAATATT
This sequence comes from Urechis unicinctus, assembly GCA_034190875.2. Lineage (NCBI taxonomy): Eukaryota > Metazoa > Annelida > Polychaeta > Xenopneusta > Urechidae > Urechis > Urechis unicinctus. The sequence continues at coordinate 41,075,487 of CM067356.1, read as the reverse complement.
ACCTTTGATTCTCTCATTGCACATTGTACACAAATATTCAACCTCCACAATGGTACGTGAATTCATTTTTGGTATGTCTGATTTGGCTTATATAAGGGTTAGTGAAAATGCAGTATCTGTCAGGCTTATGATATGTTGGGTGTTTAGTCTTTCATGCCTTCATAGTCATGGTAGTAATTTAATATCACCCAAGTTAGTTAAATATGCACCAAGTTAACATTCTAGCTGTTGCGTTGAGCATAAACAAATCAATCTGGACCAGCTTGGCACTCTGGGTACCCCGAGTAGCAAAGGTAGACATAACACTTCCAGCGATAGGAAATTATATCAGGAGGGATAACCTGATGCATGTTGTGGGCATGCCATATGTAAATGATCTGCTAGATAATTTCTACAAACTATTGTGTCATTGTGACCGAGACTGAGATCCAAGAAATGGAACATCCACACCTTGCCCATGCGAGAAAGTACACTTTCAGAATATATCATGCAGTGCTATGTTCCACTACGTGGTTTAAAGATGCTTAAGGGTTCATGCTCATTTAAGAAAGAAATATCTTTCTAACCCATTTCATCATTCCTTCACATTACCACACGATGTTTGACGTTACCTGCAAATATATATGCTTAAGTAAGATAAGTCACCACAGAGAGACGATCGCACAACATAGCCAATGCATTTATATCATTGCTTGTATGGGCAACATTGAAAGCACTCAAACTGAGGAAAAGTGGGACGAAAATGGTCAATAAGCTAATGTTCATTTGTGTATAGGAATCAGTTTTATGACTTGGATATCGCCATGGCACAGGCAAATGGCCAAGTTACATTACCACATGGTTCGTTGCACGTAATACGCATATTATCTATTCGATGCAGGTATCGAGAACTGTAGCATGTTTATTGCTGACGGTTGCATCATTTCATACCTTAATAATCAATGCCGATGTTGGCGCAATCCCCTTACCCAGTAAGCGGACTGAACGAATCGATCTTCGTTTCTATATGTCCAGCATGTTAGCGTTTGCAGTAAATTTATGCTGGATTACCTAACCTAGAATGACCAATGGATGTAATAATGTTACAGTAGCTACGTAAGTCCCGGCGTGGAATGCACTGATAACATTCTGTTACCTCCTTTCTTGGCATGAGGTTGAGCTTTTGCGTGCCAGTTGATTGGGGGGATATACGCGATCATGGGGTGTAGTGGTAATTTTGTGTGAACTAGCCCTTTATTGTAGAGCGTTGATACGGCCACCTTTATTGAACTTACACATGTCTTTGGTCAGTTAGGTCATAATGCAGTCGCAATGGTAGACATGACGTCAGAAGTTATTGAAATGGTCATGAACAAGATGTCACAGGAAATTGTAATACTCTGAATGAGTACATGGCCGAACTAAGCTCAGGCGTAGGCATTCCAATGAGTTTGCTAATCGGCTCTGGAATAAGTGCAATGACTGCTGCATCAGCTATCCCCAAAAAAATTATTCATAGAATAACTAACGTAATCGACCTTCATCTTTAATGCAACTGCCATCTATTCAACGAGCAGGCGTCAACATTCGAGGGGTATTAATACATGGCAAAATATATGTATAAAGCAACACGTGGACCATTAATCTTTTACTCGCGTCCTCCATGGAAGACGTGGTTTTTCAAATATATCATTTAACGGCAGGTGCGCAATTCGTATGTACACACAAGAAGGGGTGTGCATAGACAGTAAGGTATTTATATATACACACACACACACATATATATATATATATATATATATATATATATATATATATATATATATATATATATATATATATATATATATATGCATTTATATATACACATATATTATTGTTTATATATATATATATATATGCATGTATAAATATATGTATTCATATATAATATGAATAATATATCTGTTTATATAAATAAATGTATATTCACATAGATCGCCCCTTTTTATGGTTAGATGAATTAATAAATTTAAACAAGACACTCGAAATTAACCATTTAGTCATTTGGATGAGATAATGTTTGTCAGGTTTTCTTCCGATTTTCCAAGCGTGGGGCTACATTTCGGATTAGCATTTTGTTTCGCTCATCCCCGCTTTCCTATCATTTTTTAAAAACGGCTATTGCAAAATAATTATTAGGCATAACTACCACGGGCGGAATTCTTTTATTGTTAGCCCCTTTGGGATTATACTATTTAAATGCAGATTCCGTTCCGAACGGCATTGATTCTCTTGGGAAGGCTTCAAATGAAGTGAGTTGTCTCTCTAGGGTTGCTCTGCTTTGTGGGGTGGATACAGTAGCAATTTGGTGAGAGTAGGTTGATAAAATATTCACTTGGACCTGTCCAGAGAGGCTGCAGGCTAGAACTGCGAAATAGTTTGCCTCTTAGAATTGTAATGAGTTTCATCTCTGGCACCTCGCTGTAGCTATCTCTCTCTCTCTCTCTCTCTCTCTCTCTCTCTCTCTCTCTCTCTCTCTCTCTCTCTCTCTCTCTCTCTCTCTCTCTCTCTCTATATATATATATATATATATATATATATATATATATATATATATATATATATATATATATATATATATATATATATATATATATATATATATATATATATATATATATATATATATATATATATATATTTATATATAAAGAAACCCTAGACGTCATCGGTTGCTTTAATTGTCACCACATCAAATGATTTTACAGCTTGCAACTCCAACACGTTCGCATTGTGGCTGAGCAATCATAACGCCTTGATATTGTTCATATGTGGCAATTAGAGCTACTTCAGAGCACGTATTTGCTCGACCAGATCATGATGAGAATTAGCCAAGATGTATAGTACGGTTGTAGCATAAATTAGTAAATATGTCCGTTATGTTTACCATGTTGCCATGTGAACCATCGATTGCATGAAGCCCCGAACAATTTTACCACCGCTGTAAAACCGCATGACGTAATAAAAAAGTGTTGTCTCATGGTGCAGCAAAGAACTCTCTCACCACGTCTAAATGCCTGTTGGGGAAGACTGTAATGCTGAATATTTGTCTCGAGCTGGCTTGAGGAGGATGTATCTGCTTCACCTTATTGTGATGGCGCAGCTGTCCGGATATATAACAGGTACAATTTAGCCTATAGAATTATCACCATTATTGTGAAGCGCTTTAAATGATGAGTTAACTAACATCCGAGATAGCCACAGTCAGTTTGAAGCCGAAGTATTGTGCCAGTGCACAAACGTACCCATAATATAAGGCTTTCTGGCGTGGTTGGTTATTCGCTGAAGCTATCTCTCTCTCTCTCTCTCTCTCTCTCTCTCTCTCTCTCTCTCTCTCTCTCTCAATCTCTCTCTATATTCTCTATATATATAGATATATATATATATATATATATATATATATATATATATATATATATATATATATATATATATATATATATATATATATATATATATATATATATATATATATATATATATATATATATATATATATATATATATATATATATATATATATATATATTGGTCATTCCAATGGCTTTATTTTTACACATCAGATGTCATCCTGTGTTTGGTTGGTGATGTTTTATATATATTTATAGGTCTTGAATACAATGCATTTGAGTGTAATAATCACTCTGTTAGCCATGACTAACAATTAATCTTTCGCCTAATGCAGCGGAAGTAGCTGACTGCCTTACGAGATACAATGTGCGGAACTATACCGGGCAGTTGCGAATGACCCATTCAGGAAAACCATGCCAGTAGTGGGTATTTTTATCCTCAATTTGAAATATGTGCCCGATGTTTATTGTTTGTCACGCATTTAAATTGTACATTGTGGTTCGTCAACACTTGCTATGGATATGTAGGATGTATTTGAAGGCACATATTTTACCATTCGGACACTGGTTAACGTCATGATAATCATTGCTTCATTGTAATATAACGACATATGTCAATGGCAATTTATCAAACACTACGCCTTTAATTGCTATGTCGATTCTTTGCATTTTTAGACATCTTCTTTGTTTCGTATATGGTATTATAAAAATGTGTCGCAAAATTTAACATATTTGTGACAATACAATTGAACTGAATTACAAAATGGCCACAACATCGTCTTATAGCTGTGATGCTTATGTTATGTTGCAGCTGGACGTTGAATACACCGCATAGTCATTCATTCCATGACGATTCTCACTTCTTAGATGGCTCGGCAGAGAAAGCGGAAAATTTCTGTCGAGCGATAGGTGGCGAGCTACAGCCTTGGTGCTTCACAACCGATCCCACCAAGCGATGGCAATACTGTGCAATTCCCTTCTGCAAGTACACCGGTGGGTATAATCATAAAATGTCACTAGTCCGCGTGAACAACTAATTAGGTGTTCTGCTAGTGTTGAAATGATATCGCTGACTTTATTTCTTGATCATCAGGACAACATGTTATGAAAGATTGCTATACACCAGGAGGCAGTTTCGAATATTCAGGCTGCATCAGCACTTCAATGAGCGGACATATGTGTCAAAGGTGCGTGCAATACAATATTTGCCCTTGATAGTTATTGTTTCCATAACAGTGGATTCTATGTTTGAAACATAATATAGATGGGCCATAGGCTTTCATCTTATCGGACGAAATTATTTGCTTAAACTACATTTGATTTAAAATATCCCTCAAAATAAATAGAATTAAGCATATTTGTGGATTATTGTATTCACTGGGTGTAATGTTATCAATACTTGTTACAATTCTATTTGAATATCAATACCAATTTCGAACAATTAATATCCGTTGCGTTTATTGACGGAATACCACATGGTAGATGGGACACAGACAGTCCACACGCGAAAAAGGGAGTAACGAAGAACCCGGACAATTATCCTGAGAAAAACTTGACACTAGCTGAGAATTACTGCCGTGATCCCGATAGAGATGGCCAGCCCTGGTGCTATACAACAAACCCATCCAGGCGATATGAATTATGTGAAGTTCCAAAATGCTCCGTCGGCCTGAACAACGGTATGATACACATCATGTGGCATTTTATCGGCTACGTTAATATCTAAAACGTGCACAGACAACGTTACAATTGTGATCATTTTCAATGTAACTTTTCACAGGCGACCGTGCAACTGCTGATTGCAGTGATTTATTTTAGATATAATTCAGAATATTGGTATTATTTAAAACGTTAATACATAACGTAAAGATGACAGAATCATTAATATCATTCTAATTTGTTTCTAAGAGTTCAGACAAATGTTCGGCATCATCATCCAAGGACACCGATTTGCGATCAACCCATTAAGGACCATCCTATTCACGAGTATACTGGAGTGCTTCACCCTCTGTCTTAATGCACCAGAGTGTAAAGTAGCAAATTTTCGCGGTACGTACAATCAGTGTGAGCTCATTTCCGTAAATAATTGTGCTGAGAAAGTATTCTCGTTTGATGTAAAAGATGTTGTGTTGATTGCAACGAATGGTAATTATAACTAAAAACAATAATGGGAATGGATCTCGTGGTTGAACCTTTCCTCCACAATGGCGGTTCTCATTGTGTTTGTATTGTTGACATATTATTTTCAAAAATAATCCCACATAACGTTTGACCATTCATTTTATTAAAACGTTTATTTTTTTGAGTATTGCAAAATTTCATCTCTTACGTTTCTTCCTTCATATTTACGATGATCAACAATGCTGGCCACACAATATCGTTTGGTGATGGGTGTCCAGGGACAAACAAATTGTTATTAGCAATCCACTAATTGTTAGTAGTCATCAACACTTAATTGATAATTAGGTATAGTTAAAACATTACATAGACTATTGTCCGTAACAAGTAATAAGGATGTTTTAAAAAGGGTTAGTGTATTGGTTGAAACCATCTTGGCAATTCAACTATTCCATGGAGTCACAACGCGGTTATATATGTAGATTAAGAAAAGAATGGGTCCCAGGTCGGATCCTTGAAGGACACCATTAATAGTACTCTGATTCAATGGCATTTATCACCACTCTGTGCCTCCTAGTTAGGAGCTATTTATTCCTCCGGGATGATACTCTACCATTGATGCCTAGGCTATAAGTGTGCTAGCTTAAGGTTGATGGGGAACTTTATCACACGCTTATTAAAAGTCTTAGTAAATATTGGTCTCTAATTTTCCTCTTCATCACCGTTGGTTAATCTGATTATTCCCGGAAGCCCAGCTTCCTCGTCAGTAAATATTTAGGCAAAGTACGCATTACGAAAATCGTGTCCCGAAATGACATCATTGGCAACATCCAAAAGAGCACGCGTGGTTTCTTTAATTGGTAGTTTTTGACCTTACATATCTGTAAAATGATTTTGGGTTTGTTGTCTATGAATTGCTATACCAGCCTCAAGTGCGGTTTCCCTTATCCGTTTTCAGTTTAACTAATAGTTGCTGTTTTTGAAATAATACTATGTCATGGTAGTGTTTTGTTCTACAAGACTCTTGCCAGAGCCTAATATTGTTAGTGCATATCGTTCATCATATTGGCATTGAGCTTCGTTTATTGATACTACGTTTTCTGAATGGTATTCATTTCCTAGATGCAGCTGCTTCTATTTCTGTGAATACTTATAACTGATGGTGTACGCTAGAGCGCTTATGGTATACCATCCAGATACATGCTGATAATTGCATTCATTCTGGACCTGTTCGAAAAATATCGTGGGTCTACTAAAAGATCATGCTTGTCATTATGGAGAGTTAAAATTACCAACAATCACAAACTGTCTATCTTCGGTTGAGATATTTATCGGGATAACAATCTTAAATAATCAAAGCCGATTTTACACCATATATGCGATGCTAAGTTAGATCACTCATCAAGTGTTTCATGTGATATGCCCCTAATTTTATTAGCACTATCTCTTCTATCCTTAGTCTCCTGTCTGTCTTTAATCAAGAGCCGATTGCAGTGTGTCCAATATTCTCGTGTGTCAAGCTCTCAATTAAAGTAGCTACGTCTGGTGAACAGCCTCATGGCTTCGATAACGATAATGAAATGAATCTGATTGGTAACTTCGAATCAATGTATGGTGTTTATATAATTCTGTTCATCATTTGTGACTCTATTCAATAAAACAAAATCGATGTTTATAATGCATTTCTTCATTTCCACATATTTGCCGAGCAAATTTAAAAATTATCAATGCCAATTGCAGCGTGTTATGTATCAAGTATAGTGTAGTTTCAACAACAAAGGTATTGTAGTTCAATCGTAAAAGACAACAAATGATAACATTATAAATGTTTACTTATTTCCATCCGAATGATAGTTTATATGTCATTAACTATTTACGTAGTCAATTACACAAGTTTCGATAATACATTCTTTTCACATCTACGTACTATTCGGGGTGCAGACGATCCGAACATTCAGACAGATTGTAGAAACATTTAAGCCTTTTATCGGAATCAAAGTCTCATTAGAATTCACATCCTTTCGGAACAAAAATTACAAGTAATTGTATGGGCAATGATTCTGCTTGTAGTCATTGCATTCAGTCTCCAACAAATCTTTATTTAGACATACAGCATTGAAACGTGGATGCTGTGTCACAAATTACTGGTAAATTTTCTATTTTACCATAACTTTCTTCCGCCTCACACAGTCGATGCGCCCTGACGCTTGGCCTGTCTGGCTAGCCTCCACAATGGCACCTGAAACTTGCGAAATACATGCCAAACTAAGATCTACCGGAGTACATAAGTTAGTTTGATTAAACTAGGCAATGCACTCGCCCTGGTGTTTTGATAACCTTCTACAGCGCGGATTTGAGAGATCGAAAGTAGTAAATAGCGCGGACGCTGTCAGAGGCGAAGTATTTTTGCTTAGGATTAAAATGCTAAGTCAAAGGTGCTTGATTTAGTAAGAACCATGAGAATTGCCCAATATTAAAAGATAGCATAGTTACGTAAAATGATTTTAACTGCAATAGGTCTCACCAATAAATGTTTTAAAGACGATCTATGTTCCGATTATCGCTCCTTGGAACACGAGAATCAGTCCTTTCACTGTCCGCTTCGTCTGCGCTGTTTTTGGACACATATGGATCGAATAACCAATACCAGCTACATTCTCTGGATATGAATGCTACAGCATTTGAGACTCTTCCACACAAAAATCCATCACCAAATCGTCAAACCTAAATACATCGCTCTCAGAAACTTCAACACTCACCATTGCTTACCCTCAAAACTGCGGACCTGTCAGCGACGAGTTCATTAAGATGCCGGGCCGAAAACTTGGAAAACGTCGGCGGGTGCTGAATAAACGACTTTATTTTTAAATTTACATAATGTTCTTGTGAATTGTTCGAAATTAAACCACACAAATCGAATATATGAAACTTAAACTTTAATTCAATTTCATTATTAGTATGGAAAATTGATGCCAAAGTTACTTTATATGATAAAATGTTGTTCGTCAACACATTCTATTGATATGTAGGATTTATTTGAAGGAACTTATTATGCCGTTCGAGCACCGTGTGCGTTTGGTAATTTATTAAGCTCTACGCATTTTATTGCTATGTTGCCATTTAGAGATAAATTTTTTACTTTGTTTTGTATATGGTAATTTTGGGATAGATCACAAAATGTATCACATATTTGTGACAACACAATTGAACTGAATTACGAAATGGCCGCAACATCGTCTGGCTGTGATGCTTTTGTTATGATGCAGATGGACATCGAATACACCATATAGTAATTTTTTCCATGATGTTTCCTACTTTGCAGATGGTTCGGTGGAAAATGTGTCGAGCGGTCTTTGGCGAGCCACAACCTAGGTGCTACACAGCCGTATCAACCACGCGATGGCAATACTGCGCAATTCCTTTCTGCACGTTCATCAATGGATATATTCATAAGAAAACCATACGCCAGCATGTAACATCTAGTTAGGTGTCCTGCATATGAAACTAAATCGCTGAGTTTATTTCTAAATCATCCGGACAACGCGTTATCAGGAGGAAGTTTAGAATATTTAGGCTGCATGATCATTTCAAATAGCGCACATATACACATGTAATCAGGCACAAATAAGTGGACGTTTGCTTTCTTGGCCAACATTACAGAGTTATTAAATGCCGTCACTCGTTGCTTCTGTGTAATGTCAACATTCAAATTGAGCGGAATTGTTCAACAACACGAAAATTGTGAATGTCTAAGAACTCTTCGTTAGGCACAAGAGGCAAGTCTAAAGGCAAGAGACCTGTCAACGACACAGTGAGTGAATAAAAGTCGTTATGAAACCAACAATGAATAAGTGAAGCCTGGATTTTTTGTGGACCGCTGCTCCGCCGCTATTTACCATCGCAACCCATTACTTCTGCCTAATGTCAACATTTGATTGCAAGACAAATAAATGAGTTAATAAATAATTGAATGCCTAGTGTGTGTTCGAAAAGCACCAGAGATAAGTCGAATGGCAAGAGACTTGTCAATTGTTGTTGTTGCAATGCTGTGCTCAAAGCATTTCATTATTGGTATTCAAAACATGTAAGAGCAGGTATTCTATTCGGAATTGCTGAATGCTCTTAGGGAGACATGTCTGAAAGCAATAGAAACATCAATTGTTGCCTTTGCTCCATGCACTTAATTCTCGATGTGCGGGCAATCCATGCCAGCCGTGGGCCTCGTCGTTGTGTTAAGACGCGTAGGAGCTGGTATTTTATTCTGGCCAGAGTGGTAAACTGATAATTAGGGACTTAAAAGTACATACTCAACAGTTGAGTTTTTAAATTTTATTTTCATATTGAATCCAACCCATAATTCATTTCATTTGAATAGTTAAACTACAAGAAATTCAAATCACCGATGTAGATTATTGCGGTCTATCAGTAAACAACAACATCAAATCGTTTTTTGTGTTTTCAATTCATTTTTCGTTCTTGGCTTATATAATGCATTGAAATCATATCGGATAAAGTTTACCAGCTGTACAGGTACGATGACAGCAGATTAGGAATGATGATTAGCTGGCATGCAATATATTCATGTCAACTCTGACAAGTCAAGCTCGATCTACATTATGTATGGCTATCCTGTGTTAAGGGACAAGTCACCAACTTTGTTTTGATCAATTTATATTGAGCGTCATGTTATCATGAAAACCTTCCATGAATGTCGAACACGTGTACAAAACCCCCTTTTGCTCGCCAATTCATCTCTTCTTTGCTAGATTACTTGGTTGATGCATTGAATGAATAGTTATACGATACGTATTAAAGGTATGTTCAATCTGTAACCAGTCTTACAAACAGCATTATAGTAGTTCGGATGATGCTTTGATAAACGTGATATCAGCCGCATTAGTCGTGTTAAATATGACAAGATGAAGCGTTAATCAATAACGCGAAAAACCAAAACAATGTTGGCTTTTCTCAATTTTCCGATGAACGCACATTCATCCTTACAACACTTGTGTTCCAACTTATGGGACAAACACTCAAAGATTGTCGTCGTGAAGCTTAACAGGAATTGCAACCGTGCAGGCCGATTTGTCAGTAGTGACTTTCGTATCGCTGGCAGCGTATTTGGCATGATCGGAATGCAGAGGAGGGAAAACTGACAACCCGACGGACAAGTCAGCGCCTAGCACAAGTACATAATATAGTACAAAAAGAGGGGCACTTTCCTTCAAAAGGCCTTTTGAATTCCACCATGCATCCATCTGAAAAAGTAGTATATATATATATATATATATATATATATATATATATATATATATATATATATATATATATATATATATATATATATATATATATATATATATATATATCTATATATATATATATAATATATATATATATATATATATATATATATATCTAAATATATATATATATATATATATATATATATAATAAATATATATATATATATATATATATATATACATATATATATAGATTATATTAAGATATATATACATATATATGTGTACCCATATTTATCTAAAATATAATATTATTGACATATATATGCGAATATATATTCGCATATATCGATCCTTTTCTGATTCAATAAATATATAGGTGTTTAGCCTAAAAATAAGCTTATTAATAAATTTTAAACGATCCTTTTCTGATTAGATGATCTAATAAATTTAAACAAGGCACTCGAAATTCTCCAGTTATCCATTCGAATGAGATAATGTTCGTCATTTTTACTTCCGATTTTCTACGCATTGGGCTACACTTCGGGTTCACATTTCCCATCATTTGTCTATTGCAAAATAATTGTATATTAAGCGGACATATGTTTCAAAGATGCGTGCAATGCATCATTTACTGTAGATAGGTATTGTAACCACAACTTTGCATTCTCTGGTTGAAGTAAAAATAAATGGACCACAGGCTCTCATCTTATCGGAAAAAAATATTTGCTTTAACTACATTTGCTGAAAAATATCAGAACCGTTTTGGATGAATATGATAGGATATAGATTGTATTGCTGCCATGACTGTGTCCAATCACGGTGTACTAAGAAAAATGACCTGAGTATGGATTGGGACGATATGAACACACTCCGTCGTGACCATACTATATCAGCAGCGATATCCAAACCCTAGTTTTCAGATCCCCGATCGATAAGGCAAAGAGTATCTTCCGCCACAAATTTTATTGCCATGTAAATCATTGAATTTTTGAGACATAATTCCTACATTTCTGTTTTGCATTTGGTATTATAAAGATAGATCAATAAAATTGATCATATTTGCAATAATACTACTAAACTGAATTGCAAATTGGCTACAACATCGTTTAATATCTATGAGGGTTTTGTAATGATGCAGCTGGACTTCGAGTACACCACGTAGTCACCCAATCCATGACAATTTCTACTTTGCTGATGGCTCGGTGAATAAAGCGGAATATTTCTGTTGAGCACTCGGTGGCGAGCCATAAACAGTAAAAAAATCATTCGTCCGCAGGTTACAATTAGATAGATGACCTGCATATTTTGCAATTAAATCGAGTATATTTCTTGATCATCAGGACAACGCGTTATCAAAGATAATTTTACACATATAGTCAGTTTCAAATATTCAGACTGCATCAGCACTTCAATGAGCGGACATATGTTTCAAAGGTGCGTGCCATGCATTATGTACTGTAGATAGGTGTTGTTACAACAAGTATAATGTAAATGGACCACAGGCTTTCATCTTATCGGACAAAAATATTTGCTTTCACTACATTTGCTGTAGCACATCAGATCCGTTTTAGATGAATATGATATGATATAGATTGTACAATATAACCTGAGTATGGATTGGGACGATGTGAACACTCTCAGTCGTGACCATACTGTATCAGCAGCGATATCCAAACCCTAGTTGTCAGATCCCCGATCGATAAGGCAAAGAGTATCTACCACCATAAATGCATAAAGACACCGTATAACATTCTTAATTGAATGTTTTGTTTCTTGATCAAGAATACATACTTCATTGTGTACGTGACGTTTCTTAATATTGCTATTCCTAACTAGTTTGCACGGTCAGTTCAATGAAACATTGTGGTGTCTAACTCAACGAGTCCGATAAACGTAGTCGGTAGTCGAAATCATTATAGACCAACAATAACACTGATTTCAGAGCGACGATATATACACAGTTTAGTGGTCAGATGCGGACTAGACAACAATACAATATACCAGCACTTGTTTAATCGAGCTCTTAAGTTTTTGTGCTTTTGCAAATATATAATCGTAAACAATGTCACGTTGCCCACCTCCGAGAAAAAAGAACTAAGAAAAGTTGCTCAATTTCTGAGTGTAATTGTATCTATATTAGTTTCAATGCTATTTAAATAAATTTATCAGGTCTAATTTTCTCAACATCGATTTCAAACCTTTAATATCCAATGGTTTATTGACAGAATAACACATGGTAGGTGGGACACAGACAGTCCACACACACAAAATGCACGAGCAAAGAGCCTGGAAAATTATCCTGAAAAAACTTGACACTAGCTGAGAATTACTGCGTGATCCCGATAGAGATGTCCAACCATTGCGCTATACAACAATCCATACAAAAATTAGAATTGTCCAAAATGCTCCGTCGGCGAGAACCACTGTATGATACACTATATATATATATATATATATATATATATATATATATATATATATATATATATATATATATATATATATATATATATATATATATATATATATATATATATATATATATATATATATATATATATATATATATATATATATATATATATATATATATATATATATATATATATATATATATATATATATATATATATATATATATATATATATATATATATATATATGTGAAAACTTGGATGCTGTGTCACACATTTGATTACTTGTAAATTTTCTATTTTCACCATCACTTTCTTCTGCTCCACACAGTTGGCCTGTCTGAGCAGCCTTCACATTGGCACCTGTACAGACTGTTTAACACTAAGATCTACTGGAGTACATAAGTTTGCTGGATTAAACTAGGCAATCCACTCGCCCCTGGTGTTATGATGACTTTCTACAGCGCGGATTCGAGTGATCGAACGTAATAAACAGCGCGAACGCTATCAGAGGCGAAAAATATGTTTGCTTAGATTAAACGTGCTGGATTTAGTAATGCGAAATACCGGGCCGAATTTTTGGAAAACGGCGGCGTGTGCCGAATAAACGACTTATATTTTAATTTACAAAAATCGAATAAATGCAGCTTCATCTTTAATTCGGTTTTATAACAAAACATGGAAAATGTATGCCTTAGGTACTTTAAATGGTAAATTGTTGCTCGTCCACACTTGCTATGGACTTGTAGGATTTATTTGAAGGATATTATAATTCCATTCGGACACTGTTTTGCGTCACGAAAATAATTGTCTCGTTGTAATATATGAACATATTTCAATGGCAATTTATTAAACACTACGCATGGAAAATGGACCGACAAAGAACCCAGAAAATTATATTTGACACAAGCTGAGAATTACTGCCGTGATCCCCATAGAAATGACCAACCATGGTGCTGTACAACAAACCAATGGATTTGAATTATATGGCGCTCCAAAATGCTCAGTCGGCGAGAACATATATAGGTATATAAATATACATATATATATATATATATATATATATATATATATATATATATATATATATATATATATATATATATATATATATATATATATATATATATATATATATATATATTTATATACGTATATATATATATATATATATATATATAGTGCTCATTGTTTTCTATCACGAAGACATTATATAAAAATCTATGTCTGTACCACATGGAAGGATATGAATCGTGGGTGTTCTGCAGCGGAATGATATGAATCGTTTTAGGTTAACTCCTTGGCGCTGCTAATACTCCATCAGTTTTAATCACCAGATTAATCTGTGATTTTCTGCTATATACTATGTATCCTGAATCGGAGAATACTATTGCGTTATGTTGACCGACAATGCTGTACTGACAATTGCTGGAATCATGCAAAGATCATTAGACGTATTCAATAATGAACGTTTTCATGTCTAGGAATCATCTTAAGCTATATGAATGCGATCTCATTGAATATACCATTAGTTGCTAGCCACCTTTTTTAATAGCATATCATGCAGTAATCATTTGCTGCAAGTGAAGTGACTTTTATCTTTCTACACTCCTTCGTTTTGGTCCCGAACAGTTCCCGCAATGTTTAGTCGAGGACGGCTGTCACAGATGTCGCCGTTGATAGTATGTCACCAATGTGTGACGTCATTTTTGATGATGTAAAGTAGAATCAACGTCTTTGCATCAACCAAATTTAGACCATCACTGTTTTTTTCTCATAGAATGAGAACAATTAACAAAAGGTGATGACCTCCCGTTTTTTCACTTGTTGCAAAATTTCTCTTTGCTTGCACGGGCATTAATATCATATTACGTAAACAAACTGCTCTCGTTGACAGTATAGATGTAAATGAATATCGTACTGCGTGTGCGTTTGGCTTTAAGGTAGAAGAGGCAATCAACGATTTGCGGAGCTTATCATTTCTTATAAATACGTCATCATCCGGCTTTGAAGATGTACGGTACTTTCAAAGAACTGTAGCACGCACAGATAACCATAGTGCTAAATATAGGCAGTATAGATGTATGCGGTACTTATCCGTGAAGATATGATATTCATTTGGATAGCTTATATCAGAACAAAAGTTCCGGTCTATGTTTATTGACTCTGGAGCCATGGTAACGCTCGTCACAAACACGTAAATAAATGAGTTTTTACTTTTCATAATGTCGGAAGATGCGAACAGAATAGCATGGGCATATATGTCAAGGTTTTCGGATCATTACAATGGTAATGGGATGGCACTAAGTTCGAGGAGGTTCAATGCCTTAATCGAGTTTTGCACGCTACAAAGAATGCGTAAGTAGGTTTGCCAAACTGATTCAATTGCTAAAAGAGTTTGCGTTCAATATGAGCTATCCTTAAAACCTAACACTCTTCGTCAATACCTAACTTCAAACACATGGTGGACACTTTGCTAACCTATTCTCATTCTCATCAGAAGCCATGTTGACAGAATTAATTCTCCCTAAAACCGCGTAACAATTAGCCCGACTTTGTAACAAGGTTGAAAGTTCTGATGACGTATAAACCACTATATGCGTTAATTGAGGCAAAGCATCTACAAATAGACATATGTCCGAACCAATTACTTAAATGGAAATTAGAAGCACTATCATATTTGCTCATAAAGGCTGAAACATTCGACTCACTCCACCAATCAATAACTAGATGTACTACGACTGCTGCTAGATTAATGTAGATCTTTACATAATTGGAACATATAAAATCCTTCAAAAATCGCAACATATCATTTATCAGTGAAAACGTACAATATAAAAAACAATATATAACTGTCATTTCATTTCAAGTAAAGCCGTGTGGATTATTAAATTGTGTATGCGTTCCGAGAGAATATCATCTTGTTATACTACGAATATACAGTAACTAACTCTCACTTATGATTGGTGACTTCAGTACTCCTGCAATGGATGATGAATCCTGCTGCTATTGCCATCATATAATCCGTAGTTGTATAAACCATATCACTCCACATTAACATTGTGAATGCCCCTAATCTAGACCATACTGCTTCGGTTTAAATTATATATGAGGGAATGTTTGTTGATGAATATATGGGCACAACCATTTCATTGCAACACACATGGTTCATATAGTTACCATACATCTTTAGAGTTAAGCGCCTTTGTATAAACAAGGCTAAGTATGAATGTCAAGATTGACCCTTCTGCATAACTACAATGCAATACAAACAGGATCCATCTTCCATATCTGATGAACTGCAAAAAGTTTCATGGCACACTGAGATTACAATCGTTGGCATACGAATATAGCATAGATTCAGGTGTGTTTCATCCGCCTGAGGTCAATTCATCCGGACCAGCTATGCTTACATTTTCGGACCCTTTTTCTGATTCATTTATTTACACCCATTGAGTTAAATAGGATAGAAAAAATCAAACTTCCCCATTTCGCTTTTGCACATTGAAAGAGTGATAACAACCATAAATAAAATAAAACAACTGCTTTTCGTTTTGATAGTTTGGTGTAACTTGATAAGATGCACTGATATGCAATAATGCGTATGATGTAGGGATGTACTTAATCTCCTGTGTTTATTAAGGAAATCAATAAATGTTGTATAAATGGTCACAAAATGGAGAGCAATGTACTCCTGGTGTGATTGTAGAGTATTTCGCATTTATAGTATCATGAAGTAGGAGAGGTAGAGACTGTCAAGCAATAATTAATCATTTGCATCTTGCACCAAAACATCCCCTAATGTAGGTCGGATAATTCGTAAATCTCTTTGCGCTTCGATACGAAGGTGCGTTGCTCGTCGAGAATGTCTTTTGATTTGGCAATCATAAACCACAACTCTTGAATATAATATGGCGATATTTCAGGCGCTTATACCCAAGTCAACAAGATGATTGCTAGAAAATAGACATAATGTCGTCATGGTGTATTCGACAAACTGGGTTCTAAACCTGGGTTTTCATATATTATCGCCCATTTATTCCTTTTTTTAGTTTTACCGACGTTTTGACATAGATTCTGTTGCTTCACAGGATTTTTATGATCCGTGGGAATGCCATATAAAAATAGATTGCCGCCGTGAAAGAATAAAAACTTCGCAGTCACTCATCTCACTGCTGGAGTATCTTAGGCCCAAGCTTGAAGGACTAGCCATCGGTAAACAGCATTAACCACCACACATCAGGTCACGCATATGTCAATATGGTTGTAACTGGTGTCGAACTCCAATCGATTAGACAGATATGGTTGATATCATGAAAGCTCAGAAATATGTGCTTAAGGGATTGGTTGATATGGGGTCCTTTGTGACAAATAAATAATGTTACGTTATCCTTGTTTCATGTACGTAACGTTCTGTGTTTATAATCTGGAGATCCATCAATGCCTTGGTCCTTCTTGTTTGTTCAGCTTGTGAGCAAGATAGTGAGTTGTTCAATATATTGCATTGCGGATACCTGTCTGTTAAATTCAGAACTACATATCTATCAATGTAGATAACTGATATATAAAATGTGGTCATCCCATGACATCTTGATTAACATGTGAAATATTATGCTTTGAATTGGTTGAAATTGGTAGTCTGTCAATGACATACATTCTGATATTTTATGCTGAAACATCATTTCTCACATTGCTAACTGGGGCGTTACATCACTGCTAATATTATAAGTGATGCAATGCCTAAACTCTCAGAACATGATGATAAAGGTGGTGAACTACGTAATTTGGTGGCAAATTACAGTGAATATTTTAGCATACATCTTTTGTTTGACTGATTCAGAATATACCTGCACCTTAATTGTGTGCACATAACTGATAGAATCTCACAGAATAGGTGATTTCACGTTTCCAATATCCACTTTGAGATTATGAAGATGATCAGGACCTATATGTATATTCATTTATCAATCACAGAATAATATTTACGTTAATGTTTCTGTGAAAATGATGATTAATACTGTTACGCTAATGCACCCCTGTAATGTAAAACTGAATATTCTCTCAAGCTAAGAAGGATACCATCAGTCATTAAGAAATGGGAGGCAATGATTGTTGATATCTAGAGTGAAACTAGGTTGATTTCGGTGACAATTACGAAGAATGTGTAATAACTGTAGAAGATAATATGGGCTTCACTAAAATTGGATTTGACTAAAATCGGACTTGACCCAAATCAGACGTGACTTAAATTGGACTTTGCCGTATTTGTGATTCAACATCGTTTAGTTAAAGATATTGAAAATATGCAGAAGCTTTTATAATGATTTCCCGTACAATGCTTGAAACATAATTCAATAGTTCCGAGTCCCTCAATGAGAGTCACGTACCTATGCGCTCTGTATCTCAATGACCCCGTCTTATATTCTTTCCTTATGGTCATGCGACAAAAATAATCTTGTGCGACCGTAAAAGTCAAGTACCTTAATGAAAAATTACTCAAATTCACTCTCTGAACCCAGATAAACAACAGATCGGCGAAATATATAGTGACAAACTAGCAGGCGATTACATCAGTCAAGTCACATAAAATTCCCAATTTCTGACAAATGATGATCATTAAAAGTATTTACCTTAGTTTATCACAGACCCTGGTAGAAACTATAAGATTGTTACAGTATTATGGCTAATACTGACATTTCATAAATTACGAAACTCGTATACAAAAGCTCTACATTAGTCCTGACTTCGCGTTAAGCATTGAGATTTGTTGTCAAATACGGATTTTACCAGCAAATACATTCTGACATGGACGTTAAGTTGAAAAAAGTTGTTTGGCTATTATAGTTATCACTGTCCGGAGATGTTAATGTTAAGAAAACTTGACGATGAAACATTTACTTTACAATTGATGCATTTCCTTTAGCCATGAAGATTGATATGTTGCTATACTGTCAGACATAACGAAAATGTGCATGGTACTGCACTGTGACACTGATTGGCAAGTTGTGATTGAGGAGACTAATGTTGCAGCACCATCGATGGTTATACCTGGTCAACATGTTTGCATGGTAGGCTGCTTTTCTTGCCACTTTCTGGTTCAAACACTATTTCCAATAACCTTAATGGGATAAACCTAAAAAGTCAGCGGGTCCTCAGATTGCAATTATAAACAACGCATGGGGGTAGTCCTTTTCCTGATGTTGTAAAGACGTAGTCTGATGTCATGACCAGATATCAATTACAATTCGACGTCACAACATCACATGCACATTGGACTGTTGCCTATCCTGGCAGTGGCCAATGTCATGATCGTATCACAAGAGGGAATAAGCTAACTTGATGATGCAAATACAGACTTGAAAATGTCCGATATCTGCCTTACCACAAGGTCATCATCTAAAACAAATAACACCAGCCATTAAATAGGCAGCATCTGAACTTCATAACTATTAAATTTTATTATAAATGAGCATTTGTGATATAGCAACCATGATTATGATTATTACTTGATTTGGCAGTAGCTATTATTGAATGTTCTGCACTTCACAGCTGGTGTAGCCTCACAAAAGTTGCCTGGCATGGAATTTTATTTCATCTTACCTTATTCTAAAAGTAAGTGTGGGGACTTTTTATGTTTTATGTGGTAAAAATAAATAACCAGCATCCGCATACTAGGTCTCTCTATCTTCTAATTGCATTGCTCCCCAAGCTTCCACTCACAATTAGTTCTCGAATAAAATGCATATTGCAATGCATTAACATGAAAATATCGCTCTGTTAAAGTTTGGGCCCATGTACTGTAAGTATGGAAGAATGTTTATTCTGAACCAACTAGATATGTATATATCCACAAATCTACCCATGCATGGTCATGAATATAGATACCTATGTCAGGTGTCAACTTAGGAAGCATCAGAGACCACTGCCTGAATTGGCCAAAACCAAAGCAGGCGTGGACTTGGCAAAAACAGATTGCCTTGACGCAGACGGCTGGTTTGCTCGCATTAAATTACATTTTATATTATGGCGTAATTTCAATTTTGTACCAAAATGATACCAACATGTTTGAAAAATTGTTGTCCGATTATCATCAATTGAATGGTTCTGAAAACCCACATAATATGCAGGTCACATAATTACAAACCAATGTGAAGCAGTGGTAGAAATATGCAGTGATATGAATATTGTACATCATGTCCTGGTCAATCTAAATCGAAATCTTGTGTTCAACAGCAATTTAGTCTGTAAAACGTTTAAGGTCACCATCTTATACAGATAGCATATGACACTATTCATATGACACTACCCTCACATCCAACCTCACTTTGACACCTGGAGTTGTTCTACACCATATAATCAGATAAATGATATGGTTATTGCTGTCCTAGCAACAAACACTACCTAACGCATTGTTGGATGATGCACCCATCTGTACTGCACACCCCTCTCCCTTGCCTCCTATTTTGGTTCAATAATAAAACTCTGGATTGGCGGCGGCCGAGTAATGCACCTTTACTTTATGGCATGCATCTTCTCACATAATCTGGACAACTTTGCTTAATTAGTGTACATATTGATTGTTTCAGGGAAGAAAGAAGTTCCTAATGTCCGGTCTGCTAACCGATTGGGCGTTTCCTATGAATTAGCAGCGCAATTGGCTGCGCTACAAACTCTCATTATGCTTGAAATGCCAATTATCATGCGTAATTGTAAAGAGCAACACAAGTTTCAAATGGCTGTCTACAGACTCTTGAAATGTCAATAAGCATGCACAATTGTCATACAAGTGACCTTTTTAATCACTGTATAGCTAATAGACATAATTTTACACATGCCCAGTTTATTCTGATTATGCAATAATATTTTATAATAACTTTTCACACTATTTTAAAACTATGGTTACCTATTGCCTCACTGTTAAACCTATGTTTATCAGTGGCCTTACTGGTACCATGGATGTGATGTTATCAATGCTAGTCCTGCATTTAAAATCAAACGGCATTTACACAACAAATCATGGTCATATAAAACCTGATCGCTAGGAAGAACTATGAATGTATTACTGTAACAGAGGATATCATCAGAAATAATAGTAATAACATAGCGGTTATACGATTATTATTGAGATGTTAGCGTATATATCTATGAATTAGAACTAAAGATTAGGAGGTAAAATAAGTTCTTACAAATAGGCATGCCTGTCCTTTAGCTACATTGGATAAGAACAAAAATGAGCATACGAAAGGGCTTCAACAATTAAGCGTTATAACTAACCAGGGAGACACCTCCATTGAAATATATTTCGTCACCCAATCAAAAAGCCACACCTGGTTGGAATGCAATACCATTTGTTCGTTCCTATAACATATTTCATGATTTGCATTATCCTATGGAAATTTGATTGAGACAAATATTATGTCTACATTGGTAGCGTATTGAAAGCATAATTGCACAGCAAGACAACGTTTGCTCCTCAAGAATCTAATGTTGACCTAAGAATTATAACCAATATCTGTTGCTAGTGGAAATATAATTTTTGGGAATAAACTTCTGATATTTGCCTTCACATGTACGAATTTGCCTGAAATATATCTTAAGCACTCTGATTCTTTATGTTAACCTGGACGCTAAGTGATCCTGCTGACACCTTATAGCACGTCATCGATGATATCGAGCCGCTACAAACAATATATTTTTAGAACGCTGAATTATATATGGATTGTTACTTCAAGCATAAACATTACCTTTGACTCTGTCATTGCACATGTAGACACGAATATTCAACCTCTGCGAAGGTAAGTGAATTCATTTTCTGTATGGCTGAGTTGGCCTATATGAGGGTTAGTGAAAATGCAGTATCTGTCAGGTTTAAGATGTGTTGAGTGGTTAGTCTTTCATGCCTTCATAGTCATAGTAGTTATTTAATCTCATGTTAGTTAAATATACACCACGTTGACGTTCTAGCTGTTGTGTTGAGCATTAACAAACAAGTCTGGACCAGCTTAGCACTCTGGGTACTCCGAGTAGCAAAGGTAGACATAAGACAGACAGTGATAGGTAATAATATCAGGATCGATGACCTAATGTATGTTGTAGGTATGCCATATGTATACGATCTGCTAGATTATTCCCACAAAATATTGTTTCATTGTGACCGAGACTGAGCACCAAAAAAAGGAACATCCACACTTGGCCAATTTCAGAATATATCACGCTATGTTCTACTAGATGGTTTAGAAATGCCTAAGGGCGAATGCTCATATAAGAAAGAAATATCTCATTTTGTTCTAACCCATTTTAACATCCCATCACATTACCACACGATACTTGACGCTACGTGCAAATATATATGCTTATGTGAGATACTTCACCACAGAGAGAGGATCGCACAACATAGCAAATGCATTTATATTCGATTGGTTGTATGGGCAACATTGAAATCACTCAAACTGAGGAAAAGTGGGATGAAAATGGACAATAAGCTAATCTTCATCTGTGTATAGAAATCAGTTTTATGACTTGGATATAACCATGACACAGGAAAATGGCCAAGTTACATTACCACATGGTTCGTTGCTTGTAATACGCATATTATCTATTCGATGCAGTTATCGAGAACTGTAGCATGTCTATTGCTGTCGGTGTTATCATTTCATACCTTGATAAACAATAACGATGTTGGCGTAATCCTTTTACCAAGTAAGCGAAATGAACGAATTGATCTTCGTTTCTCTATGTTTAGCATGGTAGAGTATGCAGTAAATTTATTCTGGATTACCTGACATGGAATGACCAAGGGATTTAATAATTGTACAGTACATACATAAGTCCTTGCGCGAAAGCACTGATAACATTCTGTAATCCCTTTTCCTGGCATGAGGTTGGGTTTGTGCGTGCCATATGATTGGGGGGATATATGGCGATTATCGGGTGTAGTAGCAAGTTTGTGTGAACTAGCCCTTTATTGTAGAGCGTTGATACTGCCACCAGTATTGAACAGACACAATCCTTGGTCAGTTAGGTACTGCCGTCGCAATGGTAGGCATGCAGACGCTAGTATGTGCACGTCAGAAGTAATTGAAATGGCCATGAAAGAGCTGTCACAGGAAACTGTAATACTCTAAATGAGTACACGGCCAAACTAAGCTCCGGCGTAGGCATTCCAATGAGTTTGCTAAGTGGCTCTGGCATTAGTGCAATGACTGCAGAATCAGCTATCAAAAGCAAAATTAATTCTCAGATTAAATTATGTAATCGAGCTTCATCGTTAATACAGCTGCCATCTATTCACCGAGCAGGCATTAACATTCGAAGGGTATTAATACATGGCAAAATTTATGAATAATGTAACACTTAGACCATCAATCTTTTACTCGCGTCCTGCATGAAAGTAATAGGTTTTCAAATCGAATTTTGCAATGATATATATATATATATATATATATATATATATATATATATATATATATATAG
>CM067356.1:40934362-41049362 GCA_034190875.2 Urechis unicinctus | reverse complement strand
AGCTGAAGAAGCTGACTGCATTACAAGATACAATGTGCGGAACTATACCGGGCAGTTGCGAATGACCTATTCAGGAAAACCATGCCAGTAGTGGGTATTTGTATCCTCAATTTAAACAATGTGCCCGATAGTTTATCGGTTGTCACGCATTTAAATTGTAAATTGTGGTTCGTCAACACTTGCTATGGACATGTATCTTGTATTTGAGAGTACATATTTAGCCATTCGGTCACTGTTTTACTTCATGAAAATCATTGCTTCATTGTAATATATGAACATATGTCAATGGCAATTTATCAAACACTGCGCCTTTAATTGCTGTGTTAAATCTTTGCATTTTTAGACATCTTCTTTGTTTTGTATATGGTATTATAAAGATTGGTCACAAAATTGAACATATTTGTGACAATACAATTGAACAGGATTACAAAATTGCCACAACATCTTCTTATAGCTGTGATGCTTATGTTATGTTGCAGCTGGTCATTGAATACACCGCATAGTCATTCATTCCATGACGATTCCTACTTCTCAGATGGCTCTGTAGAGAAAGCGGAAAATTTCTGTCGCGCGGTCTATGACGAGCCACACCCTTGGTGCTTCACAACCGATCCCACCACGCCATGGCAATACTGTGCAATTCCCTTCTGCAAGTACACCGGTGGGTATATTCATAATATGTCACTAGTCCGCATGAACAACTAATTAGGTGTCCTGCTAGGTGCTGATATGATATCGCTGTGTTTATTTCTGGATCATCAGGACAACATGTTATCAAAGATTGCTATCCACCAGGCGGCAGTTTTGAATATTCAGGCTGCATCAGCACTTCAATGAGCGGACATATGTGTCAAAGGTGCGTGCAATACATTATTTGCTCTTGATAGCTGTTGTTTCCATTCTCTGTTTGAAACATAATATAGATGGACCACAGTCTTTCAACTTATCAGACGAAATTATTTGCCTAAACTACATTTGCTTTAAAATATACCTCACAAAAAATAGAATTAAGCATATTTGTGGATTTTATTATTCACTGGATGGAATGTTATATATATGGGGTGTTTTGTGATATATTTATCAAAATCTATTTCAAACAATTAATATCCGTTGCGTTTATTGAATACCACATGGTAGGTGGGACACAGACAGTCCGCACAAACGAACTTCACGAGCGAAGAACCCGGAAAATTATCCTGAGAAAAACTTGACACTAGCAGGGAATTACTGCCGTGATCCCGATAGAGATGGCCAGCCCTGGTGCTATACAACAAACCAATCTAGGCGATTTGAATTTTGTGAAATCCCACAATGCTCCGTCGGCGAGAACAACGGTATGATACTAATCATGTGGCATTTTACCGGCTACGTTAATATCTAAAACTTACACAGACAATGTTACAATTGTGATCATTTTCAATGTAACTTTTAACAGGCGACCGTGCAACTGCTGATGCAGTGATTTATTTTAGATATAATTCAGAATATTGGTATCATTTAAAACATTGATACATAACGTAAAGATGACAATACAGCAGACTTTCCCAGAATCATTAATATCATTATACTTTGTTTCTAAGGGTTCAGACAAATATTCGGCAGCATCATCCAAGGACACCGATTTGCGATCAACCCATTAAGGACCATCCTATTCACGAGTATGTTGGAGTGTTTCATCCACTGTTTTAATGCACCAGAGTGTAAGGTAGCAAATTTTCGCGGTACGTACAATCAGTGTGAGCTCATTTCCGTAAATCATTGTGCTGAGAAAGGATACTCGTTTGATGTAGAAGATGTTGTGTTGATTCCAACGAATGGGAATGGATCTCGTGGTTGAACCTTATCTCATTGTGTTTGTATAGTTGAATTATTATTATTTCCAGCCATAACACCCACATAACGTTTGTCCATTAATTTTTTTCGAAAGTTTATTTTATTGAGTATTGCAAAATTTAATCTCTTACGTTCCTTCCCTCATATTTACGATGATCAACAGTGCTGACCACACAATATCGTCTGGTGATGGGTGTCCAAGGACAAACGAATTGTTAGTAGCCATCCACTAATTGTTAGTAGTTATCAACACTTAATTGATAATGAGGTATAGATAAAACATTACATAGACTATTGTCCGTAACAAGTAATAAGGATGTTTATCTGGATAACACTCTTAAATAATTATAGCCAATGTAACGCAATATACACGATGCTAAGTTAGATCACTCATCAAGTGTTACATGTGATATGCCCCTAATTATTTTATCACTACCTCTTCTATCCTTAGTATCCTGTCTCTCTTTACTCAAGTGCCGATTGCAGTGTGTCCAATATTCTCGTGTGTCAAGCTCTCAGTTTAGGTAGCTACGTCTGGTAAACAGCCTCGTGGCTTCGATAACGATAATCAAATGAATCTGATTGGTTACTTCGAATCAATGTATGGTGTTTACATGGTTCTGTTTATCATTGCTGACTCTATTCAACAAAACAAAATCAATGCTGATAATGCATTTCTTCATTTCCACCTATTTGCCGAGCAAATTTAAAATTTAACAATGCCAATTGCAGCGAGATATGTATCAAGTATCGTGTATTTTCAACAACCAAGGTATTGTATAACAATCGTAATAGACAACAAATTATAACATTACGCGATGGCAATACTGCGCAATTCCTTTCTGCACGTTCATCAGTGGATATATTCATAAGAAAACCATACGCCAGCATGTAACATCTAGTTAGGTGTCCTGCATTTGCAACTAAATTTCTAGATCATCAGGACAACACGTTATCAGGAGGAAGTTTAGAATATTCAGGCTGCATGAGCATTTCAAAAAGCGGACCTTTGCACATGTAATCAAGCACGAATAAGTGGACGTTTGCTTTCTTGGCCAACAATACTATGTTATTAATTGCTGTCACTCGTTGCTTCTGTGTAATGTCAGCATTCAAATTGAGCGGAACTGTTCAACAACACGTAAATTGAGTTCTTGAATGTCTAAGAGCTGTTCGTGAGCCACAAGAGGCAAGTCTAAAGGCAAGAGACCTGTCAACGACACAGTGAACATATAAAAGTCGGTATGAAACCAACCATGAATAAGTGAAGGTTGGATTTTTTGTCGACCGCTGCTCCGCCGCTATTTACCATCGCAACCCATTACTTCTGCGTAATGTCAACATTTAATTGCAAGACAAATAAATGAGTTATTAAATAATTGAATGCCTAGTGTGTGTTTGGAAAGCATCAGAGATAAGTCGAATGGCAAGAGACTTGTCAATTGTTGTTGTTGCAATGCTGTGCTCAATGCATTTAATTATCGGTGTGCCGACGAACATAGCCTTGGGTCACGTCATTCAAAACATGTAAGAGCAGGTATTCTATTCGGAATTGCTGAATGCTCGTAGAGAGACATGTCTGAAAGCAATAGAAACATCAATTGTTGCCTTTGCTCCATGCACTTAATTCTCGATGTGCGGGCAATCCATGCCAGTCGTGGGCCTCGTCGTTGTTTTAAGGCCAGTAGGAGCTGGTATTTCATTTTGACCAGAGTGGTAAACTGATAATTACGGACTGTAAAGTACATACGCAACAGTTGAGTTCTTAAATGTTATTTTCATATTGAATCCAACCCATAATTCATTTTTAATTTGAATAGTTGAACTAGAGAAAATTCCAATCACCGATATTTATTATTGCGGTCTATCAGAGACAACATCAAATTTTTTTTTTTGTGTTTTCAATACCTTTTCGTTCGTGGCTTATATAATGCATTGAAATCATATCGGATAAAGTTTACCATATCCACAGGTAGAATGGCAGCAGATTAGAAATGATGATTAGCTGGCATGTACTATATTCACTCACCTGATTGATACACATATTGGACATTTCTCTTGCTTCTTACTTTTATGTACATAATATGAGATGAACAATTGGGGCAGCCCTAATCAGGAAAGACATTGTCTATGTTTGAGCAGTCGTCAACAAAGGTTGCGCGCGTCTTTGTCGTCCCCAAATGGTCACGAACGGAGATATCTTTGTCTATGTACCTTTGGGTGTCATTTTTCCTACCGACATTGAAATGAGCTATTACAAGTTGTTTGTTTCAGCATCATGTTATGGTTACAATCGTCCATAATGTTTCTATGATTTCTAGCGTCTGTGTTTAATCCTAGTAGTAATCGTAATCTTAGATTTATTAAGTCGCATACATTCATCTGCAAGTTACACAGATCAGTTACTAAGTGTTTAAGTGGAGCATAATACGATAGATAGTGATAGATCATATACTGCTTTGCTCACTCTCGTTGTAAAAACCAAATATCTGACATTGTGATTTAGATTGACTGGGCTCCTATTTTTATAATTCTATCAGATTTATGATAAATAACGTAAAGTTCTAGTATGAAGTGGTTTGCCTCGAGGAATTTAAGCTCATTTCAATCAAAAAATAGTGTCGTAGAGTATTCAACGTCTATACCACTGACCACCGCTACATAGAATGGACAATATAATGTTATCAGTAATATGCACATTTTGACCGCTGCAGAAGGTAGGACTTCTGCCATTCGCAATTAATTGTCTGTTTGGGTGACATTTAAGACTCTTTGGCCACCGAAAAGCAGAAGAAAAGAACTAAAGGTTATATTGAAGGAATACTTATACGATAAAGTTATGCTTCGCAGGCAACTGGAGTTTATATGTACGTTAAAAGGTCATACTCGCGCCTCCACCTGGCAAAATATGGGAACACACAACCTGTGAGCTTCACGTTGCTTTGTCACCAATTGTTTTAAAATAACATAGAAAATTTCAATCGATTCGTTGGCGCGGTCGCATCGACCAGTAAGATGTTTCACTTTCTTTATAATATGCCACAATACACTAGTCCCATGTGGTTCTGTTACTTTTATGGTATCGCCACCTGTCAACTGGCACATGTTTCACTCATTTACAGACTTACCGCATAGATCGTTGGAATGAGCCCTCTTAGAATAGCTATAAGCCTTTTGGTTAACGGATCACCAATATGTTAACTCATTGATCACAAGTGTGTGTGGAATTAAAATATCACGTGTTTCAGCCATGAAATGTATATTTTGTAATCTATTATAAAATGAACATTGTAACACATAGAAGATCATGAATATATATATCTTTGATATTATTTCTTATAAATACGCCATCATCCGGCATTGAAGATGCACGGTACTTTCAAAGAACTGATACACGCACAGATAACCATAGTGCTAAATATAGGCAGTATAGATGTATGCGGTACTTATCCGTGAAGATATGATATTCATTTGGATAGCTTCTAACAGAACAAAAACTCCGTCTATGTTTATCGACTCTGGAACCATTGTAGCGCTCGTCACAAACACGTAATTAAAAGAGTTTTTACTTTTCATAATGTCGGAAGATGCTAACAGAATAGCATGGGCATACATGTCAAAGTTATCGGATCATTACACATAATTCTAGCCTCTAAATTAATTTAGCTTGGTGTTAAACCTGTAGTTACTGAGTTTGATCCTTGTGCGCATTGGCGGGTACATAACAATAATCTAAAAGAAATATAATCATAACTATCTGACAGTTATGAGAGTCTAACCTTGGCAATTGCAACCGTATATTTGCTGGTTATAATAAGTACGATTCTACAGCAACCTTTTACCTGTTCCAATATTAGTTCAACGTTCACTTACTATGTTAATTTGTAATCAAAGTAAGTGCATAATGTTTTGCATCTTAAGTTATAATTAAGAATGAATATATCATCGTAAATAGGTTTACTAACACAAGTGGTTGTATCGGCCATATTACTATTTCTTTGAATATTTTCAGAGGAATAAATTGTTTGTGGCGTCTTTTTTGTTTCAGTCATGTGGGCGTGTAATCATTTTAATCAGCGGGGAACAATGAGCCGACCACTATTGTAATGTCGCGTATGTGGAGCATAAATATTCGCTCCTCATTACATCCCGATATTTTGACACCGACTGCCATATATATGAAAGAGATTTCATTGCTTAGTTCTTCAATGCCCAATGAACAATAATCCCACGGATGATTGACAGTAACGACACCAGCTGGTAATAGGATTGCACTAAGTTCGAGGAGGTTCAATGCCGTAATCGAGTTTGGCATGCTACAAAGAATGCATACGTAGGTTTGCCAAACTGATTTAGTAGCTAAAAGAGTTTGTGTTCAATACGAACTATCCTTAAAACCTAACACTCTTCGGCAATACATAACTTCAAACACATAATGGACATTTCGGCTTACCCATTTACTGAAATTTGCGATCATCATCATCACAAGCCATGTATGCCATAAGCCTGGAACAACAAGACCCTAGCATTAACAACGCCAACAAAAACAATTTGATTTCTAGTGACTCAGAGTCACATAAGTGAGTATTTTTTATTCCTCTGTGATATGTACTTGTGACAAGGTATTAACAAAAGAAATGCTTCTTTGCTTTATAACTGAATTAGAGACAAGTGACTATCATATAAAAGGCACTACCTACTGCATAGTTTAAAAAGGCCTGTGCTGCATTATAAAAGTCATTACGTGTCCTCTAATATATGAATCAACATGCAGACCGCTTTTTATGGGTTACAAGGCAGACCCAAGCTCTACAACGTGCCCTAGGAACTTATATTAAGCTCCCTTGTGAAAAAAAAAAAACTCCCAGGTATGGTTTATACTTCAGAATATAATATATTAATCAGAATAAAATTCACGGAAAAAATAACCTTAATATCTTATATAAGGTAGTTTTCCTAAATAAAATAAAATATTTGCACAATTGTTGTGTAGGTTGAATTGTTAAAACAGTTTGTTGATTATCCATGCATTGCCATGTGGCATTTCATGATCAAGTAACTTTATCTGATGCTTAATCGGTAAGTTATATCTTGTATTCTCAGCATTTCCCTGCAGACAGAGTATTAATAAAGTTTTAGGCCAACTGACTGAATGTACAATCTGTGTAGCACTTAAATAATCTCTCTTGTGGTTCTGTGCAACTTTCTGAGTATGTCCTTGTCAATCGAAATCGAAATCATGTGTTGAACAGTAATTTAGCCTGTAAAACTTTTCGGGTCAACATCTTAAACAGAAAATATATGACACTATTCCTGTGATACTACCCTCGCATCCTATCTCACTAGGACACCTGGAGTTGTCCACACCATTTAATCAGACAAATGATATGGTTATAGCTGTTTTAGCAACAAACACAACCTAACGTTTTGTTGGATGATGCATCCATCTCCCTTGCCTCATATTTTGGTTCAATAATAAAACTCTGGATTGGCGGCGGTCGAGTAATGCACCTTTACTTTATTGCATGCATCTTCTCACATAATCTGAACAACTTTGCTTAATTAATGTATATATTGATTGTTTCAGGGGAAAAAAAGTACTCAATATCCGGTCTGCTAACCGATTGGGCTTTAAAGGTGGAACAAAAATTATGAATGAGCATCGCAATTTCCAATTCCAATTATGGCCATATAAAACCTGATTGCTAGGAAGATCTATGAATGTATTATTATAACAGAGGATATCATCAGAAATAATAAAAATAACATAGCGGTAATACGATTATTATTAAGTTATTAGCGTATATATCTATGAATAAGAACTAAAGATTAGGATGTAAAATAAGTTCTTACAAATAAGCATGCCTCTCTGTTAGCTACATTTAGATGAGAACTAAAATAAGCATACGAAAGAGCTTCAACAATTAAGCGTTATGACTAACCAGGGAGACACCTCTATTGAGAAATATATTCCGTCACCTGATCAAAATCAACACCTGGTTCGAATGCAATACCATTTGCTCGTTCTCATGACATATTTCATGATTTGCATATCCCACGGAAATTCGACTGGGGAAATATTATGTCTACATTGGTAGCGTATTGCAAGCATAGTTGCCCAACAGGACAATGCTTGCTCCTCAAGAATCTGATGTTGACCTAAGAATTATAAACAATATTTGTTGCTTGTGAAAATATAATTTTACGTATTAAACTTCTGTTATTGCCTTCACTTGTACGAATTTGCCTGAAATATATCTTTAGGACTTTGATTCTTTATGATAACTTGGACGCTAAGCGATTCCGCTTGCAATTTATAGCACATAATCGATATATCGAGCAGCTACAAAGGATATATTTTAAAAACGCTGAATTATATATGGATTGTTATTTCAAGCATAAATATTACCTTTGACTCTGTCATTGCACATTGTGCACAAATATTCAACTCTGCAATGGTACGTGAATTCATTTTCGGTATGTCTGATTTGGCTTATATAAGGGTTAGTGAAAATGCAGTATCTGTCAGGTTTATGATATGTTTGGTGGTTAGTCTTTCATGCCTTCATAGTTATGGTAGTAATTTAATATCACCCAAGTTAGTTAAATATGTACCAAGTTAACATTCTAGATGTTGTGTTGAGCATAAACAACCCAATCTGGACCAGCTTGGCACTCTGGGTACCCCGAGTAGCAAAGGTAGACATAACACTTCTAGCGGTAATTATATCAGGAGGGATAAATTGATGTATGTTGTAGGCATGCCATATGTAAATGATCTGCTAGATAATTCCTACAAGCTATTGTGTCAGTGTGACCGAGACTGAGATCAAAGAAATAGAGCATCCACACCTTGCCCATGCGAGAAAGTACACTTTCAGAATATATCATGCAGCGCTATGTTCCACTACGTGGTTTAAAGATGCTTAAGGGTTCATGCTCATTTAAGAAAGAAATATCTTTCTAACCCATTTCATCATTCCTTCACATTACCACACGATATTTGACGTTACCTGCAAATATATATGCTTAAGTAAGATAAGTCACCACAGAGAGACGATCGCACAACATAGCCAATGCATTTATACCATTGCTTGTATGGGCAACATTGAAAGCACTCAAACTGAGGAAAAGTGGGACGAAAATGGTCAATAAGCTGATGTTCATTTGTGTATAGGAATCAGTTTTATGACTTGGATATCGCCATGGCACAGGCAAATGGCCAAGTTACCACATGGTTCGCTGCACGTAATACGCATATTATCTATTCGATGCAGGTATCGAGAACTGTAGCATGTTTTTTGCTGACGGTTGCATCATTTCATACCTTAATAATCAATGCCGATGTGGCGCGCATTCCCTTAACAAGTAAGCGGACTGAACGAATCGATCTTCGTTTCTATATGTCCAGCATGTTAGCGTTTGCAGTAAATTTATGCTGGATTACCTAACCTAGAATGACCAATGGATGTAATAATGTTACAGTAGCTACGTAAGTCCCGGCGTGGAATGCACTGATAACATTCTGTTACCCCCTTTCTGGGTATGAGGTTGAGCTTTAGCGTGCCAGTTGATTGGGGGGATATACGCGATCATGGGGTGTAGTGGTAAGTTTGTGTGAACTAGCTCTTTATTGTAGAGCGTTGATACGCCACCTTTACTGAACTTACACATGTCTTTGGTCAGTTAGGTCATAATGCAGTCGCAATGGTAGACATGACGTCAGAAGTTATTGAAATGGTCATGAACAAGATGTCACAGGAATCGTAATACTCTGAATGAGTACATGGCCGAACTAAGCTCAGGCGTAGGCATTCCAATAAGTTTGCTAATCGGCTCTGGAATAAGTGCAATGACTGCTGCGTCAGCTATCAGAAAAAAAATTATTCATAGAATAACTAACGTAATCGACCTTCATCTTTAATACAACTACCATCTATTCAACGAGCAGGCGTCAACATTCGAGGGGTATTAATACATGGCAAAATATATGTAAAAAGCAACACGTGGACCATTAATCTTTTACTCGCGTCCTCCATGGAAGACGTGGTTTTTCAAATATATCATTTAACGCAGGTGCGCAATTCTTATGTACACACAAGAAGGGGTGTGCATAGACAGTAAGGTGTTTATATATATACACACACACACTCACACACATATATATATATATATATATATATATATATATATATATATATATATATATATATATATGTATATATATATGCATTTATATATACACATATATTATTGTTTATATATATATATATATATATATATGCATGTATAAATATATGTATTCATATATAATATGAATAATATATCTGTTTATATAAATTAATGTATATTCACATAGATCGCCCCTTTTTATGGTTAGATGAATTAATAAATTTAAACAAGACACTCGAAATTAACCATTTAGTCATTTTGGATGAGATAATGTTTGTCAGGTTTTCTTCCGATTTTCCAAGCGTGGGGCTTCATTTCGGATTAGCATTTTGTTTCGCTCATCCCCGCTTTCCTAACATTTTTTAAAACCGGCTATTGCAAAATAATTATTAGCATATCTACCACGGGAGGAATTCCTTATATTTAGCCCTTTTGGGATTATACTATTTAAATGCAGATTCCGTTCCGAACGGCATTGATTCTCTTTGAAAGGCTTCAAATGAAGTGAGTTGTCTCTCTAGGGTTGCTCTGCTTTGTGGGGTGGATACAGTGGCTATTTTGGTGAGAGTAGGTTGATAAAATATTCACTTGGACCGTCAAGAGAGGCTGCGGGCTAGAACGGCGAAATAGTTTGCCTCTTAGAATTGTAATGAGTTTCATCTCTGGCATCTCGCTGAAGCTATATCTCTCTCTCTCTCCTCTCTCTCTCTCTCTATAAATATATATATATATATATATATATATATATATATATATATATATATATATATATATATATATATATATATATATATATATATATATATATGTATATATATATTTATATATAAAGAAACCCTAGACGTCATCGGTTGCTTTAATTGTCACCACATCAAATGATTTTACAGCTTGCAACTCTAACACGTTTGCATTGTGGCTGAGCAATCATAACGCCTTGATATTGTTCATATGTGGCAATTAGAGCTACTTCAGAGCACGAATTTGCTCGACCAGATCATGATGAGAATTAGCCAAGATGTATTGTACGGTTGTAGCATAAATTAGTAAATATGTCCGTTATGTTTCCATGTGAACCATTGATTGCATGAAGCCCCGAACAATTTTACCACCGCTGTAAAACCGCATGACGTAATAAAAAAGTGTTGTCTCATGGTGCAGCAAAGAACTCCCTCACCACGTCTAAATGCCTGTTGGGGAAGACTGTAATGCTGAATATTTGTCTCGAGCTGGCTTGAGAAGGATGTATCTGCTTCACCTTATTGTGATGGCGCAGATGTCCGGATATATAACAGGTACAATTTAGCCTATAGAATTATCACCATTATTGTGAAGCGCTTTAAATGATGAGTTAAGTAACATTCGAGATAGCCACAGTCAGTTTAAAGCCGAAGTATTGTGCCAGTGCACAAACGTACCCATAATATAATGCTTTCTGGCGTGGTTGGTTATTCCTTTTTATTTTTACACATCAGATGTCATCCTGTGTCATGGTTGGTGATGTTTTATATATATTTATAGGTCTTGAATACAATGCATTTGAGTGTAATAATCACTCAGTTAGCCATGACTAACAATTAATCGTTCACCTAATTCAGCTGAAGAAGCTGACTGCCTTACGAGATACAATGTGCGGAACTATACCGGGCAGTTGCGAATGACACATTCAGGAAAACCATGCCAGTAGTGGGTATTTTTATCCTCGATTTGAAATATGTGCCCGATGTTTATTGTTTGTCACGCATTTAAATTGTACATTGTGGTTCGTCAACACTTGCTATGGATATGTAGGATGTATTTGAAGGCACATATTTTACCATTCGGACACTGGTTAACGTCATGATAATCATTGCTTCATTGTAATATAACGACATATGTCAATGGCAATTTATCAAACACTACGCCTTTAATTGCTATGTCGATTCTTTGCATTTTTAGACATCTTCTTTGTTTCGTATATGGTATTATAAAAATGTGTCGCAAAATTTAACATATTTGTGACAATACAATTGAACTGAATTACAAAATGGCCACAACATCTTCTTATAGCTGTGATGCTTATGTTATGTTGCAGCTGGACGTTGAATACACCGCATAGTCATTCATTCCATGACGATTCTCACTTCTTAGATGGCTCGGCAGAGAAAGCGGAAAATTTCTGTCGAGCGATAGGTGGCGAGCTACAGCCTTGGTGCACAACCGATCCCACCAAGCGATGGCAATACTGTGCAATTCCCTTCTGCAAGTACACCGGTGGGTATAATCATAA
Organism: Urechis unicinctus; assembly: GCA_034190875.2. NCBI lineage: Eukaryota > Metazoa > Annelida > Polychaeta > Xenopneusta > Urechidae > Urechis > Urechis unicinctus. The sequence goes on along the minus strand of CM067356.1, from coordinate 41,037,091 downwards.
AATGTCACTAGTCCGCATGAACAACTAATTAGGTGTTCTGCTAGTGTTGAAATGATATCGCTGAGTTGATTTCTTGATCATCAGGACAACATGTTATGAAAGATTGCTATACACCAGGAGGCAGTTTCGAATATTCAGGCTGCATCAGCACTTCAATGAACGGACATATGTGTCAAAGGTGCGTGCAATATAATATTTGCCCTTGATAGTTGTTGTTTCCATAACAGTGGATTCTATGTTTGAAACATAATATAGATGGGCCACCATAGGCTTTCATCTTATCGGACGAAATTATTTGCTTAAACTACATTTGATTTAAAATATCCCTCAAAATAAATAGAATTAAGCATATTTGTGGATTTTTTTATTCACTGGGTGTAATGTTATCAATACTTGTTACAATTCTATTTGAATATCAATACCAATTTCGAACAATTAATATCCGTTGCGTTTATTGACTGAATACCACATGGTAGATGGGACACAGACAGTCCACACGCGAAAATGGGAGTATCGAAGAACCCGGACAATTATCCTGAGAAAAACTTGACACTAGCTGAGAATTACTGCCGTGATCCCGATAGAGATGGCCAGCCCTGGTGCTATACAACAAACCCATCCAGGCGATATGAATTATGTGAAGTTCCAAAATGCTCCGTTGGCGTGAACAACGGTATGATATACATCATGTGGCATTTTACCGGCTACGTTAATATCTAAAACTTGCACAGACAACGTTACAATTGTGATCATTTTCAATGTAACTTTTCACAGGCGACCGTGCAACTGCTGATTGCAGTGATTTATTTTAGATATAATTCAGAATAATGGTATTATGTAAAACGTCAATACATAACGTAAAGATGACAGAATCATTAATATCATTCTAATTTGTTTCTAAGAGTTCAGACAAATGTTCGGCATCATCATCCAAGGACATCGATTTGCGATCAACCCATTTAGGACCATCCTATTCACGAGTATGCTGGAGTGCTTCACCCTCTGTCTTAATGCACCAGAGTGTAAAGTAGCAAATTTTCGCGGTACGTACAATCAGTGTGAGCTCATTTCCGTAAATAATTGTGCTGAGAAAGAATTCTCGTTTGATGTAAAAGATGTTGTGTTGATTCCAACGAATGGTAATTATAACTAAAAACAATAATGGGAATGGATCTCGTGGTTGAACCTTTCCTCCACAATGGCGGTTCTCATTGTGTTTGTATTGTTGACATATTATTTTTTTTTAAAATAAAAACCCACATAACGTTTGACCATTCATTTTATTAAAACGTTTATTTTTTGAGTATTGCAAAATTTCATCTCTTACGTTTCTTCCTTCATATTTACGATGATCAACAATGCTGGCCACACAATATCGTCTGGTGATGGGTGTCCAGGGACAAACGAATTGTTAGTAGCCATCCACTAATTGTTAGTAGTCATCAACACTTAATTGATAATGAGGTATAGTTAAAACATTACATAGACTATTGTCCGTAACAATTAATAAGGATGTTTTTAAAAGGGTTAGTGTATTGGTTGAAACCATCTTGGCAATTCAACTATTCCATGGAGTCACAACGCGGTTATATATGTAGAGTAAGAAAAGAATGGGTCCCAGGTCGAATCCTTGAAGGACACCATTAATAGTACTCTGATTCAATGGCATTTATCACCACTCTGTGCCTCCTAGTTAGGAGCTATTTATTCCTCCGGGATGATACTCTACCATTGATGCCTAGGCTATAAGTGTGCTAGCTTAAGGTTGATGGGGAACTTTATCACACGCTTATTAAAAGTCTTAGTAAATATTGGTCTCTAATTTTCCTCTTCATCACCGTTGGTTAATCTGATTATTCCCGGAAGTCCAGCTTCCTCGTCAGTAAATATTTAGGCAAAGTACGCATTACGAAAATCGTGTCCCGAAATGACATCATTGGCAACATCCAAAAGAGCATGCGTGGTTTCTTTAATTGGTAGTTTTTACCTTACATATCTGTAAAATGATTTTGGGTTTGTTGTCTATGAATTGCTATACCAGCCTCAAGTGCGGTTTCCCTTATCCGTTTTCAGTTTAACTAATAGTTGCTGTTTTTGAAATAATACTATGTCATGGTAGTGTTTTGTTCTACTAGACTCTTGCCAGAGCCTAATATTGTTAGTGCATATCGTTCATCATATTGGCATTGAGCTTCGTTTATTGATACTACGTTTTCTGAATGGTATTCATTTCCTAGATGCAGCTGCTTCTATTTCTGTGAATACTTATAACTGATGGTGTACGCTAGAGCGCTTATGGTATACCATCCAGATACATGCTGATAATTGCATTCATTCTGGACCTGTTCGAAAAATGTCGTGGGTCTACTAAAAGGTCATGCTTGTTATTATGGAGAGTTAAAATTACCAACAATCACAAACTGTCTATCTTCGGTTGAGATATTTATCGGGATAACAATCTTAAATAATCAAAGCCGATTTTACACCATATATGCGATGCTAAGTTAGATCACTCATCAAGTGTTTCATGTGATATGCCCCTAATTATTTTAGCACTATCTCTTCTATCCTTAGTCTCATGTCTGTCTTTAATCAAGAGCCGATTGCAGTGTGTCCAATATTCTCGTGTGCCAAGCTCTCAGTTAAAGTAGCTACGTCTGGTGAACAGCCTCATGGCTTCGATAACGATAATGAAATGAATCTGATTGGTAACTTCGAATCAATGTATGGTGTTTATATAATTCTGTTTATCATTTGTGACTCTATTCAATATAACAAAATCGATGTTTATAATGCATTTCTTCATTTCCACATATTTGCCGAGCAAATTTAAAATTTATCAATGCCAATTGCAGCGTGTTATGTATCAAGTATCGTGTATTTTCAACAACAAAGGTATTGTAGTTCAATCGTAAAAGACAACAAATGATAACATTATAAATGTTTGCTTATTTCCATCCGAATGATAGTTTATATGTCATTAACTATTTACGTAGTCAATTACACAAGTTTCGATAATACATTCTTTCACATCTACGTACTATTCGGGGTGCAGACGATCCAAACATTCAGACAGATTTAAGAAAGATTGAAAGCCTTTTATTGGAAACAAAGTCTCATTACAATTTACATCCTTTCGGATCAAAAGTACAAAGTAATTGTATGGGCCATGATTTAGCTTGTAAACATTGCATGCAGTCTCCAACAAATCTTTATTGAGACATACAGCATTGAAACTTGGATGCTGTGTCACACATTTAATTACTGGTAAATTTTCTATTTTACCATCACTTTCTTCCGCCTCGCACGATTGGCCTGTCTGACCAGCCTCCTCAATGGCACCTGAACCCTGCAAAATATATGCCAAACTAATATCCACCGGAGTACATAAGTTAGTTGGTTTAAACTAGGCAATGCACTCGCCCTGGTGTTTTGATAATCTTCTACAGCGCGGATTTGAGAGATCGAAAGTAGTAAACAGCGCGGACGCTGTCAGAGGCGAAGTATCTTTGCTTAGGATTAAAGCGCTAGGTCAAAGGTGCTTGAATTAGTAAGATCGATGAGAATTGCCAAATATTCAAAGATAGCATAGTTACTTAAAATGATTTTAACTGCAATAGGTCTCACCAATTAATGTTTTAAAGACGATCTATGTTCCGATTATCGCTCCTCGGAACACGAGAATCTGTCCTTTTACTGTCAGCTTCGCTTGCGCTATTTTCGGACACATATGGATCGAATTACCAATACCAGCTACATTCTCTTGGTGTGAATGCTACAGCATTTGAGACTCTTTCACACAAAAACCCATCACCAAATCGTCAAACCTAAATACATAGTTCTCATGAACTCCAACACTCACCATTGCTTACCCTCAAAACTGCGGACCTGTCAGCGACGAGTTCATTTAGATGCCGGGCCGAAAATTTGGAAAACGACGGCGGGTGCCGAATAAACGACTTTATTGTTCAATTTACATAATGTTCTGGTGAATTGTTCGAAAATTTAACCACGCTAATCGAATATATGAAACTTTATCTTTAATTCGGTTTCGTTCAAAAAATATGGACAATTGATGCCATTGGCACTTTATATGGAAAAATGTTGTTCGACAACACATTCTATGGAAATGTAGGATTTATTTGAAAGAACTTATTATACCGTTCGTACACCGTTTTGCGTCATGAAAATCTTTGATTCTGGCAATTTGCTCTACGAATTTTATTGCTATGTTGCCATTTAGAGATATATTTTTTACTTTTTTTTGTATATGGTATTATTTGGATAGGTCACAAAATTTATCACATATTTGTGACAATAAAATTGACCTGAATTACGAAATGGCCGCAACATAGTCTGGTTGTAATGCTTTTGTTATGATGCAGCTGGGCATCGAACACACCATATAGTTATTTATTCCATGATGGTTCAGTCGAAAAGTGTCGAGCGGTCTTTGGCCAGCCACCACCTTGGTGCTGCACATCCGTTCCATCCACGCGATGGCAATACTGCGCAATTCCTTTATGCAAGTTCATCAGTGGATATATTCAAAATCATACGCCAGCATGTAACATCTAGTTTGGTGTCCTGCATATGCAATTTAATCGCAATTAGATCATCAGGACAACGCGTCATCAGGAGTTTAGAATATTCAGGCTGCATGAGCATTTCAAATAGTGGACATATGCATATTTCATTCTGGCCAGAGTGGTACACTGATAATTAGAGACTTTAAAGTGCATACGCAACTGTTGAGTTTTTAAATTTTATTTTCAAATTAAATCCAACCCATATTCCATTTCAATTGAATAGTTGAACTACAGAAAATTCAAATCACCGATATAGATTATTGCGATCTATCAGAGACAACAATAACAAATCGTTTTTTGTGTTGTCAATTCCTTTTTCGTTCGTGGCTTATATAATGCATTGAAATCATATCGGATAAAGTTTACCAGCTGTACAGGTACGATGACAGCAGATTAGAAATAATGGTTTGCTGGCCAGTACTATTTTCACACACCTCATTGATACACATAATGGACAGTTCTCTTGCTTCTTAATTTATGTACATAATGTGAGATGAACAATTGAGGCAACTCTAATCAAGAAAGACATTGTCTATGTTTGAGCAGTCGTCAACAAAGGTTGCGCGCGCCTTTGTCGTCCTCAAATGGCCATGAACGGAGATCTCTTTGTCTATGTACCTTTGGGTGTCATTTATCCTACCGACATTGAAATGAGCTAATACAAGTTGCTTGTTTCAGCGTCACGTTATGGTTACAACCGTCCATAATGTTTCTATGATTTCAGACAAAAATTCATCCGCTTAACACTAAGACACCAATTTACATCCTACCCATTCAGAACGATCAAGGTAAACAGTTTATGAGCGTTTGATTCTCTGTGTAGACATCACCGAATGCCAAATGGCATATTTCTGCAAAGCATGCAAATTGTGCAAATTATTTTCGGTCAATATTGGTTCTAGGAAAATGCTCTCAATGTGTATTCACTGTTGAAGATATCTGAATACCAGGTTTCTTTCATCATATACAATTTTGTGCATTAAATGATGCGGATGGAAATCAAATATGCATAAGCAGATTTATATCCAGCACAGACTTTTTTGTCTTTTTGTCGGCACATGAAGATAAATCCAACCTAGAATTATGATATTTAAATTTCGATATCGGCTTAAGCTGGTCCAGTTTGATGTCTTAACTCGAGTGACGGTCGAAAATGCATCGGTTATGAATGCAAATAGCAAATATGACTTTACATCAGATTCCCTACAAACTCCCTACAATTTCCGTGTTCCTCCTACAGCAGATTCTCCGCGAAACCCGATCCTTCTCTTGATCGTCCAGTTCATATCATAGTAAATTGTGTCAGTAAGCAGCAGATCGTCACAGCCAACTAACCAACTGCAGTGTACAATTAAGTAGCAATTTACTTCTATTTTTTTCTTAGAACACAGAATATGCGTTTCTCTTAGCGTATTATCCTCAAACACACGTTAAGAGAAGAACAATTTTCCTACCCAGGCATTGCGCAAGGAAATAATTGTTAGGGAAACAGCGATAAATGACGTCTGTTTAGATTTGCATTAATTACTGATCTGATTTTGCATTCAATGACATTGACAACTTGTGTGGGTAATGTCATGTTAGTGATGGGCGTACGCCCTTTACTTAACGTGTAATTAGCCTGGTTTTATTTTTTTTAAATGGAAGTTTCACTCAGCTTCATGGTATGGTTTCTATATTTCCTTCCCTAACATCTCTAACAAGCTGTGAATGATCAATTATTGACATATATTAACGTCCATCGTTTGAATCTAAACACAATGTTATCTTCGATTTTGTATATTTGTGACACAATTGGATTACTACCTGATATCATATTAGTCCACTATAGGATGTTTTTACTTTGCTCGCAATTTTCCGTTACACCAAATAGATTAGGACTTGATCCAAAAAGGAACAGACAATTCTCTTAATATTCCACAGTAACCAGCAAGTGTTATGCGTGTCCTCTTAACACCATATTCCAAAATACTCTCAGCTGATATGTTATTTACAAGGACTTACAGTATCAGAAAAATGATTCAAAACTGATTAGTGATATGATAGTGTGTTAAAATAGAAGATTTGTTGACACATGTATTGGACGTTTGAGTACAATTGCTTAATTATTATCTACTAGCAGATAATATGACATAATGGCAGAATGCTATGTCATTTCATAAAAGATACCAGCCAAAACGAGTTCTTACTGTTGACAACAGCATTGTAATGATCTTCTTCCATGTGGATCTGATCTTAGAATGCCTTCTTGTGTTTGAACGGTCATTTTAGCAACATCTATTCAGCGTATATTTAGTGCGTGTGGTAATTTTGGATTTTTATCACATTAATTTTCGCACACATGCATTCATCATTGGAGCACATTTATGCTATATTCATGACCTTGCGCCGGTTTCCATTTATTTTTCATGAAAATAAGCATGTTTTGTTCCAAATTTGCTGCTATTTACTTAACAGAGTTCTTTTTTGCTCGGATGCTTGGCAGAATAGTATATATATTTAACCTTCTTGACTCTCGCACCAGAGATAAGGAGCTGTAGGTTGCGTTATGGCATCGTTAGGACATATGTAGCGAGATCATTTAGTTTTGTAAATTATTTCATTTTTGATATGGGTGTAGGGGTATCGATCTAATCAAGTCTTGGTTTTAGTTAGATCTCCATTGGTACTAGCTTGTTGCTTCTTGGTGCAAGCATGAACGAATTAACAACAATCAATTCTATTCTTAACATATATTATTGCATTTTTATGTTGCAACTTCTTGGCTTGTGGCATGAATGATTGACACTAGTCTGAAAGCTAGCAACATCCGGTCAGAGTGTATCAATTTCATAGATTACCCACCCAGACTCTTCTCATAACTTATTGTGCCCCTAACCTTGCTGAAGATTTGTCGATCCCCTGGAGCACCCCTTGTTTGCATCCCATAAACGCCGTCTTAGTACTCATATAATAAGTTTTTGTGGTTTCTGAAGATCCGTGTTAGATGCTTACTAAAAAATTAACCCGTGTTGTAATTAAAGCTCTCCTACGCGTTTGTTTTGGGCTGACGGTTTGACTACTATTGTCCACCTACTTATAACAAGCTAGAAAGGCTTATTTAAGTTTCTTCTCTCTCTCTGGTAGCTAATAAAGGTTTGACGGATTTAGCTTTTTTGCCCTTATATGGCCAATTCATTCTTCCAATTGATATACATGGGAAATGTGCTTGGTGCAAATGTATTGCTTATTATCTGAAAGAAAATATTGTGGAATACCTGCTAGCAGCTTCAACTCCTTCCTTACAACGCAATTCAAAGGTTTTCTTCCAATTGATATACATGGGAAATGTGCTTGGTGCAAATGTATTGCTTATTATCTGAAAGAAAATATTGTGGAATACCTGCTAGCAGCTTCAACTCCTTCCTTACAACGCAATTCAAAGGTTTTTGTTATGTTTCGCCAGCTTATCTCTATGTCAACATTAAGTGGCATATTTGCATGGCATTGGAAAAACCAACGCTACACCACTGTCATGGTCTAAGACGACATACTCTTTGATTTTCAGCTCTCTACAAAAAGCAAAGGATGCTTAACACAGCAACTAAATTTTGGCTGGCCTGTGGTCCTAAATTGTGCAAAATGTGCTTCCCTTTGGGTGTTCATGTCAACTCTGACAAGTCAAGCTCCATCTTCATAATGTATGGCTATCCTGTGTTAAGGGACAAGTCACCAACTTCGTTTTGATCAATTTATATTTAGCCTCATGTTGTCATGAATACCTGCCGTCAATGTCGAACACTCGGACAAGCTTGTCAAATCCCAAAACCCCCCTTTTGCTCGCAAATTCATCTCTTCTTTGCAAGACCACTTGGTTGATGTATTGAATGAATAGTTATATGATATATATTATAGATATGTTCAATCTATAACCAGTCTTACAAACAGCATTTTAGTAGCTCGGATAATGCTTTAAAAAACGTGATATCAGCCGCATAGTCGTGTTACATATGACACGATGAAGCGTTAATCAGTCTTTTCTCAATTTTCCAATGACCACAGGATACACATTCATCACGACAAAACTCTTGGGTTCCCACTTATGGGACCAACACTCAAAGATGGTCGCCGTGAAGCTTAACAGGAATTACAACGTGCAGCCCGATTTGTTAGTAGTTACTTTCGCATCACTGGCAGCGTATTTGGCATGATCGGAATGCTGAGGACGGAAAACTGACAACCCGACGGACAGGTCAGCGCCTAACACAAGTACATAATATAGTACAAAAAGAGGGGGACAATCCTTAAAAAAGCCTTAAGAATTCTACCATGCATCCATCTGGAAAAAGTAGTATAAATATATATATATATATATAGCTATATATATATATATATATATATATATATATATATATAGATATATATATATATATATATATATATAGATATATATATATATATATATATATATATATCTCTATATATATATATATCTATATCTATATATATATATATATATATATATATATATATATATATATATATCTTATTTATGCATATATACATATATATATATATTTATTTGAAAAAATATATATATATATATAAATATATATTTATATATGTATCAATATATATATATGTATGTATTAATATATATATATATATTTATATATATATATAATATATATATATATATATATATTTATATATATAAATATATATATATATATATATATATATACAGCATAATGTTTTATAGTTTTATTTCTCAAGCTGCAGCAGTCAAACCCCCTTAACGCGTATAAATGATGTTAACGTCATGAAAATCATTGCTTTTATGTAACATCAGCATATTGCAATATGTTATTGACTTGTTAATCATTACGTTTATGAGACATAATTTCTACTTTTGCATTTGGTTTTATAAAGATGGATAAATAATATTGATAATATTTCCAATAATACTACTGAACTGTATTACAAACTGGCTAAAACATCGTTTAATGTCTATGCGGGTTTTATAATGATGCAGCTGGACTTCGAGTACACCACATAGTCATCCAATCCAGATCAATCGTTTCGGATGGCATTGCTTCCAAAAAAATATAATATTACAATGCCTAAAGGGCTCTACAAACATTGTCGCTCTCCAATAAGGTTAATAAATGCCCCAACAGATTAACCGAGACATCACTGTTATTACTAACCATTTCGATCATCATTGCGTATTCCGCTGACCCGATTGGTGGCAAAACGCCTCTAGTTAATGATATGTAAATGAATGACAAATATTTTTTCCAAATGCCTTGCGAATTGTTATGACGGAAACTTGGACATCTGACACCTTTTCGTTTTAAATCATGATAGATTACGCGTTTACTATTATCGATGGTAATGAAACAATACATTACATTAAAAATGCAGACCCATGCCTTTTGTTCATTTGTTAATGACTCTTTTTTAATAACAATTTGCTAGATGTTGAAAGCCATATCATTATATACATTTATGTGGGATAAATATCTAAGATAAGCAATATTGCGTCCCAACGAAGAAAGGTCACCAGAGCAAGCATGGCTCATCACCTACTGAACTAGTGCATTTTTACTTTGATAAATTAGGACAATCATTTTCAACGTTTTATGCCTAAAGAAACTTATGTGTAGCTAGCCCATTAATGGCCTTAGTACCCAAGTAAGAAGAAAACGGGAGATTGAGTATTCTCCTAAAAGCCATATTCCATTGAACACATGTTATCCTATATCCACCAGATTTATTTGTCCCTAACTCTGAGCCCGAGAGACTGTTGTTATAGGAATTTTACAATTTACTCAATGTTTTGTTGTGCATCTCGCCAAAGTTACCAATCACTTTGTTTAATGCTACATCAAACATAGAACATGTGGGTGTACATTCACTACAATCAGCAAACTTGTTATCAATATCGCTCCTCAAATGATCAATAGTTATGGCCAATTCAATAGTCGAACCATACAATGTTCCCTGAACTTATTCATTTTCAATGCTGCAAACAATGGCAGTTTCAAGGAAACAGAATGTGATTGACATATAAACGTAAATACATTATTGAATGCTATTGCTTATTCAGGTAATTGCAGAATTACGCTGTATGCTTATATTTTATCAGGTGGTTAATGGTGAGTCATAGCGCGTAGGATGTGCGCATGCAAATAATGCAGTATATCATACGTAAAACATATGAAATGACTAATCGCATTGACTATTTACCATGAAAAGCGAAATAATGTCATATATCTTGGGCAAACTGCCCGAATACATTGCATTTCAGCCAATTGGTTAATCGCTATTCCACAGTTTTAATGTCGTTAGTGTGTCCTAGAGTTCGTTAAATATTGCCGTTGCAAATAATTGCCTACATAACATGTTTAAACCAAACTCTTACACTTCCATTCAACAGCTGACATCAGATTGCTTTGTGCACATTTGTAATAATACAGATCTCAAATATGGAAAGAATACTGACAGAAAATAAAGTAAAATGCAATGAAGGACCGGTGATTGGCAACTATTATCAATGAGAATTTCGGTCCATACTTCCAAAGAACCAAAGCTTATCAGCTGTATCCGGTCAATGGCACTTACCAACGCATGAGTGCTACTTAGTGAGCAAAATAATTTGTTTCCTGATTTATGTAAAGGATTTCACGCCGCACTTCTAAAAAGCAAAAACTTATCATCTTTGTTTGGTCGAGGACTCTTGCGAAAAGAGAAACAGCTGAGTGCTACTTACTGGTCAGTAAGTGAGCAAAAATATAACTTTTTGCTCATTGATGTTAAGGTCAAATGAACCTGGTTGGACAATTGCTCATTTTTGCAGCGCTGTGGATCTATCATTCTTGCCTCTAACCGCTTTAATGAATTGTCGTCATATTATTTCCGATGCTTTTAAAGTTAGTGCAAAAAGGCTTTGCGACAGCTATTTAGGATAATGGTTTGTCAAGAAGATCTGATGCACAACCTGAGGGTGTTTGTTACATATGTGACGTTGGGATCGTTTCCATATGTCACAGAACAATTGTTATATTAACATATATTTGCATAATATACCCAGCTTAAAGCACGTGTAGGAATATGATGGAACCAGCACAATATAACATCATTCATAAATGCCGAAATGCCCGTTACTAATGGTCAATGAATTATAGTAATCCGCTTTAAATGCTGTCGTAATTGTGAATGTGCACTGGGGCTTTCGCCTTCACTCTTGTGAAATGTTAAAATCTTCTTAAAGGTTCGTTAATTGAATAAGATGGTCAGTGAATAATTATTAGTCATGCCAAAGTCGCGATAAACACTGTTTGTAGTAGATTGGCAGCACCGTAACGATTGTAGGCTACGAGAGGATACGTTAGCATGGAATGCTATTTAGTTATTATTCGTGCCATTGTATCACTACATAAAATATATGCAACCGGACAGAAATTTATATGTTCGTATGACGCTTCAATTGGCAGGGGTCTCAGCAAAACACGGTATATAACTTCTATAACAGAAAAATTGTAAACAAATTCTTGCATGAGAGTCATTGTAATCGCAGAAGCTCATAAAAGGGCGAAAGCGAATTGTTCATAAAATAGTCGTTACCTATGAAGAGCAATTAATCTAATGACGTGAAAATTGCTATTGCGTCGTTCGCAGACTTGGTGTGTTTAATGCACTACATGGCCTATTGCCCGTGATATATTATTCATCCCTGCGATGTGATTATCAAGAATGTTCGCATGCGTACTACTGACCGAAGCAGATCAGAGTATTGGTTCCTGAAATCGAAGTTGCAGATGCTCAAACATCCTAGCGGTAATTTTATTCGACATACCACCAGATTGCGTTCTAGGTTCCCTGACTTGGAATGCGCCGGCGATTGAAGCAAAACGAAAACATACTATTATCCTTTTTTGCGAATGAATGCCGGTGTGTTTGCGGGCCGAATTCGTTGGAGACTGAAGATGATGATTAGACACTAGACGGACATTGTTTAAGTTTTTGCATGTGAGTGTTTGCGTGTATGTGTCTGTCTGTCTGAATCTTCAACGCAAAATCGTATTGCTATCGTGTTTGTCGTAAATCAACTCTTACCTAACATTTGACAAATATTCTATCAATATCAACATAACCAGTTGATCTAGCTGATTTTAGTGTATTTCACAAATAGGGTATTACTAGAAACATCGCTATTTTTGCTGCAACAACATAGGCTTATCGAGAGATTAGGTCGTGATGTCGTCCCATTAACAATTCCGTCATTGCATTAGTATGCTGATTTTTTTAATATCCTCCTATCAATGCGTTATTTGGCTTAAACTTTTCGCAAAAATTTTGCTTGATAAAACCCACACGCATCTGAGAAGTGTTAATATATATATAATATGCATATATATATATATATTATTATATATATAATATATATATTATATATATATAACAATTCCGTATATATATGCTGATTTTTTTAATATCCTCCTATCAATGCGTTATTTGGCTTAAACTTTTCGCAAAAATTTTGCTTGATAAAACCCACACGCATCTGAGAAGTGTTATAACACTATATATAAATATGCATATATATATATATATATATATATATATATATATATATATATATATATATATATATATATATATATATATATGTATTTATATAAACAAATATAAATATATGTTTATATGTATATACATATATGTTTTATATATAATAATATATATATATATATATACATATATATATATATATATAAATAATCTGTATGTATGAATGTTTGTACGTATATATATATGTAAATAAATATATATACATGTATGTATATATATATATGTATATATGTCCATATATAAACATGACTAAATATTTATATGTTTTATATATATATATGCTTATGCATATACCCATCTATATATAGATGTATATATATATATATATATATAATATATAGTTTTATATATATATATACCCTATATAAATTTATATATGCACATATTACTATATATACATGTATATGCACACATATATATATATATATATATATATATATATATATATATATATATATATATATATATATATATATATATATATATATATATATGAATAAAAATGAATATGCGTATGGATATAGATATATTTTTTGATTCCTCCCTCTACTTAGACGAAAACAAAAAAAGCTAGTCGTTTCTTGTCTGTTGCATCGATCACACAGTCTGATGCAAACTAAAGTCAATATGCCTATATTATATCTATATTTAAATGGAAAGATTGCGCAACGAATTTAGCTTCAGCAGTTGCGTAACCTCAGAACCAGTCTATAAATCGAGCATAATAGACTTGCTAACAAAACACACATACACTTTCCTGATAATCAGATGAGCGTTCGATTGTCGCCTCAGACGTGTAAGTTGTGTATGTATATGAAAACCATATATACATACTTACACATATAAATCTATTTTAATATATAAAAAAGTATATTTGTATGTATACACATACATATATGTTTATTAATATATGCTTATATACATAGAATACATATAGATATATATATATAGATATATATCTATACATATACATAAACATATATATATACATATATATATATATATATATATATATATATATATATATATATATATATATATATATATATATATATATATATATATAAATATATAAATATAAAATATATATTCATAGAGATGCGTATATTTATATATTTGTATATAAATGAATGTTTATATGTATATATATATGTAAATATATATATATATATGTATTATATATATACATATATATGTGTACTTGTATATGTATATATACATATATATGAATATATATTTTTACATTTATATAAAACATATATATATATATATACATAATTATATATATTTACATATATATAGATATATAAATATAAATATATATGTTTATATAAATGTATATATATATGTGTATACATATATATTTATATATATATATCTATATATATGAATATATATATACAAATATAAATTTATATATCTATATGTGTATTAAAATATGTATATATATATACTCATTTAATATGCATGTAATTAAATTGGTTTTATGGTGCTGATCATGTGTTACTTTTAGCGATTGATATGCTGGCTTCATATTTCGGTAGTTTAGCATTGTATGTAATCATAGCGTTAGCTTATGTCATAATGTTTGGCGGTCTCCACGGCCTTATCTTGTACATGCGATCCGTTGCTTATCGGCTTGCCGCCCTGCTAGGATGTCACATGATTCTAATTACTGCAGTTGTCGATTGGGGCGATCGTCGCTTCCTTTCTTCTTGTGACAGTCGCCATCATAGCTCGCAAGATTTTTCACTTCCTATCCCACCCACCCTCTGTTTTAATTCGTGTTGTAGTATTTTTTAATGTAATACCTTTTTCTTGTAGTGGTGGCTGTCTTCTCTCCCACCTTTGCTGTGTACGATGTATGTTATTCACCTTATTACATATACATGCACCTGGCTCATAATAAATGAGCCCATTTGTCATCTCTATAAGTCTTGTCTCTCACAGCAACCTAGCTGCAAGGTTTTTGATTACTCTCTAAAACTTATCATTTTATTTTAGTACTATATGACCACCAAACGTAAAAATATATATAATTATATATATATATTTATTTATATGATTTGCTTCGTTTACGACATTTTGATACGTTTATATGCATGTATATGCATTCATATATTTTTATATATATCTAAATAAATGTATAAATAAATATATATATATATATATATATATATATATATATATATATGTAGATATATATGTATATATGCATATATATAAATCATATATATATATATGTATTATTTATATACATATATATGTATGTGTACATGTATATGTATATATATACATATATATGAATATATATACATATGCTTTTATATAAATATATATGTATACATAATTATATATATTTATATACATATATATATATATGAATATATATATAGATATGTTTATATAAATGAATATATATATATTTGTAATCACATATATATTTATATATATGTATATACATATGAATATATATATATATATATATATATATATTATATATATAAATATATTAATACGTATATATTTATAT
This sequence comes from Urechis unicinctus, assembly GCA_034190875.2. Taxonomy (NCBI): domain Eukaryota; kingdom Metazoa; phylum Annelida; class Polychaeta; order Xenopneusta; family Urechidae; genus Urechis; species Urechis unicinctus. The sequence continues at coordinate 41,021,356 of CM067356.1, read as the reverse complement.
GTATATTTGTATGTATACATATATATTTACATATGCATGTATACTCATGTAGACGGGAAGCTGTAGCTGTATATAAGGCTACATGGTTTATCTCATTTACATCGTTTTGATACATGTTCGTGTATTTTCCTATTTATTACTATTTATTGATGGTGATGCGAATTGTCCGGCTATAGTGTATGATCGATGAGCACCAAACCGAATACTTCAGTATAATGATCCTAGATGACCCAGTTATTTCGGATTCGGATAGCAGCAGACTTGGGCTTGGACAGAGAAATATCTTCATTGATAATGTAACGAGCAATAAAGGGTGCCGGTTGACAGGGCGGGGATCTGCATGAATTCCCGTTTCCAATAAATGAGATTTTCAGGCAATTCGACGACCAACGGCTTATATTAATCATATGACTCATCGGAAACATTACAAATATCACGAAGTGAAGACTAACATTCCTGGCTTCTGGACATCATTTAGCTCGCTAGGTGGCGGCGACATTAAAAGGTTAGTGGATATCACATAATTCCGACAAGTTCAATACATAGCATTGATCAAGTGATTCGTTGAGGAGAAAGAGGTTGGTTTGTTTTAGATCCGTTGTGCTATCTCTGCTCATTGTTCCAATATTATTTGCTTGATTGTGGTAACATCGTACGTTAAGGCGCGTTTTGATCAGGAATGCTTGCTTGAGCCCCATGCTGGTTACATTCTCGGCCCAAGGACTTGTTATTACCCCGAATAAGTTGATAGCACCGATCACTAGAAGCAGTACTAATGTTATGCATTGGCAATAATCATGGAATGTAAGTGATGAAGAATTTTACAATTGATCATTGTATACAGGGTGTGATATGTGAATAATAACTAATAGCACAGTAGGCTCTACTAGATGGTTGTTTGAAAGCCATCAGCGGCGGTCAATTAGTTGCCTACAATATATCCGATATTTGGTGACCAGTGTGTATTGCCACATCGACCGTTTTCCAGCCACCCCACTTGATCGTTTCTTCTTACACGAGCCTTTACACCGTGATGTACTGTTAGTTAAGAATAAATCGTCAATAGCAACCTGATTGGACAAAACAATTTATTAACAGCCATTTATGATAGAGTAGCATTTGTTAACGGCACATCATTGATTACGTCTAGACATCTATCAGATGGCAGTGACAATACAATGTGTTAATCATACATTATGCCTGTGTTAGATTTAATTTTTTAATTTCTTTTCGTTTTTCATATTGAAATTATATACAACTATTCATAAGCTGGTTATACTGTCATTACATTTTAGTAAAGCCATACATCTAGTTAATTTGTTCCTGTCTTCCGAGAGAATATCATCTTGTTATACTACTCTCACTTATGATTGGTGATTTCACTAATCCTGACTTGGGTGAGGATCCCTGCTGCTACTGCCATCAAATAAACCGTGATTTTATAACCTGCATCACTTAACATTAGTTGGCATACGAATATGGAGTTGATTGAAGTGTGTTGCATCCGCCTGAGAACATATCAACCGTAACAGCTATACCTACGTTCTCATTTACTTACAATCATCGAATTAAATAGGATAGAAAAACAAAAATCCCCATTTCATTTGTAAATAGTGTGCGAGTGGTTTGACAACCACGCTCTATAAAATAAAACAAACTCTTGTTGTTTAGATTGTTTCATGTATCTTGACAAAAGGCACTATTATGCAATAATGCGTATGACGTAGGGATGTGCTTGACCTCCTGTGTCTATTAAGAATATCAATACATGTTGTATACATGGTCACAAAGTAGATAGTAATGTATTCCTTGAGTGATTGTCAAGCATTACGCATTAATACTATCATGACGTAGAAGTGAGAGTTATATCAGGCATAAATCAATCATTTGCATATTGCACTGAAACATCCTTTAATATCGGTTATTCATCAATAAGTTTATAAACCTCTCTATCATTTTTATTCTTCATCGGGTAAACCCTATGTAATTACGTCTTTTATGTTCGACACAAGGTAACCAGATTTCCCTTGCAAGCGAAGACACTCTATATGCGTTGGTCTTCGGGACAATGCGGAATAAGAATATAAAACAAAGTGATTTCTTATCAGTTCTTTGCACCATTTATCGTAACCAAGGTCCCGATAGGCATTTCGCCTTGTTGGATTCACAATGCACAATATGGTCCATCGCCACACATTGAGGCTGGATATGCAAAATGGAACGAGAATTGAATGGAAGATGGACGCTATGTACCTCACTATTCCTGCGATTTCTGTTTACTGGAACATTTGGCATCTCATTGCTATATGAAATTATTACATATCCATTATCATTATACGTAGCTACGGATGCCCCTCACTGAACACATATCCTCACTGAGGGTCTCTTTTGTGGTAGAATGTTGTGGCCGTTAACCGATGATGGTGTACCGGCAATGTAATGGAATCAAGCAAGGCAACTTATCTGATAATGGACATCCCCAGCTATGGACGTCAACCGATGATATATGACTTAAAGCTAAATTCAAGCTTTGTCAGAAACGCTTGTGTGTTTGAATTGAAATTAACTGATCGCTGAACAATACAGCCATGCAATCTTGCACCTGGGTCGTAATTAAGCGACTGGTTGGGGGCAACTGGTCAGTGGAAATGGAGGCACGTTCAGATCATACGTTATACAATTGTCATAATTATGATATGAGCAAGTCGAAATGGCTATAAATAAACGCACCAATCATTCTCGAGTGACAGCGCTTAACAAGGTCATTTGCGAATGAAGAATTTTATATATAAATTTTAAAAACGCGGTTAATTCTTCATTATTTTGAGCCACGACAGTTGCGTTAAATTATGTCACTGGGAATTGCCTCTATCACATAACCTATGTGACGTTCAGGTGACAAATTTAATAATCAGTCGTCTTTGCCCTATACACAAACTGTTGTTAGTTCATACGTTAGATTGTGAAATGTCTTCCATCACATATTTCATCTTGCTATGTGATGCACATGGCAATCAAATTAGAAGCTCATATATGATTTGTTTAAAAGTGATTTCTTGTGAAAGCGCATAGCGCAATCAATATTTGTGGAATTATATGCCTATCGAATAAATTTAGTATTCAGCAAACGCCAAGAACAAAATGAATGCAATCCACATGGAGGCAAGGTAGAGATTAACGTGTCCCGATATTGTTTTTCTAATTTAATCCAATATGTAAGCGCGTATTTATGTACAAACTGATAACACTTTGTCCTTCATGTCGAGAGAAAACGGCTAGTTTGTGTGTGCCATTGTAAGACTATAAGATGATGATTGAAAGTGAAGCTGCCCTGACACCGATAAACAAGAATCAAACATGCAATTATCGTGAGAACATAATGGACAAAAATGCAAGCATGTAATACCGAGATACCAGCAGTATAACGCCTCATGTATCCAGCATCTCAAAAGCTACGATGCACCAAAATGTAGCATATACGTTTAAATAGAGCATTATAGTCGTTTATCAGCCATTATTTGATTGTTTAAGCAGACTAGATAATGACTCGTAGGTAAGGGAAGTTTGGAGCTGGGGATCTGCTTTTACGATAACTTTTAGAACGTTATAAACGAAGCCCTGATTGTGAAGATTATCAGTTTACAAACGTTGTCTAGTTTAACAGCATATTCAAATCATGCGCACACATAATGGCGCATTGCCTGTGTTCATGCAATGATGTTATAAATACTATTGACAATATCTCAAATGGCGTCTTGATATATGTATATTTACCTACCTGAGAATAATACTTGCGTATAACTGTAGCACATTAGCCGCACAAATTAGCTTATCTTAATTTCACTGTTCCACTTTTCAACATATGACAACAGACACAAATAACTCTGCTGGCCACTGGACACCTATGCAAAGTCAAAATCATGTGTCCCTACAAGTTAAAATCATATCAATAACTGCACTGGCCTTGCTGAATTCCCCAAAGGCTCAGGAAAATATGGTCTCTGCCGTTAGTAGAATAAATTTGTTCGACTCATAAAATGTTATATTTACATCTAATCCTGGCCCTCTAAATAGACACTGCGTCAAAATTAATATATGCTTTTATTGGATTTGGAGCCGAAAAGAAACAAGCTCTAAATATTCGGTCTGCTTACCGATTGGGCGTTCCTTAGTTTAAAGTTGGGCCAAAAACAATGCATGAGCAGAGCAATTTCCAATGGGCTGCGCTACGAACTCTTAATTATGCTTGAAATCCAAATTACCATGCGCATTTGTAATGAGCAACACAAGTTTCAAATGGCATCCCAAAAACTCTTAATCATGCTTAATATATCAATAAACCTTTTTAATCACTTATGTGTCACTTGGCGCAAATGCATCCGCCATATATGGAAATTACACCCTAGAACAAGATCAATGTATATTCCTTTTTTTTTAGCTGTTGCGATGTATGAAATTTTTCTTAAATAGTCTTAATAGCACGAATGATCTTGTATCGGCGGTTAGCCGATTATGTGCCTTTAGTAATTCGAATGTCGCAAATAATATAAGATATATTATGAGTATCGTTATTCTAAATACTGCTACGATTTACGACCAGACCATTACTTTTACTGATATTTCAAGCAAGATTTTTCTACCGAACATTGATCAAGAAAGATTGAACTTTGTTAACTCAATACAAGAACTTTGTAGGCCCTTGAATGTGAATATATTCCCAGTTTTTCTCAAGACGATATCAATGTTCTACTTAATTTTATTTGCACATTATGATGGCACCCCACGCTTTGTTAAATAATTGCACCTGAACTTGATCGTCATAAAATATCTGTACCACGAGTGCGAAATAAATGCTATTATTATTATAGCTAATAGACATAATACGACGCATGCCCTGTTGATGCAATAATATTCCATTATAACTTTTGACACTATTCTAAAACTGTGTTTACCCATTGCCTTACGCTTAGGCCTATGTTTACCATTGGGCTTACTGGTTCCATGGCTGTGATATTATCATTGTTAGTCCTGCATTTAAAATCAAACGGCATAAAAATAACCAGTTATGGTCATATAAAACCTGATCGCTAGGGAGAACTATGTATATACTACTATAACAAACGATATCAACTGAAATAATAGAAAATAAAAGAAATAACACACATGATACGAGTTATTAGCGTATATATCTATGAATTAGAACTAAAGATTAGGAGGACAGATAAGTTTGCCTGTCTGTTAGCTTCATTGTTTGAGAACAAAAATGAGCATACGAAAGAGCTTCCACAATTAAGCGTTATGACTAACCAGGGAGACACCTCCATTGACAAATATATTTTGTCACTCAATCAAGAAGTAACACCAGGTTGTAATGCACTACCATTTGTTCGTTCCTATAACATATTTTATGATTGGCATAGCCAATGGAAATTTGATTGAGTAAACAATATTATGTATACATAGGTAGCGCATTGCAAGCATAATTGCCCAACAGGACAATGTTTGCTCCTCAAGAATCTGATGTTGACCTAAGAGTTATATCCAATATCTGTTGCTTGTGAAAATATAATTCTTCGTATTAAACTTCTGATATTTGCCTTCACTTGTACGAATTTGTCTGAAATATATCTTCACCATTGTGACTCTTTATGTTAACCCGGACGCTAAGTGATTGCGCTTAAAATTTATACCACGTAATCAATGATATCGAGCAGCTTCAAAGAATATATTGTAAGAACGCTGAATTATATATTGATTGTTACTTCAACAATAAATATTACATTTGACTCTGTCATTGCAAATGTCGATACGTATATTCAACTTTCGCGATGGTACGTGAATTCATTTTCGTTGGAAATAAACGACGGCTTGGACAGAGAAATATCTTCATTGATAATGTAACGAGCAATAAAGGGTGCCGGTTGACAGGGCGGGGATCTGCATGAATTCCCGTTTCCAATAAATGAGATTTTCAGGCAATTCGACGACCAACGGCTTATATTAATCATATGACTCATCGGAAACATTACAAATATCACGAAGTGAAGACTAACATTCCTGGCTTCTGGACATCATTTAGCTCGCTAGGTTGTAGCGGCGACATTTAAAAGGTTAGTGGATATCACATAATTCCGACAAGTTCAATACATAGCATTGATCAAGTGATTCGTTGAGGAGAAAGAGGTTGGTTTGTTTTTAGATCCGTTGTGCTATCTCTGCTCATTGTTCCAATATTATTTGCTTGATTGTGGTAACATCGTACGTTAAGGCGCGTTTTGATCAGGAATGCTTGCTTGAGCCCCATGCTGGTTACATTCTCGGCCCAAGGACTTGTTATTACCCCGAATAAGTTGATAGCACCGATCACTAGAAGCAGTACTAATGTTATGCATTGGCAATAATCATGGAATGTAAGTGATGAAGAATTTTACAATTTTGATCATTGTATACAGGGTGTGATATGTGAATAATAACTAATAGCACAGTAGGCTCTACTAGATGGTTGTTTGAAAGCCATCAGCGGCGGTCAATTAGTTGCCTACAATATATCCGATATTTGGTGACCAGTGTGTATTGCCACATCGACCGTTTTCCAGCCACCCCACTTGATCGTTTCTTCTTACACGAGCCTTTACACCGTGATGTACTGTTAGTTAAGAATAAATCGTCAATAGCAACCTGATTGGACAAAACAATTTATTAACTGATAGCTACCTGATTGGCCATTTATAAACAGATAGAGTAGCATTTGTTAACGGCACATCATTGATTACGTCTAGACATCTATCAGATGGGCAGTGACAATACAATGTGTTAATCATACATTATGCCTGTGTTAGATTTAATTTTTTAATTTCTTTTCGTTTTTCATATTGAAATTATATACAACTATTCATAAGCTGGTTATACTGTCATTACATTTTAGTAAAGCCATACATCTAGTTAATTTGTTCCTGTCTTCCGAGAGAATATCATCTTGTTATACTACTCTCACTTATGATTGGTGATTTCACTAATCCTGACTTGGGTGAGGATCCCTGCTGCTACTGCCATCAAATAAACCGTGATTTTATAACCTGCATCACTTAACATTAGTTGGCATACGAATATGGAGTTGATTGAAGTGTGTTGCATCCGCCTGAGAACATATCAACCGTAACAGCTATACCTACGTTCTCATTTACTTACAATCATCGAATTAAATAGGATAGAAAAACAAAAATCCCCATTTCATTTGTAAATAGTGTGCGAGTGGTTTGACAACCACGCTCTATAAAATAAAACAAACTCTTGTTGTTTAGATTGTTTCATGTATCTTGACAAAAGGCACTATTATGCAATAATGCGTATGACGTAGGGATGTGCTTGACCTCCTGTGTCTATTAAGAATATCAATACATGTTGTATACATGGTCACAAAGTAGATAGTAATGTATTCCTTGAGTGATTGTCAAGCATTACGCATTAATACTATCATGACGTAGAAGTGATGAGTTATATCAGGCATAAATCAATCATTTGCATATTGCACTGAAACATCCTTTAATATCGGTTATTCATCAATAAGTTTATAAAACCTCTCTATCATTTTTATTCTTCATCGGGTAAACCCTATGTAATTACGTCTTTTATGTTCGACACAAGGTAACCAGATTTCCCTTGCAAGCGAAGACACTCTATATGCGTTGGTCTTCGGGACAATGCGGAATAAGAATATAAAACAAAGTGATTTCTTATCAGTTCTTTGCACCATTTATCGTAACCAAGGTCCCGATTTACGACTTTTGCATTTCGCCTTGTTGGATTCACAATGCACAATATGGTCCATCGCCACATATTGAGGCTGGGTACGCAAAATGAAACGAGAATTGAATGGAAGATGGACGTTATGTCCCTCATTATTCCTGCGATTTCAGTTTACTGGAACATTTGGCATCTCATTGCTATATGAAATTATTACATATCCATTATCATTATACGTAGCTACGGATGCCCCTCACTGAACACATATCCTAACTGAGGGTCTCTTTTGTGGTAGAATGTTGTGGCCGTTAACCGATGATGGTGTACCGGCAATGTAATGGAATCAAGCAAGGCAACTTATCTGATAATGGACATCCCCAGCTATGGACGTCAACCGATGATATATGACTTAAAGCTAAATTCAAGCTTTGTCAGAAACGCTTGTGTGTTTGAATTGAAATTAACTGATCGCTGAACAATACAGCCATGCAATCTTGCACCTGGGTCGTAATTAAGCGACTGGTTGGGGCAACTGGTCAGTGGAAATGGAGGCACGTTCAGATCATACTTTATACAATTGTCATAATTATGATATGAGCAAGTCGAAATGGCACCAACCATTCTCGAGTGACAGCGCTTAACAAGGTCATTTGCGAATGAAGAATTTTATATATAAATTTTAAAAAAACGCGGTTAACTCTTCATTATTTTGAGCCACGACAGTTGCGTTAAATTATGTCACTGGGAATTGCCTCCATCACATAACCTATGTGACGTTCAGGTGACAAATTTAATAATCAGTCGTCTTTGCCCTATACACAAACTGTTGTTAGTTCATACGTTAGATTGTGAAATGTCTTCCATCACATATTTCATCTTGCTATGTGATGCACATGGCAATCAAATTAGAAGCTCATATATGATTTGTTTAAAAGTGATTTCTTGTGAAAGCGCATAGCGCAATCAATATTTGTGGAATTATATGCCTATCGAATAAATTTAGTATTCAGCAAACGCCAAGAACAAAATGAATGCAATCCACATGGAGGCAAGGTAGAGATTAACGTGTCCCGATATTGTTTTTCTAATTTAATCCAATATGTAAGCGCGTATTTATGTACAAACTGATAACACTTTGTCCTTCATGTCGAGAGAAAACGGCTAGTTTGTGTGTGCCATCTATAGATTATAAGATGATGATTGAAAGTGAAGCTGCCCTGACACCGATAAACAAGAATCAAACATGCAATTATCGTGAGAACATAATGGACAAAAATGCAAGCATGTAATACCGAGATACCAGCAGTATAACGCCTCATGTATCCAGCATCTCAAAAGCTACGATGCAGTTTATAAGCCCCATAATGTAGTATATACCTTTAAATAGAGCATTATAGACGTTTATCAGCCATTATTTGATTGTTTAAGCAGACAAGATAATGACTCGTAGGTAAGGGAAGTTCGACATTGATTTGGTGGCGGGGAGCTGTTTTTACGATAACTTTCAGAACGTTATAAACGAGGTCCTGATAGTGAAGATTATCAGTTTACAAGCGTTGCAACGTTGTCTAGTTTAACAGCATATTCAAATCATGCGCACACATAATGGCGCATTGCCTGTGTTCATGCAATGATGTTATAAATACTTTTGACAATATCTCAAATGGCGTCTTGATATATGTATATTTACCTACCTGAGAATAATACTTGCGTATAACTGTAGCACATTAGCCGCACAAATTAGCTTATCTTAATTTCACTGTTCCACTTTTCAACATATGACAACAGACACAAATAACTCTGCTGGCCACTGGACACCTATGCAAAGTCAAAATCATGTGTCCCTACAAGTTAAAATCATATCAATAACTGCACTGGCCTTGCTGAATTCCCCAAAGGCTCAGGAAAATATGGTCTCTGCCGTTGGTAGAATAAATTTGTTCGACTCATAAAATGTTATATTTACACCTAATCCTGGCCCTCTAAATAGACACTGCGTCAAAATTAATATATGCTTTTATTGGATTTGGAGCCGAAAAGAAACAAGCTCTAAATATTCGGTCTGCTTACCGATTGGGCGTTCCTTAGTTTAAAGTTGGGCCAAAAACAATGCATGAGCAGAGCAATTTCCAATGGGCTGCGCTACGAACTCTTAATTATGCTTGAAATCCAAATTACCATGCGCATTTGTAATGAGCAACACAAGTTTCAAATGGCATCCCAAAAACTCTTAATCATGCTTAATATATCAATAAACCTTTTTAATCACTTATGTGTCACTTGGCGCAAATGCATCCGCCATATATGGAAATTACACCCTAGAACAAGATCAATGTATATTCCTTTTTTAGCTGTTGCGATGTATGAAATTTTTCTTAAATAGTCTTAATAGCACGAATGATCTTGTATCGGCGGTTAGCCGATTATGTGCCTTTAGTAATTCGAATGTCGCAAATAATATAAGATATATTATGAGTATCGTTATTCTAAATACTGCTACGATTTACGACCAGACCATTACTTTTACTGATATTTCAAGCAAGATTTTTCTACCGAACATTGATCAAGAAAGATTGAACTTTGTTAACTCAATACAAGAACTTTGTAGGCCCTTGAATGTGAATATATTCCCAGTTTTTCTCAAGACGATATCAATGTTCTACTTAATTTTATTTGCACATTATGATGGCACCCCACGCTTTGTTAAATAATTGCACCTGAACTTGATCGTCATAAAATATCTGTACCACGAGTGCGAAATAAATGCTATTATTATTATAGCTAATAGACATAATACGACGCATGCCCTGTTGATGCAATAATATTCCATTATAACTTTTGACACTATTCTAAAACTGTGTTTACCCATTGCCTTACGCTTAGGCCTATGTTTACCATTGGGCTTACTGGTTCCATGGCTGTGATATTATCATTGTTAGTCCTGCATTTAAAATCAAACGGCATAAAAATAACCAGTTATGGTCATATAAAACCTGATCGCTAGGGAGAACTATGTATATACTACTATAACAAACGATATCAACTGAAATAATAGAAAATAAAAGAAATAACACACATGATACGAGTTATTAGCGTATATATCTATGAATTAGAACTAAAGATTAGGAGGACAGATAAGTTTGCCTGTCTGTTAGCTTCATTGTTTGAGAACAAAAATGAGCATACGAAAGAGCTTCCACAATTAAGCGTTATGACTAACCAGGGAGACACCTCCATTGACAAATATATTTTGTCACTCAATCAAGAAGTAACACCAGGTTGTAATGCACTACCATTTGTTCGTTCCTATAACATATTTTATGATTGGCATAGCCAATGGAAATTTGATTGAGTAAACAATATTATGTATACATAGGTAGCGCATTGCAAGCATAATTGCCCAACAGGACAATGTTTGCTCCTCAAGAATCTGATGTTGACCTAAGAGTTATATCCAATATCTGTTGCTTGTGAAAATATAATTCTTCGTATTAAACTTCTGATATTTGCCTTCTTTTGTACGAATTTGTCTGAAATATATCTTCACATTGTGACTCTTTATGTTAACCCGGACGCTAAGTGATTGCGCTTAAATTTATACCACGTAATCGATGATATCGAGCAGCTTCAAAAAATATATTTTAAGAACGCTGAATTTTATTTTGATCGTTACTTTAACAAAAATATTACATTTGACTCTGTCATTGCAAATGTCGATACGTATATTCAACTTTCGCGATGGTACGTGAATTCATTTTCGTTGGAAAATAAACGACGAAAGGCCTCATTGACATCCGTGCCTGATATGTTGGTGATGTAATTCTTATTGTGTGATGTGTTGCTTACCATGTTTCTCAGAACACAATGTTGCATAATTCATTCGGACGCACAAATGCACATATAAACCGAATTGTAGATGTGGGCAGGGTTCTCATTTTGCATGAATACTCCGCTTACCCATACTCTTGTGACATATATTAGAACATATAAATGTGCATATATAATTATATGTATATAAATATATGTTTATATATATAAATATATATATATATTTAAATATATATATATATATGTATATATATACGCTTATATTTATATGTATACATATATTTATATATATAAATAATTATATATATATATATAAATATATATATGTTTATATATACATATATATAAAGAAACTCTAGAGGTCATCTATTGCTTTAATTGTCACCACATGAAATGACTTAACAGCTTGAATGTCCAACACGTTCCCATTTTTGCTGAGCAATAATAACGCCTTGATATTGTTCATGTGTGGCAACTACATCACAGCACGGATTTGCTTGTCAAGATCATAATGAGATTCAGCCCAGATAGCCAGTACGGCTCGTAGCATATATTAACACAATATGTTATTTTGTTTCTGCAAGGCATAGCGTTGGTCTTTAATAGTGATGTTTACCACGTTGCCATGTGAACTATTGATTGCATGAAGCCAGGAACAATTTTACCACCGCTGTAAAACCGAGTGACTTGATATATATTGCGAAGACTGTTTCTCATGGTGCAGCAACGAACTCTCTCACCACATCTAAATGCCTATCGGGGAAGACTGTAATGTTGAATATTTGTCTTCAGCTGGCTTGAGGAGGATGTATCTGCTTCTTCTTATTGTGATGGTGCAGCTGTCCGGATATTTAACAGGTACAATTTAGCCAATGGAATTATTACCATTATTGTGAAGCGCATTTAATTATGAGTTAACTAAGATCAGAGATAGCCACAGTTAGTTTAATGCGGAAGTATTGTGCGAGTGCGAAAACGTACTCATAATATAAGGCATTCTGGCGGGGTTGGTTATTCCTTTTTATTTTTACACATCAGATGTCATCCTGTGTTATGGTTGGTGATGTTTTATACTTATTTATAAGCCTTGAATGCAATGCATTAGAGTGTAATAATCACTCAGTTAGCCATGACTAACAATTAATCAATCGCTAGATGCAGCTGAAGATGCTGACTGCCTTACGAGATACAATGTGCGGAACTATACCGGGCAGTTGCGAATGACCGATTCAGGAAAACCATGCCAGTAGTGGGTATTTTTATCCTCAATTAAAATAATGTGTCCGATTGTTAATTGGTTGTCACGCATTTAAATGGAAAATTGTGGTTAGTCAAAACCTGCTATGGACATGTAGGATGTATGTGAAGGTACTTATTTTACCGTTCGGACACTGTCTTATGTCAGGAAATTATTGCTTCTTTGTAATACATTAGCATATGTCAATGGCAATTCATCAAACACTACGCCTCGAATTGCTATATCAAATATTTGCATTTTTAGTCATCTACTTTGATTTGTATGTGGTATTGTAAAGATTTCTCACATACTTGAACATATTTGTGAAAATTCCATCGTCTTTTAGCGGTGATGTTTATGTTATGTTGCAGCTGGATATTGAACACACCGCATAGTCATTCATTCCATGACGATTCTTACTTCTCAGATGGCTCGGTAGAAAAAGCGGAAAATTTCTGTCGAGCGGTCGATGGCCAACCACACCCTTGGTGCTTCACAACCGATCCCACCACGCGATGGCAATTCTGTGCAATTCCTTTCTGCAAATACACCGGTGGGTATATTCATAAAATGTCACCAGTCTGCATGAAAAGCTAATAAGGGGTCCTGCTAGTGTTGAAATGTTATCGCTGAGTCAATTTATTGATCATCAGGACAACATGTTATCAACAATTGCTATACACCAGGAGGCAGTTTCGAATATTCAGGCTGCATCAGCACTTCCATAAGCGGACATGTGTGTCAAAGGTGCGTGCAATACAACATTTGCTCTTGCTAGCTGTAGGTTTCCATAACAGTGCATTCTATGTTTGCATCATAATATAGATGGACTATAGGCTTTCATCTCATAGGACGAAAGTATTTGCTTAAACTACATTTGCGTTAAAATATTCTTCAAAATAAATAAAATTACGCATATTTTGTGGGTTTTATTATTCACTCGGTGTGATGTTACTCATACTTGTTACAATTCTATTTGAATATATTTATCAATACCAATTTCAAACAATTAATATCCGTGGCGTTTATTAACGGAATACCACATGGCAGGTGGGACACAGACAGTCCACACTTACACAGTGGACGATCGAAGAACCCGGACAATTATCCTGAAAAAAATTTGACACTAGCAGGGAATTACTGCCGTGATCCCGATAGAGAGGGCCAACCCTGGTGCTATACAACAAACCCATCCAGGCGATTTGAATTATGTGAAGTTCCAAAATGCTACGTCGGCGAGAACAACGGTATAATACTCAGTGATACAAAGGCGATCATTTTCAATGTAACTTTTCACAAGCGACTGCAGTGATTTATTTAAAATATAATTCTGAATATTGTAGTATTTAAAACATTAATACATAACGTAAAGATGCCAGAATCATTAATATCATTGTACTTTGTTTCTAAGAGTTCAGGCAAATATTCGGCATCATCATCCATGGACACCGATTTGCCATCAACCCACTAAGAACAATCCTATTCAGGAGTATGTGGGAGTGTTTGATCCTCTGTCTTGATGTACCAGAGTGTAAAGTAGCAAATTTTCGTGGTATGTACAATCAGTGTGAGCTCATTTCCGAAAATAATTGTGTCGATCAAAGATACTCGTCTGATGAAGAAGATGTTGTGTTGATTCCAACGAATGGTAAATATATTTAAAACGAATAATGGGAATGGATCTCGTGGTAAAACCTTATCTCTACTATGGGGGTTCTCAATGTGTTTGTATTGTTGAATTAAGATTTCTAACCATAAACCCCCATAACTTTTGAATATTCATTTTAGCAAAACGTTTATGCGTATGAGTAATGCAAAATTGCAACTCAAACATTCCTTCCCAGCATATTTACGACAAATAACAACGTTGACCATCCAATATCGTTTGGTGATAGGTGTCCAGGGACAAAAACATTGCTAGTAGCCATCCACTTATTATTAGTAGTCATTAACACTTAATTGATAATTAGTTTTAGTTAGACCATTGTCCGTAACAAGTAATAAGGATGTGTTAAAAAGGTTCAATATATTGGTTGAAACCATCTTGGTAATTCAACTATTCCATGGAGTCACAACGCGGTCATATATGTACATTAAGAAAAGAATGGGTCCCAGGTCGGACCCTTGAAGTACACCATTAATAGTCCTCTGATTCAATGGCATTTATCACCACTCAGTGCCTCCTAGTTTGGAACCATTTATTTCTCCAGGTTAATACTGTACCACTGATGCCTGGGCTATAAGTGTGTTAGCTTACAGTTGGTGGGGAACTTTATCACACGCTTATTAAAAGTCTTAGTAAATAGAGGTATCCAATTTTCCTCTTCATTACGTTGGATAATCTGATTAGTCCCGGAAGTCCTGCTTTCTCGTCGGTAAATATTGATGCACAGTAATCATTACGAAAATTGTGTCCCGAAATGAAATCATTGGCAATATCAAAAAGAGCACGCGTTGTTTCTTTAGTTGGTAGTTTTGACCTTACTTATCTGTAAAATGATTTTGGATTTGTTGTCTATGAATTGCTATACCAGCCTCAAGTGCGTATCCGTTTTCAGTTTAACAAATAGTGCTGTTTTTGAAATAATATTATATCATGGTGGTGTTCTGATCTACTAGACTATTTTGCCAGAGACTAATATCCTTAGTGGATATCGTTCATGACGTTATTCATCTCCTAGATGCTGCTGCTTCTATTTCTGTGAATACATTTAACTGATGGTGCATGCGGGGCGTTTATGGTATACCATTCAGATACATGCTGATAAATGCATTTATCCTGGACCTGTTCGAAAAATGTCGTGGCTCTGCTAAATGGTCGTGCTAGCTAATATAGAGGGTTAAAATTACAAACTGTCTATCTTCGGTTGAGATATTTATCTGGATAACACTCTTAAATAAACACAGCCGATTTAACACCATAAACGCGATGCTAAGTTAGATCACTCATCAATTGTTACATGTGATATGCCCCTAATTATTTTATCACTACCTCTTCTATCCTTAGTATCCTGTCTGTCTTTACTCAAGTGCCGATTGCAGTGTGTCCAATATCCTCATGGGTCAAGCTCTCAGTTTTTAAGTAGCTACTTCTGGTAAACCGCCTCGTGGCTTCGATAACGATAATGAAATGAATCTGATTGGTTACTTCGAATCAATGTATAGGTGTTTATAAAGTTCTGTTTATCATTTGTGACTCTATTCAATAAAACAAAATCCATGTTTATAATGCATTTCTACATTTCCACATATTTGCCGAGCAAATTTAAAATTTATCAATGTCAATTGCAGCGAGTTATGTATCAAGTATCGTGTATTTTCAACAACCAAGGTATTGTAGTACAATCGTAAAAGACAACAAATGATAACATTATAAATGTTTACTAATTTTCATACGAATGATAGTTTATATGTCGCAAAATATTTACGTAGCCAATTACACGAGTTTCTGTATTACATTATTTTCATATCTACGTACTAATCGCGGTGCAGAGGATCCGAGCATTCAGACATTTAGATACATTTTTGCCTTTTATCGGAATCAAAGTCTCATTACGATTCACATCTTTTCGGAACAAAAAGTACAAAGTACTTGTATGGGCCATGATGCTTGCTGCTTGTAGACATTGCATGCAGTCTCCAACAAATTTTATTGATATATACAGCATTAAAACTTGGATGCTGTGTCACACATTAAATTACTGGTAAATTTGCTATTTTAACCATCACTTTCTTCCGCCTCACATAGTCGATGCGCCCTGACGGTTGGCCTGCCAGACAGCCTCCACAATGGAACCTGCAAACAGGGTTTCAATACATGCCAGACTAAGATCTACCGGAGTACATAAGTTAGTTGGGTTAAACTAGGCAATGCACTCGCCCCTGGTGTTTTTATGACCTTCTACAGCGCTGATTTGAGAGATCGAAAGTAGTAAGCGGCGCGGACGCTATCAGAAGCGAAGTATCTTTGCTTAGGATTAAACGTGCTGGGTCAAAGGTGCTTGATTTAGTAAGATCGATGAGAATTGTCCTACATTCAAAGATAACATATTACGTGAAATGATTTTAACTGCAATTGGTCTAACCAATAAATGTTTTAAAGACGGTCGATTATCGCTCCTCAGAACACGAGAATCAGTCCGGTCACTGTCAGCTTCGCTTGCGCTGTTTTCGGACACATATGGATCGAATACCAATACCAGCTACATTCTCTGGATGTGAATGCTACAGCATTTGAGACTCTTCCACACAAAAATCCATCTCCAAATCGTCAAACCTAAATACATCGCTCTCAGAAACTCCAACACTCACCATTGCTTACCCTCAAAACTGCGAACCTGTTAGCGACGAGTTCAGTTAGATTTGGAAAACGGCGGCGGGTGACGAATAAACGACTTTATTGTTCAATTTACATAATGTTCTGGTGAATTGTTCGAAAATTGAACCACACAAATCGAATATATGAAACTTTATCTTTAATTTGGTTTCATTCAAAAAATATGGAAAGTTGATGCCATAGGCACTTTATATGGTAAAATGTTGTTCGTCAACACATTCTATGGATATGTAGAGTTTATTTGACGGAACTTATTATACCGTTCGTACACCGTTTTCCGTCATGAAAATCTTTGATTCTGGCAATTTGTTAAGCTCTACGCATTTTATTGCTATGTTGCCATTTAGAGATATATTTTTTACTTGGTTTTGTATATGGTTTTATTTGGATAGGTCACAAAATTTATCACATATTTGTAACAATTCAATTGAATTGAATAACGATATGGCCGCAACATCGTCTAGCTGTGATGCTTTAGTTATGATGCAGCTGGACATCGAATACACCATATAGACATTTATTCCATGATGATTCCTACTTTGCAAATCGTTCGTTGGAAAAAGTGTCGCGTGGTCTTTGGCGAGTCACAACGTTGGTGCTACAGAGCATTTTCAACCACGCGATGACAATACTTCCCAATTCTTTTCTGCAAGTACATCAGAGGATATATTCATAAGAAAATCATACGCCAGCATGTAACATCTAGTTAGGTGTCCTGCATATGCAATTAAGTCGCTGAGTTTATTTCTAGATCATCAGGACAACGCGTTATCAGGAGGAAGTTTAGAATATTCAGGCTGCATGAGCATTTCAAAGAGCGCACATATACACATGTAATCAAGCACAAATAAGTGGACGTTTGCTTTTTTGGCCAACAATACTAAGTTATTAATTGCCGTCACTCGTTGCTTCTGTGTAATGTCAACATTCAAATTGAGCGGAATTGTTCAACAACACGTAAATTGAGTTCGTGAATGTCTAGGAACTCTTCGTGAGGCACAAGAGGCAAGTCTAAAGGCAAGAGACCTGTCAACGACACAGTGAGTGTATAAAAGTCGGTATGAAACCAACCATGAATAAGTGAAGCTTGGATTTTTTTGTGGACCGCTGCTCTGCCGCTATTTTCAATCGCAACCCATTACTTCTGCGTAATGTCAACATTTAATTGCAAGACAAATAAATGGGTTATTAAATTAATTTAATGCCTAGGGTGTGTTCGGAAAGCACCAGAGATAAGTCGAATGGCAAGAGACTTGTCAATTGTTGTTGTTGGAATGCTGTGCTCAATGCATTTCATTATCGGTGTGCCCACCAACATAGCCGTTAGTCACTTCATTAAAAACATGTAAGAGCAGGTATTCTATTAGGAATTGTTGAATGCTCGTATGGAGACATGTCTGAAAGCAATAGAACCATTAATTGTTGCTTTTGCTCCATGCACTCAATTCTCGATGTGCGGGCAATCCATGCCAGTCGTGGGCCTCGTCGTTGTGTTAATGCCAGTATTTCAGTCTTGCCAGAGTGGTAAACTGATTTTAAAGTACATACGTTGCAACAGTTGAGTTTTAAAATTTTATTTTCATATTGAATCCAACCCATATTCCATTTGATTAGTTGAACCATAGAAAATTCAAATCACCTGATATAGATTATTGCGGTCTTTCAGAGACAACAACAACAAATCGTTTTTTGTGTTTTCAATACCTTTTTCGTTCGTGGCTTATATAATGCATTGAAATCATATCGGATAAAGTTTACCAGCTCCACAGGTAGAATTAAAAAATGATGATTAGCTGGCATGTTCAATATTCACTCAACTGATTGATACACATATTGGACATTTCTCTTGCTTCTTATTTTCATGTACAAACTGAATCTGTGCATCAAATGATGCGGATGCAAATCAATTATGCATAGTCAGATTTTTAACCAGCACACACATCTTTTGCCTTTTTGTCGGCACGTGAACCCAACCTAGAATTATGATATTCAAATTTCTCAACTCGAACATGCATCTGTTATAAATGCAAATAGCAAATATGACTTTAAATCAGATTCCCTACAAACTCAGTATACCGTGTTCATCCTACATCATATTTCCTATTTTGTATCTTAGAACACAGTATAGGCGTTACTCTGAGCGTATCATCCTCAAACACACGTTAAGAGAACAGCAATTTTTGCTACCCACGCCGACATTGTGCAATGAAATAATCGTTTGTCGTTGGACGGGAATACATGACGTCAATGTAAAACAGCGATAAATCTGTTTTGATTTGCATTAATTACTGATCTGATTGTTCATTCAATGAGATGCGCAAATAGCGTGGGTAATGTCATGTGATTGGCGTATTAACGATTTTCAGTGCGATTTCACATAAAGCCCATTGCTTAACGTGTAATTATCCTGGTTTTATATATTTTTTAATGGACGTTTCACTCAAATTCATGGTATGGTTTCAACATTTCCATCCATAACGTTCTCAAAAGCACTTCCAGCTCGGTTGAAAGCTTTTTCTAACAATCTGCGAATGATTATTTAACGACATATATTAACCTTCATCGTTTGAATCTAAACACAATGTTACGCTTGTTTGTTTTATATTGGTAACACACAACAATTGGATAACTACCTGATATCATATTAGTCTGCTATAGGATGTCTGATTTTCTTCTTTTTGTTGTAACATGTAATGGATGTTCGAATACAATGGCTTGATTATTATCTACAAGCAGATAATATGACATTATGGCAGAATGCTAGGTCATTTTATAGAAGATGCCAGCCAAAATGGGTTCTCATCCTCTGATAGCTAATGGACGTTTGAGGGATTTAGCATTTCTGCCCTTATTTGGACAATTCATTCTCTTTGAATTGATATACAATTAGTTTGAGCTGATCCTTGTGCAGGGGTGAAAAGAGTGCCTATTATCTGAAAGACAATATTGTGAAAATACCTGCTAGCAGCTTCAGCTCCTTCGTGACAACGCAATTCAAAGGTTTTTGTTATGCTTCGCAAGCTTATCTCTATGAAGTGCATATTTGCATGGCATTGGAAAAACCATCGCTTCACTACTTACATGGCATAAGTCGACATCCTCTTTGAATTTAAGCTCTTTGTATAAAGCAAAGGATGCTTCGCACAGCGACTAAACTATGGCTGGCCTGTGATCCTAAATTATGCATAATGCGCTTCTCTTTGGGAATTCATGTCAAGCTCCATCTACATAATGTATGGCCAACCTGTGATAAGGGACAAGTCACCAACTTCGTTTTGATCAATTCATACTGAGCGTCATGTTGTCATGAAAACCTTCCAGAATGTCAAACACGTGGACAAGCTTGCCGGAGCCCAAAACCCCTCTTTTGCTCGCCAATTCATCTCTTCTTTGCAGGACTACATGGTTGATGTATTGAATGAACAGTTATATGATATGATTTTTGGATATGTTCAATCTATAACTAGTCTTACAAACAGCATAATAGTAGTTCGGATGATGCTTTGACAAACGTGATATCAGCCGCATAGTGGTGTTAAATATGACACGACCAAGCGTTAATCAGTAACGCCAAAAACCACAAAAATTATCGAGCCTTTTCTCAAATTTCCGAGGAACGCAGGATACCGGCATATTCATCACGGCAAAACTCTTGTGTTCCCGCTTAGGAGACCAGCACACTAAAATTGACGCCATGAAGCTTAACACGATCTACAACCGTGCAGACCGATTTGTCAATAGTGACTCTCGTATCACTGACTGCGTATTTGGCATGATCGGAATGCTGATGAGGGACAACTGACAACGCGCCGCACAGGTCACTGCCTAACACAAGTACATAATATAGAACAGCAAGAGGGGGACATTCCCTCAAAAGGGCTTTTGAATTCCGCTATGCATCCGTCTGGAAAGGTAGTAGAAGGCTGCAGAAAAGACTATAACCGAAAGAACACATAAATAAATCGACTCCACGAAATATTTCTGGATGTTACGAACTTCTTTACACTAACAAGTGCAGATCCATGGTTAAATAAGTTTATTTATATACATGAATATATACTCACACAAACAAATATATATATATATACATATATAAATATATATATATATATATATATATATATATATGGATATATATATGTATATATATATAAAAGTATATATATATATATCTATATATATATATATATATATATTCATTTATTTATATATTTCTAAATATATATATATATATAAATATATAAAATTATATATTAATATTTATATGTATATATATATATATATATATTTTATATTTGAAGTAAACCTACAAATTTATATATCAATATATATATGAATATCTATGTATATATATATATATATATATATAAGGATATATATATATATGTATATATATATATTTATAAATTTTTATACAAATATTTATATATATAAATATGTATATTAAATATATTTATATATATATGTAAATGTATATATGTATGTATATGTATATATATATACAATATATATATATAAGTATGTATATCTATATATTATATATATATATATATCTATATATATATATATATATATACATATATAGATGATATATCATATGCATATATATGCATATATATGTCTAATCTAAAAATATTTATTTTTTTACTTAAATGCATGTTTATTCACATGTATCAATTCTTTTCTGATAAGATGATCTAATAAATTTAAACATGGCACAAAAAATTGTCCAGTGACCCAGATAAGATAATGTTCGTCATTTGTTCTTCAGATTTTCTGAGTATAGGGCTATATAGCGGGATGACATTTTGTTTTGCTCATCCTCGCTTTCCGATCGTTTTGTAAAACTGCCTATTGAAAAATAATTGATATGCATCTAACACCTGCGTCATTCCTTAATGCTAGCATCTATGGGATTCTGTTCTGAACAACATTAATTCTCTTCGGGATGCCTAAAATGAATGGAGATGTCTCTCTAGGGTTGATCTGCATTTTGTGTTAGACACAGGGGCTATTTGGTGAGGGTTGGTCGATAAAATATTCACTTGTACATGTCCCGAGCGTCTGCTGGCTGGAACTGTGAAATAGTCAGCGAAACCTCGGTAAAGATTTTCATATTACTTCGTTAATTTGTACTGAGTTGCCTCTCTGGCAACTTGCTAAAGTTTGAAAATAAACGATGAGAGGCTTCATTGACATCCTTACCTAGTATGATATTGATAAAGCTTGTATTTAGCATAGGTTTTGTTTACTTTGCACCTAGGAAAACAATGTTGTATTATTAATTCGGACGCACGATTGTACCTATAAACCGAATGGTAGATTTGGGTATAGTTTTCATCATGACGATCAACACTACGCTCCCCCATGCTGTTGTGACATACATTATTTACCACGTTGCCATTTGAGCTACTGATTGCATGAATCAAAGAACAATGTTTCTACTGCTGTGAAAGCAGCACAATGTGATGACCCAAAGTTGTGCTTCTAAAGCTGCAGCAGTGATACCCCTTTAGCGCGTCTAAATGCTGTTTACGTCATGAAAGTCATTGCTTTTTTGTAACATCAGCATATTTCAATGGCGATCTATTTAACACCACATATTTTTATTGCCATGTAAATCATTGCTTTTTTGAGACATAAACTGAGTCTCTCTACAAACTCTGCATACCGGTAAAGTTGTTAAACACAACGATGAGAGGCTCATTTTGTCATCCTTACAGTCTGCCGTTCGATACTGGATATCAATCCTTGACACATTGTAGAGCATAGGTTATTGTTTGCTCTGCACCCGGAAAAAAACAAATGTTGTGCATATATTAATATCGGTAGGGAGACAGCGATTAATTACTTGTAATCCGTAAATTCTCGCTGGCGGGGCAACCATGAGTTGCGTGTGTTAAGGCAGTATTTTCCTGGTGGTAACGGATTTTTCGTTGCAACATGAGATGAATCAAAAATACATTTGATTTGAATAGTTGAACATGAAATTCAAATCACCTGTATAGATTATGCGGTCTATGACACAACAACATTCAATACCTTTTTCGTTTGCTATATAAGCATTTATGACGTTTACCAGCTCCCAGGTAGCTTTGAATGTTAATTCATCAAATGGTTGATTATACTTTTTTGTTTCTGTTACAGCGGAACCACATCAAATGTGATGATGGTAGTGTGATTAATTCACTGCATCTTTTGATTCCTAGTCATAAAGCGACGTCTTAAATTTGTTTTTACGTTGAGACTTATTACATTTAACGATCAGCACTCGATGGCCATGATTATGTGAAACACGACATATACGTTGCCATGTGAGCTAATCGATTGCTTGACATTGAGAACACCTTTACCTTCTTAATTTTGCTGTAATTGAGCCACAACGTGATACTAGAAGGATCTATTAGATTCAATCAAACTATAGGATGTCATATTGTACCCCTTCAGCGCGTTGAACTGAACTGTAAATTGGTCATGTTCGAACATCATTGCTAGCTATGAGTTTTAACATCAGATAATAGAATGTGCATGGCTAGGTCCATTTTATAGAAGATGCACCACATATTTCTCATCCTCGATCCCATGTTTAATTTAGCTTTCTCTTCGTTGACAAGTCATTCTCTTGATTGATATAAATTCTAATTTTCTTGTGGCAGGTGAAAAGAGAATGCCTAGTTCGAAAGACATATTGGCGAAATACCTGCTACAGCTTCATCGCATTACCGGACATCCAGGTTTGTTATGGCTCAACGCAACTTAATCTACAAAGTCGTCATCATTTTAGACCATGGCATTGACGAATATACTCACTTTTAGTTTTCCTACGCGGACTAACAAGCATAGTCGACCAGCACTTGAATTTACACTCTTTGGATAGGGTCTTAAGTCTCTTGTGCTTTTGCAAATATATACGATCGGAAATTCCGTATGTTCATGATTGCCCACTCACATACCTAAAGCGGCAATTATGTGCTTCTCAGTTGGAGGCAGAGTCCATATCAGATGTTAAGACAAAAAATTGGTTCAACCCTGTGATAGTTATCAAAGTCCCAATCATCAAATCGTTTGATTCATTCTAATGGACTGAACATCTGTTTCAATGACTTTAACTCCATTGATATATGACGGAATACAAGTCGAATGGCAAGAGACTTGTCAATTGTTGTTGTTGCAATGCTGTGCTCAATGCATTTCATTATCGGTGTGCCGACCAACATAGCCGTGAGTCACTTCAATAAAAACATGTAAGAGCAGGTATTCTATTCGGAATTGCTGAATGCTCGTAGGGACACATGTCTGAAAGCAATAGGACCATTAATTGTTGCTTTTACTCCATGCACTCAATTCTCGATGTGCGGGCAATCCATGCCAGTCGTGGGCCTCGTCGTTGTGTTAATGCCAGTATTTCATTCTTGCCAGAGTGGTAAACTGATTTTACATACGTTGCAACAGTTGAGTTTTAAAATTTTATTTTCATATTGAATCCAACCCATATTCCATTTGATTTGAATAGTTGAACTATAGAAAATTCAAATCACCTATATAGATTATTGCGGTCTATCAGAGACAACAACAACAAATCGTTTTTTGTGTTTTCAATACCTTTTTCGTTCGTGGCTTATATAATGCATTGAAATCATATCGGATAAAGTTTACCAGCTCCACAGGTAGAATTAAAAAATGATGATTAGCTGGCATGTACTATATTCACTCACCTGATTGATACACATATTGGACAGTTCTCTTGCTTCTTATTTTCATGTACAAACTGAACCTGTGCATCAAATGATGCGGATGCAAATCAAATATGCATAGGCAGATTAATAACCAGCACACACATCTTTTGCCTTTTTGTCGGCACATGATGATTTACCCATCCTAGAATTATGATATTCAAATTTTGATATCGGCTTGAGGTGGTCCGTTTCTCAACTCGAACATGCATCTGTTATATATGCAAATAGCAAAATATCAGATTCCCTACAAACTCAGTACACCGTGTTCATCCTACAGCAGAGTTCCTATTTTGTATCTTAGAACACAGTATAGGCGTTACTCTGAGCGTATCATCCTCAAACACACGTTAAGAGAACAGCAATTTTCCTACCCACGCCGACATTGCGCAATGAAATAATCGTTTGTCGTTGGACGGGAATGCATGACGTCAATGTAAAACAGCGATAAATGACGACTGATTTGCATTAATTACTGATCTGATTGTTCATTCGATGAGATGCGCAACTAGCGTGGGTAATGTCATGGTGATTGGCGTATTAACGATTTTCAGTGCGATTCCACATAAAGCCCATTACTTAACGTGTAATTATCCTGGTTTTATTTTTTTAATGGAAGTTTCACTCCACTTCATTGTATGGTTTCAATATTTCCACCCATAACGTTCTCAAGAGCACTTCCAGCTCGGTTGAAAGTTTTTTCTAACAATCTGCGAATGATTATTTAACGACATATATTAACCTTCATCGTTTGAATCTAAACACAATGTTACGCTTGTTTGTATTATATTGGTAACATACAACAATTGTATAACTACCTGATATCATATTAGTCTGCTATAGGATGTCTGATTTTCTTCTTTTTGTTGGAACATGTAATGGATGTTCGAATACAATGGCTTGATTATTATCTACAAGCAGATAATATGACATTATGGCAGAATGCTAGGTAATTTTATAGAAGATGCCAGCCAAAATGGGTTCTCATCCTCTGATAGCTAATGGACGTTTGAGGGATTTAGCATTTCTGCCCTTATTTGGACAATTCATTCTCTTTGAATTGATATACAATTAGTTTGAGCTGATCCTTGTACAGTGTGAAAAGAGTGCCTATTATCTGAAAGACAATATTGTGAAATACCTGCTAGCAGCTTCAGCTCCTTCGTGACAATGCAATTCAAAGGTTTTTGTTTTGCTTCGCCAGCTTATCTCTATGAAGTGCATATTTGCATGGCATTGGAAAAACCATCGCTTCACTACTTACATGGCATAAGTCGACATCCTCTTTGAATTTAAGCTCTTTGTATAAAGCAAAGGATGCTTCGCACAGCGACTAAACTATGGCTGGCCTGTGGTCCTAAATTATGCAAAATGCGCTTCTCTTTGGGAATTCATGTCAAGCTCCATCTACATAATGTATGGCCAACCTGTGATAAGGGACAAGTCACCAACTTCGTTTTGATCAATTCATACTGAGCGTCATGTTGTCATGAAAACCTTCCAGAATGTCAAACACGTGGACAAGCTTGCCGGAGCCCAAAACCCCCCTTTTGCTCGCAAATTCATCTCTTCTTTGCAGGACTACTTGGTTGATGTATTGAATGAACAGTTATATAATATGATTTTTGGATATGTTCAATCTATAACTAGTCTTACAAACAGCATAATAGTAGTTCGGATGATGCTTTGATAAACGTGATATCAGCCGCATAGTGGTGTTAAATATGACACGACCAAGCGTTAATCAGTAACGCCAAAATACCACAAAAATTATCGAGCCTTTTCTCAAATTTCCGAGGAACGCAGGATACCGGCATATTCATCACGGCAAAACTCTTGTGTTCCCGCTTAGGGGACCAGCACACCAAAATTGACGCCATGAAGCTTAACACGATCTACATACGTGCAGGCCGGTTTGTCAATAGTGACTCTCGTATCACTGACTGCGTATTTGGCATGATCGGAATGCAGATGAGGGACAACTGACAACCCGCCCCACAGGTCACTGCCTAACACAAGTACATAATATAGAACAACAAGAGGGGGACATTCCCTCAAAAGGGCTTTTGAATTCCGCTATGCATCCGTCTGGAAAGGTAGTAGAAGGCTGCAGAAAAGACTATAACCGAAAGAACACATAAATAAATCGACTCCACGAAATATTTCTGGATGTTACGAACTTTTTTACACTAACAAGTGCAGATCCATGGTTAAATAAGTTTATTTATATACATGAATATATACTCACACAAACAAATATATATTTATACATATATATATATATATATATATATATATATATATATATATATATACATATATATATATATATATATATATATATATATATATATATATATATGTATGTGTATATATATATATTTATTTATTTTATATATTTAAATAAAAATATATAAAAATTATATATTAATATTTATATGTATATATATATTTTATATATATATATATATATGTAAGTAAATATACAAATTTATATATCAATATCTATGAATATCTATCTATATATATATATATATATATCTATATATATATAAGGAGGATATATATATCTATATGTATCTCTATATATATTTATAAATTTTTATACAAATATTTATATATATAAATATGTCTATTAAATATATTTCTATATATATGTAAATGTATATTTTTATATATAAATATATATGAATATCTATATCTATACATATATCTCTATATCTATATATTTATCTATATATATATATATATATATATATATATATATATATATAGATATATATATACTTAGATATATAAATGCATATATATGTGTAGATCTAAAAAAAAAATTGTTTTACTTAAATGCATGTTTATTCACATGTATCAATTCTTTTCTGATTAGATGATCTAATAAATTTAAACATGGCACAAAAAAATGTCCAGTGACCCGGATAAGATAATGTTCGTCATTTGTTCTTCAGATTTTCTGAGTATAGGGCTATTTAGCGGGATGACATTTTGTTTTGCTCATTGTCGCTTTCCGATCGTTTTGTAAAACTGCCTATTGCAAAATAATTGATATGCATCTAACACCTGCGTCATTCCTTAATGCTAGCATCTATGGGATTCTGTTCTAAACAACATTAATTCTCTTCGGAATGCCTAAAATGAATGGAGATGTCTCTCTAGGGTTGATCTGCATTGTGTGTTAGACACAGGGGCTATTTGGTGAGGGTTGGTCGATAAAATATTCACTTGTACATGTCACGAGCGTCTGCTGGCTGGAACTGTGAAATAGTCAGCGAAACCTCGGTAAAGATTTTCATATTACTTCGTTAATTTGTACTGAGTTGCCTCTCTGGCAACTTGCTAAAGTTTGAAAATAACCGATGAGAGGCTTCATTGACATCCTTACCTAGTATGATATTGATAAAGCTTGTATTTAGCATAGAATTTGTATACTTTGCACCTAGGAAAACAATGTTGTATTATTAATTCGGACGCACGATTGTACCTATAAACCGAATGGTAGATTTGGGTATAGTTTTCATCATGACGATCAACACTACGCTCCCCCATGCTGTTGTGACATACATTATTTACCACGTTGCCATTTGAGCTACTGATTGCATGAATCAAAGAATAATGTTCTACTGCTGTGAAGAACAGCACAATGTGATGACCCAAAGTTGTGCTTCTAAAGCTGCAGCAGTGATACCCCCTTAGCGCGTCTAAATGCTGTTTACGTCATGAAAGTCATTGCTTTTTTGTAACATCAGCATATTTCAATGGCCGATCTATTTAACACCACATATTTTATTGCCATGTAAATCATTGATTTTTTGAGACATAATTCCTACTTTTCTGTTTTGCATATGGTATTATAAGGATGGATCAATAAAATTGATCATATTTGCAATAATACAACTGAACTGAATTACAAATTGGCTACAACATCGTTTAATATCTATGAGGGTTTTGTAATGATGCAGCTGGACTTCGAGTACACCACATAGTCACAATGTCATGTTGCCCACCTCCACAGAAAAAAGAATTAAGAATAGTTGTTCAATTTCAGAGTGTTATTGTGTCTTAATTAGTTTCAATTCTATTCAAATATATTTATCAGGTCTAATTTACTGAACATCAGTTTCAAACTTTTAATATCCATTGAGTTTATTGACGGAATACCACATGGTTGCTGGGACACAGACAGTCCACATGCAAAACAGTAAAATTTTGTGTCGAATCACCCACGTAAGAGTATACCAACTATACGTTGTGACATAATCAAGCTTGAAAACAAAGTGATTGTAATTATAATTATTCACCAATTAATTATGTAGGTAAAAAATGGGTATAGTTTGTCATCATGAAAATCATTTTGTACGCTCCCAGCACATGCACTGTGCATGCACATATTATTTTGGGTACTCGCTTGCCATTGGAGCTTACAATTGCATGAATCAAAGGAACAGTTTTTTACTGCTGTGGATTACAGCACAAAGTGATTGACGCAAGTTGTTGTAACATCTAAACTATATTATATGCGTATTAATTTAGTCTAAATTTTTTAATCGTGAATCATGATTTTTTTTTTGACAAAATCCATTTTATTAGATGAATATGTATTAAACCATATTTTGGTTCAAGAAAATTGCATCCTTTGCAATATGGTATTATTGCTGGATGACAAATTGATGCTTCATAAACAATTGTATTAAAAATCTTCGTTTAATATATGACGTAATAAGGATGCAGCTTCAATACTCACTAATCCATGACAATTTATTTTATGGCTCGCAATAAATAAAGCTGTTTTTTCTGTCATGCAATTTTGGCGAACATCGCTTAAAGCATCATTGTATTTGTCGATGCCAATTATTTAAACACCACATGTCATCCAATCCATGACCAGGTACTTTTCTTGATGGCTCAGGTGAATTAGTCAAAGAATTTACACATGTAGGCAGTTGCAAGCATTCAGCTGCCTTCAGCACGACAATAGCGGACATATGTTTCATCTTGCGTGCAATGTATTATGTAATTGTAGATAGAGTAGTTGTTACAATGTCAATGTGTAATCGCTTACAGACCTATTGGAAAGTATCGCACGAGCAAAAAACTGGAACCATTTGCTCCGCAACACAGATCCGTTTTAGTGACATATGATATTTTGATAATGGGAAGCACTCTCCGTCCGATACCATAAAGATATCAGCAGCGATATCCCACCCCTATATATACATATCCTATCAATTAGGCGCTATATATATATACTACCACCATAAATGCATAGACACCGTATAACATTCTTAATTGATGTTTTGTTTTTGACAAGACTACATACTTCATTTATGATACGTTGACGTTTCATAATAAGTGGGCTACATTCCTAAGTCGTCATACATTTAGCCAAACAATAACACTGATTTCACACTCGACTGATATATTCACAGTAGGTAGTGGTCTCACGCGACACTACCTAACATATAATTCAGAGACTGTTTAACGATCTCTTTAGTTCTCTGCGGGACTATTTGCAATATAATATACCCGCACTTGCTTTAATCAATGTCCATGTTGCCCTACCTTTTGCAAAAATATATCGCAAACAATAGTTGGTCAATTTCAGAGTGTGATAAGGTCTCCCCCAAACGCTAAGTTTCAATTCTATCGAATAATTACTGCCGTGATCCCGATAGAGATGGCCGACCATTGTGCTATGCAACAAACCCATAAAGAAGAGTTGAATTATTCAAAATGCTCCGTCGGCGAGAACCACGTATGATGCACTACATATGTTCTTTTACCGGCTTCGATAATACCTAAACCTTGCACAGAATACGTTACAAAAGTGATCATATTCAATGTAACCATACACAGGTGACAGTAATACTGCTGATGGCAGTGATTTATTTCAAATACTATTCACAACATAATTATGTAAGGAAAAAGTTAAATGCGATTCAAAATCATTTTGTAACTTTTTATTCCTGGCATATACTTTTGGTACTCTAAAGGTCGTCAACGAGTGGTAAGGATACTTATTTATAAGTAAGTACACATCCAACCTTTCGTGCCCATATATATATGCGTATTTTTAGGGAATCATTTTTAGTAAAGATGGATTTGGAAAATAATTTCTGTTGTAGATGTAATCATAAAAAAAAAACACTGGAAGCATTTCACGATGTAATTCATTGTTTTAGATTGATAAGATTATGAAATTAATCAAATCTTTATATATTTCAACTATACATAATCAACACTCATGTTTAAATATTATTTTGACCATTTGATTCAATGTATTTATGGTTGCAGGGAAGATTTAAATGTTTGCGGGTTATGTCAACGAATTGTTAGTTGTTAAAATTTGATTTCGCTATGATGTTCAAAAACCAACCTAATTATTCATGAAAGTTTATCTTTGTACGCTGTTACGACTTGTCATATTAAAATGGTCAAACCCTAATATTTTTAGACATTTTGAAAGTAAAGGTGCATTGACTTTACGTGGACATAGTACTAGAAAGAAAATGTGCATATGAATTTATATATACATATATATACATATATATATATATATATATATATATATATATATATATATATATATATATATATATATATATATGTGTCTATATTTATATGTTTATAATATATATATATACATGTATATATATATACATATATATATGTATATGTACATATAGATACATATTTTAATATGTATAAATATATATATACTATATATATATATATATATATATATATATATATATATATATATATATATATATATATATATATATATATATATATATATACATATATACAGACAAAGTAAAATCGCCCTGTGAATATTATATCTGTAAAGTCTGCTAATCCAAATCATGGCTTTAGCCCATGATAAGACATATATTATATTTTCAGCGACAAAACAAGAGGAAAAGCCATGCGTTACTTGCTGTTGGCTAATAGTTATGTAATCTTAAGGCCTTCCATGTGGAGGTCTTGTAGAGCACCGTCATTCATTACCCACTCTTTATGGGTTTGTCATGAAATATGGGTCATTATAAAAATTAATGTACGGCGGAAAAAGCCCAATCATCAATATTCCCATTAGAAACACTGTTCGTTATGTTGACTGATTGAATTTTATTCTCATTGAAATACGTATTATTTACCTAATGATTGAATGACATTCAACCCTGGCTGTAATAAAACGAATTCTGTTAAAAATGAGGTTCTGGGATCCAATGCCACAAATATTAACATGAATCATAATTTGCAACATATTTGGTTCACATTTATACCCATATTTTTGGACAATGCAAGACTGCGTGTGCAGATTATGATTTATGGTCAGCACTAATTATTATGGTACAGTCACAAAAATGCCATCTAATTGGCGTTGTATTTGACATTGATTCTGGTCGGTCCTATTAAATATAGAAAGGCAACTCTCCAAATTAATGTACGCTCTAGTCATGTATAGTGAACCCTGAAGTTATTAAATATGTAGCTCCCAAAGTATATATATATATATATATATATATATATATATATATATATATATATATATATATATATATATATATATATATATATATATATATATATATATATATTATATATATATATCTATATATATATATATATTTTATATATATATATATATATATATATTTTTAATCATCTATATATATATATTTCATATATATATATACATGTATATACATATTTATATATGTATAAATATATACATATGTTTTAACTGATACATATATATAAATATCTTTATATACATATGTGATATGTATTTAGGTGCATACATGTAGATATATATTTATATACATACATAGGTTTGTGTAAACATATTTATCTATGTATATATTTAGTTATATATATATATGAAAACATATGTATTTGTATATATATATATATATATATATATATATATATATATATATATATATATATATATATTTATATACTTACAATAGCTACCATTTGTACAATATCCATATATACCACCATTTTGGTTTTTAGGTCCAAAACACACATGGCAATGACAAACCATTTTCAACTTATGTTATCATAGTCCAATGATAATTTACTGCAGTCAAGTTGAGTTAATTTTTATAAATATTTGAGTGGGAGAGAATATATATATTTTGGTTAAAAAAAGTCAGGCACCAATGGTCATGCAAAACATCAACCAAATTGTTACATACTAGATATACAACCAATGTTACTATCATTGAATAAATAATCGATTTGGACAACCATAAAGAATGCGCTGATTAACCTTCGAAATACGCCGCCGATGCAAATTAAGCTATCTCAACATACGGAATTTGCTGACATAGCCAAGCTCCTCTGTTAGCAAGTGTCATTGACCGGACAAAGCTGATAAGCGTTTGTTTTATGGAATAATGAATTATTATTGCCTAAAGAATATGAAAATATGAAAGCAACCATAACGTGATATCAGATATTTTTAATTTAAAAATGTGATATTGCTTGTTGAACAATTTCGTATATAAAGCTCGTTTATTTTGGTGGTTTTGATTATTTTTCTTTACCCTGTTTGTCGCAATTGGGTGCAACATGTTGTATAATTTGGGAAATATACCAACTCAACAGAGCTCGGCATAATCCGGTCACATTAGCGGCATATTGAGGCCTCGTTGTAGTTTCTAATCAATGCAAACCGCCATACGTTTCGTTTCTTAAGTCAAGTACTTTGGTGACTAATTAGTGAGCGTCATCTAGAGTTGCGAAACTAGGTCAAATATACAAGATATCATGTACGGAAGCCGTTCAAGAACATTAACTCGACAAATTTGTTAGGGATCACCGTAATTACAACTTGTCAATTCGTTCGGGCGCATACGGCCAGTTTGTGAGCATCAGTATCAGCAGGGAAAAGGCACCGATTATATGGACCGTGATTAATGGTAATTAGGTTTACCTGGGTGCAGTTTAATGAACTTTAGAACACACTAACGACTTTTAACTGTGTGGAATATCGAGCAACCAATGTGCTGAAATGTTATGTATACGGCCAAATTTCAAAAGGTATATGACATCTGCTCGCTTTTCATGGTAAATATCGTGTGCGATTTGTCATAACATATGTTTTACGTGAGATTTTCTGGATTATTTGCAGGCCCACATCCTACGCGCCATGACTTGGCATTAACCACCTGATATGAATATAAGGATGCAAAGTATTTCAACAATTATCTGCATACGCAACCGCATTTAATAATGTATTTGCGTGTGAATGTCATTCCGATTCTGTTTCCACGAAACTGCCTTTGTTTGAAGCATTGAAAATGAATAGGTTAAGGTGACATTGTATGGTTCGATTATCGTATACGCGGAAGACCTTATACGAATATCCAGACACCGCATAGGCAATTAGAATAGAGAAAGCCCGCATTCAGTTTTCAGACAAATACGCAAATAGTAAACATTCTAGTAGCCGGTCAGTCACAAAAAAACAAACAACCTTAAACATTTGCAACAACCACGCCTTATAGTATCGATTATATGAGACCGTAAAACATTTGCTCTTATCCACTTCAATCACATTTTTTTACGAACATTCAGAGCCCGTGGATTGTACATATACAACGGGAATCAACAATGCAATGCTTTATGTTTACTCACAGTTTGTCGTGTTGCATATGTCCATTAAAACGGATATAAGCCATGACTATCATCTAACCCCAATTCGATTTATGACGCATTGTGATAATTAGTTGAAGCTCAAGAAAAGATATATATTTTACTGATCAAATTCATACAGCAACTTTTTTATAGTTGTCGCATGTATAAACTCAATTAGATAACTTTTAACCAAATTATACTGCCACTCGGCGAAACGATTAAGTCAGTGTACCCATGGCTTAGAATATGATATTCACCAAGGCTTATTACAATTTCACATAGATGCATGAATTCGCCCTCTTTATGCGCAGTGATATAGGGTTGTGTGTTTAGCACCTCTTATTTAAACAGTTAAAACACCGAGAGTCTCTTCTGGAATGAATGACCGCTCGCGACGCATCCAAATGCAAGTCAATGAGGGAATGATTATTTGAAGAGCCCATAAATCATAACACATTTTTTATACTCCATTTTACCATCTTTACGAGATTGGACAGATATACTTTCGGTAGGTGCGTGCACCTTTTGATCGTGTGAGCGTAAATTTGTCATTTCAGATCAGGGACTCCGGAAATTAGCTATCTGTTTGGATCGAATTGAGATTGAACATGAGAAAGATAATTGCGACCGTTGTGCGTTATGATGTGATTATTTGTGTGCAGCTGTCGGTGGACCATAACCCAATTATAGATCATCGTCATATTAGTGTGTTGTCGTAGCTATGAAAGTCGAGACTTTCAAACTAATACTACATAGCCCATATCCTAGTTAATCATTGCTTGTACAGCATATAAGCGTGACCTACAGAAAGCGAGTGTGAGATTATACACGGGTTATTATAAGATTATATTGTTCATGGTTATAAGAAAGCTTTATCGGAGCAGTTAAGCATTACATTTGTTCAAACAAGAATATAATATCAGAAGAGAGACTTTACCGAACGCATATGAAAGCATTGACCAGTGTCGGTGGTATTCTTAAACCGAAGCGCTTTCTAAAGTTCGGTCAGATAAGTTAAACATAACATCAGTAACACCAATGCAAATTATTATTCATCACCTTGCTATATTAAGTGTTCAAGGAGCTAAATTATAGCTTATAGGTTATTGGATATGTTGAAAGTGGTGGGGCAAATATCTCAGCACATACAAATTGGCGATCTTCAAAAATCATTCCTTGGTATAAGACACTTACCCAGACCCACATCATCCACATCGGATCATCATACACTGTTATGCCTTATTGTTGCCAGCGCACAATCAACTTTGGTTTGGAATTTATCTCCTTCTGACATGTATCACAGGCTTTCATGATCAGCAGAATATTGCAATTGCAGTAGCTGTCATAATATTTGCGAAGGTCTTCCTCTCTATGCAATAAAGTATGTCCACAATAAAAGGCTTCAGTTTGATTAGAGAAAATTAGCGCTATGCGTGTCGGCGGTCCTCAGACACCGGATGATGTGCTCTTAATCAGTCCAAGCATTTCCCTAGCTATAAGACGGTGATGCCATCGCAGCTAAGCTTATCCCAGACAATTATTTTGCTCTTTTCGGTCAGGAAGATGCGATGAACATGAACGACTAAAAAAGAGGAACATGTAAATACATACACGAACCCACGGGTGAAAGGCGTATAACCTTCAGGCAGTAAGAGTAAGTGCGTCTCATGCACACAAACCTATAGGTGAATAACAATAAAGTACATTCAATGTAAGACGATGCGCAGTCTAATTGAGTACATTGTGTATTCATGAAAAATATATATATAGATACTTTGATAGATTGTTTCATGTGCTTCGTGAAAAACATGATGTTATTGCTCTTTTCGGCTTCTACATTAGCTGATTGCGTTTGTAAGCCGGTTAAATTTTACGATCATTATATTCGAAATCGGGTAATAAACCAGTAAAATGGATCATAGTACGCGTATGGTGCTGCAAGTACTGTCACTATATGGCCCCTGTTGATGTGATCGATAGATCATTGTAACAACTAGGCGTATACCGGCTGCTCCAAACGAGACTTGTAGCCATGAGGTTAATGTATAACTATGAATCGAATATGGATCTTTATTTTTGGGAATTCTTGCTGACGCCCATCGCTCACATGCACGCCATATGCTTGAGTAG
This sequence comes from Urechis unicinctus, assembly GCA_034190875.2. Taxonomy (NCBI): domain Eukaryota; kingdom Metazoa; phylum Annelida; class Polychaeta; order Xenopneusta; family Urechidae; genus Urechis; species Urechis unicinctus. The sequence continues at coordinate 40,984,683 of CM067356.1, read as the reverse complement.
TGCTATAATTGGCATGATAAAAAATACCTTTAAACGAATTGCGACAATGGTCGATAGGGGACGAAGCCTTTTCAAATAGGCTTCTCTATAAGATCGTTTGCAAATAATTATACAACTCTGTTTTTTATATATATATATATATATATATATATATATATATATATATATATATATATATATATATATATATATATATATATATATATATGTATATATATATATATATATATATATATATATATATATATATATATATATATATATATATATATATATATATATATATATATATATATATATATATATATATATATCAATTACAAATATGGAATCGAAAGCCTGAGAAATAGCATAGGTTATGGACTGGATTTGATTTGTACGGATATCAGCTCCAAATGCTCAAATTTGCAGTTGATTGGTGATCAACTTTTTATCTTGAATCCTAACAGTTTTAATGTCCCCATTGTTTCCGTAGGACCAAAGTCATCGAAGCATATCATAAATGCATGCACTACATCGCCAGATTAATCAGGGATGTCCCGTTATATATTATGTATCCTGAATACTATTGCGTTATGTTGACCGACAATGCTGTACTGACAATTGCTGAAATCATGCAAAGATCATAAGACGTAATCAATAATGAACGATTACATGTCTGGGAATGATCATAAGCTGTATGAATGCCATCTCATTGAATATCTCACTAGTTGCTAGACACCGGAATGCAACTTTGTCTGTAGCATAGCATGCATTTATCATTCGCTGGAAGCGTAGCCACTTTTATATTTCTACACTTCTACTTTTTGGTCCTACAAACGGATGCGTCACCAATTTGTCGACATGCTTATCAAAACACGTTTGACACGGCGGACGTTGTCAGCTCAGTACGAGTATCCGCGAAATATTATCTATAGTTAGGAATCCAGTGCGAAGTGAATAACCTGATATAACAACTTAGGCCACTTAATAATGTCATAAACTGCAATAAACTTAATCAAATAGAGTCATAATACATACATAACCCTACCTTAACCGACGTCCTGACCTGTTTGTTGATGCAGTCGGTAATAAGACGTTTTCCCATGGTACAATTCAATGATTACGGTGAAATAGAACAGTTCTCGTAATGTTTTTAGTCGAGGAAGTTGGCAGTATGTCACCAATATGTGCAGGCATTTTGTTGATGTAAAGTAGAATCAACGTCTTTGCATCAACCAAATATAGACCATCAATGTTTTTCTCTTAGAATGAGAACAGTTAAAGAAAGGAGACGATCTCGCTGTTTTTTTGACTTATTGCTAAATTTCTCTTTGCTTGCACGGGCATAAATATATTATGGATACAAACTGTTATTGTTGACATAATCGATGCAAATGAATATGGTTTAAAGCTAGAACAGGCAATCAACGATTTGCGAAGCTTATAAATACGCCATCATACGGGATTCAGGGTGCATGGTTCTTTGAAAGAACTGTTACACGCACCGATATATAATCATAGTGCTTAATACAGGCAGTGTAGATTCAATCGGTACTTATCCGTGAAAATATGATTTTCATTTGGATAGCTAATAAAAGAACAAAAATTCAGGTCTATGTTTATTGGCTCTAAATCTATGTAAGCGCTCGTCACAAACACATAAATGAAAGAGTTTTTACTTTTCTTAATATCGGAAGATGCTAACAGAATAACATGGGCATACATGTCGAGGTTATCGGATCATTACACATAATTCAAGCAACTACATCAGTTCAGCTTGGTGTAAAACGGGTATTTTCCGAGTGTAATCCTTGTGCGCATTGGAAGGTACATAATAATACTAAGCGAAAAGTACTATAATTATAACCATCTGACATTTATGAGAGTCTTACCTTGGCTATTGCAACCGTATAGTTGTTGGTTATAATAAGCAGGATTCTACAGCAACATTTTACCTGTTCCAAAATTAGTCCCTGGTTCACTTATATCATATATGAGGGATTGTTTGTTGATGTATATATTTGCACACATGGTTTATAAAGTTACCATGTATATTTATGATTAAGCGTCTTTATATAAACAAGGCTATGCATGAGTGTCACGACAGACACTTCTGTAAAACTACATTACAATGCAAATATGATTCATCCTCCAATGTGCTTAATCTCCTGTGTCTACGAGGGAAATCAATGAATGTTGTATAAATGGTAACAAAATGGAGAGCAATGTATTCCCCGTGTGATTGTCAAGTGTTTCGCATCTATACTATCATGAGGTAGAAGAGGAAGGTAATGTCAAGCAATAACTAATCATTGGCATCTTGCAGCAAAACATGCTCTACTATTTCGATCGGGTGTTCATAAATAAGTATGCAAACCTTTCTATCGTAGGATCTTTTATCCATCGGGAAAAGCAAAGATATGCTTACGTGCGTTGGTCTTCAGGACAATGCAGAGTAAGTATATAATTATAGCGGTTTCTTATTTGTACCATGCACCAATCATCGTACCCTAGGTTTTGATTGGCTTTTTACATGCATATTGTTATCATTTCGTCATATACATTTACTGCCTTATGGAGGTAGAAATTCAGTAACATCTGTTCTGCTGAGGCCAAAACAACGTCATTTTCCCATTTCGCTACTGGTAATAAATGGTGTCAATAATATTTTTATGATCGGGCATACAGTCTCTCACATTGTAAGTGGAGTTATAAAGTTGTATTTTGTGGATGTGGCCTTCAATATTCAACCAACTGATACTGCTTTTCAATTGCAATAATTGAAAAAGGATCTGCGTTTGTCGTCAACTAGATATGTTTTTCCTTTATGAAGAATATATCAAAATGAAATGCGGCGATGGAAGAACTTGTTTCATTCTCTTGATTAGATATCATTTGCGTCTCGTATTAGCTTCATATTGCGAGACACAATAGGTAAATAGTGAAAATACAGTATATTTTAGTGGTCAGGCATGTCATTATTCTTCCAGTTACGACACAATCATTCGAACAAATGTTGCATCCATGTTATGGTGCATGGAAAACGCCCTATTGCTGCTTATTTTTATTCGCGATTAACGGCAAAAGGTGCGGAACTAAGGGATATTTTTGACAAGCATAGAGTCAGAAGTATGGTAATGGCCTCATCATTCAAAAACGGCATTTACCAAAGCGAAGTCGAATGATTGAATAATGTTCTTTTGGCGGCACTGCGAAACCCATCCCTTGCCACTGTGCAGAATCATCATAGCTAAATATAATATATTGTACAAGATCAATAAGGATAAATAATTGCAAATAGTTCTAGGTGCTACATCAAAGCGCTCAGTGATTTTTAGCTTTTGTGAGTTGTTTGGGAATCCCAGCCAACAGTCAATGTTGGAATTCCTTTGTTAAGTTTTGTGTACGCATTGTTCATCAACATTCGCTTGCTAGATCCAGGAACCTGCAAATTGTTGATTTATAAGCACATCAGAATGGCCAAAGGAACGCTGCAATGGGAACGTTATATTGATGGCCAATCGATCTACCTCTCTTGGTTTATAATATCCACAGCTTAGATTGCAGCATCTACAAATCATCAGGAAATGTCACATTGTCAATTCACAGACGCAACTGAAAGTGCCCCGAGAAACGTGGCATCTGATTAGTCAATATCGATCAGTGGACTCTGCTTCATATCAGCAGGTGATTGTACAAACCCTTGGCGCGAAAATCAATATCCGAAACATGTGAAACAACTAAAGCATCTGCACATACTTTTCAGAGATAAATGCATCACGACCAAGCAGCATTTTGATAGAAAAGAACAGAGGTCTTGAGAAGCGAGCAGCGAACCAGATGAAAACAGAAATACGCCGACGATCGAGATTACATATTCAGCGAAGATTTGAGGGATAGCACCCCATTTAACTCCTACCAAGAAGACTTCAACGAAATGTCCTATATATTTTGGTGAAAATCGATTCGTTTAAGCCCTCAATAATGTAGCCTTCAAAGCGTCTTCTCTAAGCTATCTGAGTCAGACTTCGAAGCCAGTGTCTTTGTCGGCTTACATATAGTATAATCTTACGTCGTCTACCCATTCCTAAATGTTTGATTCCAAGCAAATTTTAGCAAAGGCCGCATATGATATATCATTAATTGCGCTTTGCGGTAATAAAGGCACTTTCAAAAGATAATATTAACAATTTTCTGCAAGTTTTAAATTTAAGCAATTAGAAAATAACGCTTACAACCTAGGACAAGACATGTGCTTAAACATAAGCAACAATTAAATTGCTTCAAACATCTTGCATTCACCATCAAGGGACACGAACTCGCTCAATTTGTTGAAGTATCCCAAGAGGATGCATATAAATAATTTACCGAGAAACCAACTATATTACTGCAAGATAAATGACCCAAATTATTCCAAATAGTTTTTTACTGCAATAGTGCCTTTTAGATAACAGCACAGAAACGCTTTTGTGGATTGAATTGACATTAACAGATCGCTTAACACTTAACCCAAGTAATCTTTTACATGGATCATTATTAAGCGACTGGTTGTGGCTATGAATGAACGCCAGTTACAATTGGCAGCTCTTATAAAGGTCATTTTGGAATGAACATATGCTTGAGTTATAAATCAAAACAATACGGTTAAAACCTCATTATTTTGATGTCAGCACTATACACGTATTTCGCGCCGGAGTCGTTTTGCCTAACTATTGCGATGAGCCGAAACCATAATGCCAAGACGCTGTGTTATATTGTGACACACGGCAATAAAATAAGAAGCTCTCAAACGTGATTTCACGTAACAGCGCATAGCGCAACCAATATTTATGGTACTATATGACCATCGAATGCAGTTAGTATATAGCAAACGCCAAACACAAAGCTAATACACACTAATATGGGGGCGAGGTAAAGATAAACGTTTTAAACAAAGCAAAATAATCACTCACACAAACAGATTATTCTTAATCCGTCATGCCGATAGAAAACGGGTTGTTTTGGAGTGCCCTTTTGGAGACTAAAAAAACCATAACGCCAAGACGGCTGCGTTATAGTGTGACACACGGCAATCAAATAAGAAGCTCTCATTTAAATTTTTCACACGTGATTTTGTGGTACAAAATAATCACTCACACAAACAGATTATTCTTAATCCGTCATACCGATAGAAAACGGGTATTTTGAGTGCCATTTTGGAGACTATAAGACGATGATAGAAAGTGAAGCTGCCCTGACACCAATAAACAAGAATCAAACAAAGCAATTATGCTGCGAACGTAATGGACAAAAACTGCAAGCATGTAACACCAAGATAAATTAGCCATCGACCCCCAGCAGCCATCTAAGCATGCGACATCCCTAAATAGGTAGAATTACTCGTTCATGCAGCATCTCAGAGGCATCAACGCAATTTATAAGCATCATAATGTAGTTGATACGTTTGTTTCAATACAGCATTATATCATTTTATAAGCCATTATTCGTATGTTTAAGCAGACTAGAAAATGGCGGGTAGATAAGGTAGGTTCAACATTAATTCTGGTGGTAGGGAGCTGTTTTTACAATAACTTTTAGAACATATTAAACGAGGTGCTGATTGTGAATATTAGGTTACAAAGGTTGCAACGTTGTCTAGTTTTTCAGCATAATCTAATCATGCGCACATATTAGTGCTCAAATACTTAACGCATCTTTCATTTATTGTGTGACGCCTGCTGAATGAGCTTTTCCTCACGAATGCGCCTCCGCCAACGTCTATATATCTGTTGGCTTTATGGACAGTTTCCCTTCGTTATTTTTACTGCAAATTTATTTTTATTTTGATACAATAGAGCAATATTCACGACGTAGTAGGCTTTATGCAATCGTTATTAATGCTGTCAATCATTATAGCTCGCGTTAACGCGAGGGTGGCTCCAGCCAACACATTATACGTAGGTCATTCAGCAATGGATTCAACAATGTGCGATGATTTTTTTTTGAAACTTCATGGGAAATATGGGACATGCAGTTATTTGCACAGAACAGCCGCAAAGATGCATCTGATGAAGACCATTGTTCACTGTCTACCGAGGGTGATAAATTCGAAGACTAGATCACACACCTGTCTTATTTTATATTATTATTGGTGAATTTATTAACTGTTTGTTCAAGGATCGATAAGAGAAGAATAAAAATAAGGCACATCGAGCAACATTACGGTATGCTAGCCTAAGCGGAGGATTGATACTAGCAATCTCTAAAGCCTAACCCCGGAAAATCTTGGGATTTATCCAAAGATCTCATTTGAATCTGTACTTTTTTTAGAACAAGATTAACTATGTGTTAATATTCGAAACTTTATATCCATATATTTGTAGTGAACAACTTGAGCTGATATAGACAGACAAATACAAATAGACCAGGTGAAACAAAGGTGTCCGAAGAAAAATTACCATATATTCGTGCCTCAGTTTATATGCAACGTAGCTCTTACTTTCTCTGATAAAGTAACAAAAGATACATCTGAAGACTTTGTGGATCGTAATCGTGCCTTCACATGCCCTCGAGTGTCATGTAATGTCAATCTTTGTGACAAATGGTTATCACAAAACGTTAGTGAACGCAATCAATGTATTCTTTTTAACTACTCACATACGCAATGAAAGCGTGTAAGTACAAAACCGCATGGGGTTAATGTGCAAATCCCAATGCATTTGATTATTGAGGTAATTGTGGTGATTTACATCAAATGTTTTTCGACCATCATTATACATAATTGCACATTTCCAGCGGCGAACTTGTTTCAAAAACTGCCACGATAGAAACAGATACAATTGCTTTCGTTCAAAACAAAATTTCCCGTTCGGTGATGTTGAATCTCATATGGCTTCTGAGCCTGCGATAACATATATGCATGCTCTTCGGGTTGTAAAAGCCGTGTTTTTTCTGTGCATAGTACTTTTGGTGACTACCGACAGAGGCGAAACCTTTTTGTGCAGTGGACAGAAATTATTATCAAGCAAATGGCTGAAAATACTCGACAGCCAGAAACAGACATAAGCTGGCGAATCACACAGCAGGTGCGGCGAACCGGAGGGAAATCAACTTGAGGGTCACTGTGTTCAAAAGACCTTCTCTAATAAACCCATGTTATACGTGTGAGACGATGAGCGAAACAAAGTTCCTGGTTAGAAGCATATTATCATCTTTGGATCCCATTCATTATGAATGCGATTGTGATTTAATATAAGGACAATAGAACATGATATGCAAGTATCTGCATTATTCCCCTGTGCAGCTCTCTCACTGGACCCGAGGAAACTGAATCTAAACGCAACATAAACACAAGCACATGTGAGAGCTTGCTCCAGTACTAACAGATAAATGTCCGAGGATAGCGCATTGCCTGTGTGGAAACGATATTGTTATGTCACGTTAACAATATATCAAATGACGTCTTGTTGTATATATGTACCGTCCTAGGCACAATAATTGCATACATCGATGGCACATTTGCCGCTCAAACTAGCATATATTGGTCTCACAATATTCCGCATTATATATGCCGTAGATATGTGTCATATCGATCGCCAGCCGTGTTGAATTCCTCACAGGCTCTCGTTAAAATGGTCTCAAGTTCACAGAATACACCACAGTTTGCCTGCATTAACTCCTTGCTTGAAGGACGAATGTAATCAATTTATTATATTAATACTCAACTCTTTACATAATTCCAACTTCAAGTGTATAAACACCATGCATAGTGCAATTCCAAACCAATTGCGCATGACAATTATGACCTACCTGCACTTTTTGTTACGAATACTTTAACCCATGGATGTCGTATGAATGCGAAGCATATATGTAAGATTAATTAGTAAGTGTTCATGATTTCCCACGTCTGTAGGATTGAGTAGAGCATACGCATGACAATTATAATACATCAATTTAATGAAGATGGGACTAACTCTATCCAATCAAACCAATATTACTCAGGTCAATAGACAAGGTATAATTCTTTTGCAAATTGCATTCATAGTTACATATTATGTATGTGCACAGCTGTTTTCCGCCTATCTAAGCCTTAGTATGAGAAATTGGACCAATTTCAGCATTCCACATGTGTGCCTGCTTATCATTATTTTTGTTTATATTACTACCCAGATTAGTCTGCGTCCCAGACTCCAGGGATTCCGCTACGCTTCTTGCCCTTGAGTCTACGACAGGACTAGGTATAAAACTGGCGCGTCCGAATATTCATTAGACACGTTCGTTAATCTTCGTGACCAATCAACGCAAAGGTTGTGACCCGGATTGACCTACGTTGCGCTCGTCTGGCTCATGAAACTGGCTTGTGATACGCACCCTCGGTTCTATGTGACGTCATGGACATTGTAGAGGTCTGCGTCTAATGAGAACACATTGAATGTCTTTTGGAATTATGGGGCGTCTCAAAAGTTCAAATTGGCACCACAACAAGCGCTTTAATCGCTTAGCTGCACGATAGTATGTTTACGTTATAGTCAGTTACAAAGAACCAGTTGTGTGTCTGCTTCTCTCGCCGACTGTGTGATTAACGTTGCCACTCGGCGTGAAACAACAAATCCGAGTGTTGTAGAATGTGTGCCCGGCTCATAAAAATCACTCGTCCGGTTGGACAAGTTCTTCGGAACTTGTAGAACTAACCAATGAGAGACATGACTCAAAAGTACCCGAGAGTGACCGAGAGACACGGCTTGTGATTGGAGCATCCAAAATCTGGGATGCCTGTCCTGTTCAAGACATTAAGCTCGCCTAGACGTGATGGCGAGACTATTGAATATCGGTAACATGTAAACAGCGCCCGCAGCTATCATGCTAGGGGACCTTGACTATAACCAGATAGGCATACAACATCCCATTCAATCCTTGTCAATGCTAAGAGCAATGTCTTTATTCGTGTGTGTTGAGCATCAGCAAAATGTTTTTTGTTCAATTTACTACCCAGATGGAAATTTAACATCAAATACTTCCCTAATTAGTGTGAGTGGAGCATACAAGACATTATTGTCCGTTAACATTACTACCAAGTTGGGAAAGTAAAATCCAATGAAACCATGTAAATGAGACAGAGGATTGTCATTACCATATCTATTTTCAGAGTATGGCGATGCTGCAATTAATATGGAGGATGTGGACAGGGGGGATATAATCCTATAAGCGAGCATTCGGCGTACAAATACTGAATGATAGCTCACAGCTTAAACGACCATCAGTTTAATATTCCCCATCACTTTAACTTCTACAATATATCAAGTAATCCCAGCCACAAGGTTATTAACTATGATACAAAGTTAAAATCACTGCCAACAATGACATTGTTTATGCACTATCGTTTGTTTCTCACTACTATAAATTATATTTGTACTGCGACGGCCTGGCATGAATCGTATTGAGGCCGTCTACTGCAAATTTTATAATTACCTCAACATTTTGTCGCTTTAACTTCCAAACTGCATTGTCATATCTAACGCTCGAGCCAATTCCATACTGTCACATATAAGGAAACATACTAGTTTTACCGACAGAAAACGCCCATTATTGAAACCCATCATGATGGCACCATTATTCATGAGTCAACAAATAATTCGGCATAGTTACCTCCCTAGAGGTAACCATGCCGAACATCTCAAATATTCTAATTGAAACCGTAACGGGAAAAATTGTGAGCATATAAGAGCATTTATAAAACGCTTTAGCCCTTATGATGGGTACGTCTATAGAAGTATTCGTCTAAAACTGAAACAAGAGGTGGCGGATTGAATAGATCCAAGGCAAGGTTCATGTCAATCTATGGCAGTCACTTAACACATAAATAAACCAAACCAGAATTTTTCATATACTTCGTCACACAATCAAACATCAACACCCGGCTGATATGCAATACATTTGCTCGCTCACATAACATATATTATGCTTTGCATAATTGGCTCTGGCATAAGTGCAATGGCTCTTGCATCAGCTATCGCAAACATGATCTGATTCATATACCGAATCTTCTTGGTAATCAAAACTTCATCGTTAATGCAACTATCATCGTTTAACTCATACACCAACACTCTAACCACCCCTCTATCTTCCAATCTTCCTATGTTCCTCTTCAGAAATGATAATCGCGCCTGCAGGAAAGAGAGCCTGCTACGTAATTAGTTTAATAAATGCATAATAAAATAATGGATGGGAAAGCTTATCGCCTTGGGGTATTATTATGTCATTACGTTCTTCCATGGTTTGATATAACTATTATTATCTTCATATACGGATCATTGAAATATATCATCTAATGACAAGAAGATCATGATTAAGAAGTACGAAGATTGATACGTTACATTATCAGAACAATTGCTCTTTCCTGACTTCATCCTGATAAGCGACCGATACAATACGTACAGGCGGTAATGCATCCAACTAAGTAAATTAGCAGCTGCGCAAGGCATCGTTAGTTGCGTGACTGCTCTTTATGTATTAAAACTATTTGCCCGCAAATGTCCATTTTATCAATAACCCTTTTGGGAGGAGTTATATTAGTTACAGTTGTATCTATTTATGTTTTTGAGCAGATTGAGGTAGGCGTGATTTAGTTAAATAAGGTGAAATTGATGTTGCTTTAAAATGGTTAGAGTTTATCAAACGTGTTGTACTGAGGCTGAAAGATGTGTGTAAGTCGACGAAGCTAACGATTCGTGGCATATCCCTTCAGCCTTTGTGGGTCTTCCGTGCGAAATGATGACAAATGTTTGGATGATCCCGCTTGATGTTAATTCCGGCAATATTATTGGTGATCTAATCTCCATGCTGCTGCATGATTCGTTGTAATCGTAGATTTCAAGCAATTCTTCTCGGCAAATGCTAACGCTTTCCCTTCACATTGGAGGTCTTCTAATATTGATGCTAGGATGAGAAATTAGTGTCTACATTCTAGTTGGTGATGTATATGCACAATAGGTTTTCAGGTTGTGTATAATATGTCTTGTTGATAAATATGTTTAGCTCATCTTTTATTATTCTCATTGTTCGTGATTTCCGACGTTTTTATTGACCATAAAAGTAATAATGTACTTTAGATTATCCTAGCCTGTAAAATTCGTTTAAATGTTTTCTCAGTGGACAAATTATTCTCCAGCTCTGTAGTATAAGACGAGGGCACGTGTGACAAAATCGTGAGTCGCACCGATTTTAATCTTTAACTGAATTTGGTGGCGAAAAATTAGTTGCAGAGTTGAACAGAGTAGACGCCTTGGGCCGCATATGCCCGCGAGCGTTATCATGCAGTGAAAAAAAATTATTTCCTTATTTTTCCCGGTTTATGGAAATAATATTGCAGTGTCTTAGAGTCTGGTTAACCAATGTGAATCGGTTGTGGTTGCCAAAAGCAGTTCCTGATAAAAAAATGCCAATGATGTTATTGCTATGCTTTGAGGTAACAGCTTGCTAAATATAATTATAGCAGAGTAAACTGTTATTGCAATATCTTCCCTATCGATAACCCGGATAATGGCTTAGTTTAATATTCCCCGATAGATGAACGGTGTTTTGCATGCCTAATTGCTATGCTGCCATGTTGACAGTCAATGTTTATGGGTAGATTGTTTCAGATTATACCATACTGTATTTACAGTTTTACCGAAGGATAGGTATCCAACAAACCATATAAAGTGTACATTTGTTTAGCAAAGCAATAATTTAAAAGCAAACTGTTGCAAGTATAATATACAATCTTTATACATGGGCTATTGTGCACATATAGCCGAATCGACGTAAATTGACATGAACAGATATTCACAATCGTTGAACCGTGCCCGAGACAAAGCAGAATAGCGTCATGGTCAATTGGATTTGATTGAAACGCCAGTCAATGTTGTAGATTGAATGCAAACAGATTAGAACGGCAGTATTGCAGATGAGTCTTCTGCATCCAAAAAGGTAATGCGATTACATTGACGGTGATAATTAACTGATGGATAATTTCTACAACCATGCTGTGAGATGATCAGCTCACAATGAGACATTTGGTGCAAACATTTGCAATGCATTTGACTGACGAATATATAACAGTTGCTTTGAAAAGCAGGTTGTAAAAAACAACTTTTTCAGTGTGATTCATCCTCTGTTCTTTATCGCAGAATATCATTCATATGGAACTAAATGTTCAGTAAAACTGCTATAGATATCAAATCACGCACATTCGAGGCAATAAAACGAAATACTCTTGCCTGTGTTTGTATGCGACGTAACTTATTTCTTCTCTTTGCAAAATTACTGATAACGATCAGTCATGTCGAATCTTTAATTCAGTGATGCGGAATTAGGCAAACTCTCTTTGATATAAACCCAGTGGGGTGGAATGTATGGTTATCGCGCCTTTTAGTGTTAATTGTATTCTTAGTGTAAACAACCCCCCCCCCTCCCCTGATACAAAAACAAAAAACGACGAAAAACACTTATGTATATTGAACAAAGCTGTTACTTATTCATTTAGATACTGTTTATAAGGTTGGTCAAGTTGCATAATGTTGCGCTGTGCAGAATATGGAACATGCGCTATTTTACAGCATCAAGGTCTTCTGAAGTCGGACCGGTTACATTATGTTCACCAACAGCCATTTTTTTAAATGTCAGGTGGTCACAAGGTATTTGTTTACACAAATAATTCATGCCTTTTGATTACAATCCGTACGGAATCGAAGCATTTAAGTATGACGTCAAAATGCTCACCCGCCCCTGCAGGAATATTCACAAATCAGTTACATTCAAGATTACGCCATGCGCCATTTGAAGTGATTACGTGAGAGTAATTACCCAAGCTTAGGTTACAGCATATATAAATCATCAGGAAATTTGACATTGTCCAATCAGAGACGCAACTGAAAGTGCCCACAAAAAGATTATTGCGCCTGATTAGAGAATATCGATCCGTAGACGCTGAATCAAATCAGCATGTAATTGTCCCAGACCCTGGCGCTATAATCAATATCCAAAACATGTATGTATCCGGCGGGGGCGATGGGTCCTCGAAATTGCAGGCTGGTTGTGAGACAATAAAACTATGTGTGCATACGGTTTTGTAAGCCTTCTGTCGGCATTTAGAGCGAGAAGCATTTTTATGGGAGGAGCAGCCGTCTTCAGAAGAAGGCAGCAAACCAGAGGGACCAGAGGGAAGAAAAAGACGAAATTACATATTGAGAGGAGATATGGGGTAGAAAATCCTACATTACTCTTGCCATAAGGGCCTCATCGAGATGTTCAAAGACTTTGATAAGAGATCAATTTGATAAAGCACTTGATAATGCAGTCTTCAAAACGTCTTTTCTAAGCTGAGTCAGACTTTAAAGCCAGTGTCTTTGTCGTGCCACAGATGCATAATAGTATGATCGTGCGTCGCCAGAAACTACCTTTTTTAAATTTGTGCTCTGAAATATATACTAACAAAAGCTGAAATTTTCTATTGCGGTTTTGTGGTAATAAAAGCAACTTTCGAGAGTGTATAATAACAATTGTCTACACGTTATAGGTTTAAGCAATTAGATAATAACAATAACTACCTAGAACATGTTAACCTGTACCTATCGTACTGCACTCCGATGGTTTTGAAGAAATTAAATGTGATTCAAATTAAAATCTTCGTAAGCAGTTACAGCGCCTCGGCATATTGATCAGTTTGCGACTCTCCTTTATTCCATGACACTTCATGTTCGAGAAAACCTTAAAGGTACATACTGCTCTGGTTAACACTTCATTACCACGATGTCAACAAAATACATGCTTGTTTCGCGCCGGAGCCGTCTTGTCTCACTATGACAATTAGTCGAAGCTATTATGACACGACGGCTAAGTGAGATTATAGTACTTGAAAATCCCTCGATCACGTAACTGATGCTGGCATCAGGAGACAAACAAAACAGTCTTGTTTGTCAAAAACTGTTATTTCATCTTACTATTTAATGCAAACCGCAATTAAATAAGAAGTTCAAATATGAACCTTTTAAACATGATATCATATAAAAGCGTTTGAGCCACTATTGACATGGTGCAAATATCATTTGTGATGCTATAATCCCATTTTCTGCAGTCAGTATTTAGGGAACGCCTAGCACAAAGCTGATGGGACAAACATAGGGGCGAGGTAGAAATAAATGTGTTCCGCAATTGGTTTCGGTAAAATGCATGATACTAACGCCCATTTTATCCGATGTGTAAGCGCGTATTTATGTACAAATCGATTATTCTTTCTCCTTCATGCCGAGAGAAAATGGTCAGATTTTGTGCGTCATTTTGAGACGATAAGACTATGATTGAAAGTGAAGCTGCCCTGACACCAATAAACAGGAATCAAACAAAGCAATTATCCGCCGAACGTGCCGGACAATAAATGCAAGCATATAATACCAAGATAAAGTAGCCATCGAGCACCAGCAGCCTCTCTGAGCATATGACATTACTCAATATGTATAATTCCTCATAAATACAACATTCCGATGGCATCAATGCAATTTATAATCATCATCGTTACTTAGTATATACGTTTTAAATATTGCATTATCCGCCTGAGTTTTAATGTTTTAGCAGATAATAAAATGACTGGTAGGTAAGGAAAGTTAGACATCAATTCCGGGAGTGGTCGGATCACACATGCGGTACATATATTAGTAAAACTGTAAAATTTGTACGTTCAGTATGTTTCCCTAATCGATCCTGTTACCTACCCGTTGTGATACAATAGGGTGGAACAAAATCGACAATCGTTGAGGAACGACCGATAAAAATGAAACTCAAATGAGGCTTTGCTATTTAACAGTGAAAATCAGGCAGAGGATCATCACAATCGATAATACACTTATTTATCCCCTACTGTGTTCAACCTGTCAGGTTAGGTAATCAAGCAGTTAAGTCCCAGGCGCAGATGCGGCTTATCGTGGCATTTATATTGAACACCGCAACTAAGGGTGCGTGTATGCGTCCGTCGACGTCATTACAGTTCAACTCATTCAGTATGCACATTGCAGTAGTGTGATCATAAAATTCTGGTCATTTTAGTGTTCTTGAGTCAAATACTTCCATGTACGGTTTCTCGATTGCAAATCGAGAATCGGGTACTTGTAGTAATGTTTTGTCGTATGTGTCTACTATATCACGCGATTGTTTAACATTATACAAAACCAACAAACCATTGAATTATGTAAAAGTATTCCTCCAATTACAATTATGAGCTGACTGAGTACGGTGTACTCAGGTAAAATACTTCCATTCTTTTATTATTGAATCTTGTATTCTTTATGTCATTAAATATACTTATATTCTTATTTGAAGATTAAAGCTTGCAATGTAGCAGTGGTAGAACATTTGGATCACCCATAACGCAAATCATATCAGGACCGTTGCTTGTTAAGTATGAGACTCGGTAATGCTATAGCAATCATTTCTATCATAACAATTGTCTATTGAAGGGCGCATCATTGAGTTAATGCTTATTCCTTAAGCATATATTAAGCGCAAAAAAAGACGCTGATGGGGAGAGCAAACGTCTTGTTATCAACAGAACATCTTATGGTTAGAAGAATTTGTTCACTGACTAAAATCATTAGCTGCCAAAACAAGTTGTTTCCAGTCTACGCGAACATACGTTTTACTTAGTAGTAAGGATCGCGAAGCAACTCAGAACACAATTCAGAAACAGGCTGTTAATGCCGAAGTGATTTATCTTAGTTCAATATTTTATGAACTAAAATGAATATTATATTTGAAACAGCTATAATATGCATTCTCTGTGAGCAGGCACCCGAGAGACGAAAACAGACTTCTGGAAGGATGCGGTCATAAAAACAAGGTCATTTGCATTAGTAATTCAACCATAAATGCCATAGCATGTTAATTGTAACGTAGAATACCTTCTTAATTACACTACAAGAAGCGAACAGGTCTCAAATTCCCGCAGGGGAAACTGTTGTGGTCTGAGAGAGTTGACTAAGCAAATATGATGGAAGGACAAATTGTACGCAACAAGTGAACTGCATACACAGTACAAGCGGCAGAAATAACCAGGACAGGCTCTATAATAAGTCAAAATGCTAACAAGAGTAACACCAAAGTAAACTGTGACTTCATGAAGATCCGATATGTTTCAAAGAAAAGCAACGATGCAGTAAATTTAACCCAATAGTATTTCATGGCTATGCAAGGACACAACAGAAAACAGGGAAGTGTTATTTTCAACCAGTATTTGCCGACGAAATAGCAGGGTTATTTAAATATGGTGATCAAGTCCAACATGAGAGCAAACATTTTAGTGAAGACGAAGCCCTAAAAAAGTTTAAAAGACTTCTTTAAACCCTGACAAGGCACTCGAACACAGCTCAATTAACTGGCCGGAGAATAGTGCATTATATATGATGGGTTGAGATGATCTATCAGCTTTCAGTGCTAAGAATACAACACTCCGGGGACAGTTATAGTCATTCGTGACTAATATGCTTTTCGTCAACGCATCTGTGTGCAATAATAACAATTTTACCGCACTATTTTTATGGCCATCCGTTGCAGGATAGATTTTTCTTATAATCTCATGTAGATGTAATGGAGTAATTAACATAATGTATTATGAAATCGTTATTAATGCTGTCAATGAATTGTACTTGCATTAAAGCTTGGTTGATTCCAGCCAATAAATTACACATAAGTCATTCAGCAACAGATGTCGTAATGCGCGATGATTAGGCGGCTTGTAGCGATTGTTGGTGAAGTATGTGGCATGCAGTTAGTTACCTGTGCAGATCAGAAGGGTGTGCAGAGCTCAGCTCTTTTTATCATTGCAGTCTCTTGACGATATTTGAGTCATATAGATAAGATATGTGCAAATGAGGCGGGATTGATACGTGTTATCGTGTTATCATGAAAGTTTGATGTAAGAAAGAGATTCTTTTGATAATGCCATCACACAGAACACTTCTTAGAGGTCAAGTCGCGATATCACCTCGTTGTTGATAGTGACGTTAGACCCCGATGTTACATAACTCTTATCTCGTATTTCACTCATCCCACGAGCATCAATAGTTCACGGCAGCTTAAAAATAATCAGTTTAGTTTTAATGCCGCGGATAATAATTATATCATAGATAAGCCAAATACAAGAGTTGGTCAGTGTCTAGTAGCACAGTTTCAGTGCCAAATAACAAAAATGCAATATCGGACATTCAGCTGTAATTACTCAGAGACGACTGCGCATTCTTCATAACGTTAGTCATCTACGTAGGCTACACAAGCATCCAAATCTATACGTCTAACTAGTGATGGATATTTGTTATAGCAAGGAGGTCTGCTCGGTCGAGATTGCATTACACGTCTTAAAAGAACTTCGTTTTGTACAGGGGACAGTAATTACTATAAGGAAAGTGATTGAAAATACTCGGAAGCCAGAAACCGAAACAAGCTAGCAAATCGTACTATAGGAGCTGCAATCCTGATAATAATCAACTTGAGGTTACGGTCAATCAGACCTTCTCTATCAGTACCAGCGTTTTCCCCCTGGGATGTCAATTAAATTATATCACTGTTACATTTTAGTCGCAGCTCTCTCATTGGACCCAAGGAAACTGAACCTGACCCGAACATAAACACAGGCACATCCATTTTGTGGAATTTCAGAGTTTGCATTTATATTAACAGCTAATTGCCCGATAAGGGCGCATTGCCTTTGTACGCCCAAAGATGGAAAACATCACAATGGCAATATTTCAAATAATGTCGCGTAATGCACATTTATCTTCCTTTTGCACAATAATTGCGTATTCAGGTGGCACATTGCCCCACAAACTAGAATATATTGATCTCACAATACTCCGCCATATGGGTGCCATGAACTTTTTTTTACATTTGTACATATATCACCATCTACCGATAACTCTGCTGATAACTAGACATCTATGCAAAGGACAAACAAATTCGGTTCAGGGACCTCGTCGCAGTGGCCGCATGCGCCTCAGAAGTTGCTTTCACATCTACAGCCAGTACACCTGCTGTGTTTGAATTCCCAACAGGCTCACGTAAATATGGTATGTGCTGTTGGTAGAAGTAATGAGTTCCTCGCATAAAGTGTATTATAAGCATCTAATTCAGGTAAATAGACGCAGTAACAAATTAGCCCATATTGTATTTGATGGTAAACATCGATTAAGCATTTGAAATACATTGAAGTCAATGTCGGAGTAGTGTATTTTTCTCTGGGCATTATAACTGACTAGTACTTCCCAAAACTATACTGTTTGCCCGTTCATTATTTCCAGCCATCAATGTATAGCTGACTCCTCAATTATAGTAGCTCACAGCAAACTAGTTTTCAATTCGCCATACTGCAAAAAACAATGCCTCCTTTCACTGGTTGCATGCATTTACTCAGTTTAAGAGACTCGGGTATTTTCATAAGTAATCACTTGACTATATATATACTCAATTACATAATTCCAACCTCGAGAAAAAGACCAAGCATAGTGCAATTCTAGAACAAATGTATCTGAGCCGCTGATGATGATTATAACTACCTGCACCTACAAATCGAGGATTGGACAGGGAAGGTAAGTGAGCGAATACTTTTACAGATGGATGTTGTAGTGACTATTCGCACCATATCGGTAAGAACAGTTGCTAAAATAACTGTGAGTGAAAAGAAGATTGTTCCGACATGTGAATAACTGGTAGGTTTTCATGATTCCCAATTTCTGGAGGATTGCGAAATGCATAGACATAACAATTACCGCACATAAGTTAAAACGTTTTAAGATGGGCAAATACAATCCAATAAAACCCCTATTACTCATGCCTATAATGAAGGCATTATAATTCCCAAATTGCATTCCTACTTGCAAACACAAATGATTATTAATTTTCAGTTCGATGATAACACTTCCGTATGTCCGAGCGAGTAACTACACCTCTTTTCAATTAATACTTCGTTATTTTTGTGGGCAAGGTAAATCGACTACAGATGAGATAATTCAAATATCTTGAGTAACAAATAAATCCTTTGGCCAATTTTCGTATGTGCATATGTTTTCTACCTATTTCCTGCTTAGGATGAGTGATTTGCCCAATTTCAGCATACAACATGTGCGTAGGAGTGGGTTGAACATAGCATAATGTTTTCATTACTACCCAGTTGGGAATGGAAAATCTGATAACACCATTGTCAATACGACTGGAAATTGTCCCTGTACGTGTGGGTGGAACATACACTGCATTATATTTGGTTTTTTCCATACTTCCAAGGTGGTCATGTTAGATCCAATAAAACCCTTGCTTATAAGAGAGGATTATCCCTACCATAGTCAGTTGATAGTTACTGTTGATAGGGAGCGATGAACAATTGATGAAAACGCGTTCAGTTCCATAAAAAGCCGAAATAGGACTGCAGCTTCATGCACATGTCAATGGCATTTAACTGTATATAGGAAAGATACCATAAGTAATTGTGTGTTTCTGGTCATTGTGTAGATATCATAGATAAAGCTTACTGATTATCAGTGATCTTGGCCGGTTTAAACGTAAGAGTTATCTTAACAATCTGTAAACGCTGCGCTTAGTAGTCCTGCAATTGTGTTGTCATATTCGATATCATAGGATTGGAACCGACTGCTAAGCTAGCTAGAAATTTGGCGATACGGCTATTAGAATGGAGAAGTTGGGGGGGGGCGGGGGGGGATGATGTATCATGTCAGTGAGCATTCGGTGTTCAAATACTGAATAAAAGCTAAGAACACCATAGGCTAACGTTTAACACCCCAATTAATTTAACTTGGGCCATAGGTGGATACAAGTAAACATGGTATGCATGTTATTAAGTATGCCTTCAAATCACAGTTGCAGCCAAGAGTGACATTATTAATGTCGATACCCTGTGTGGTGTACTTCTATCTTCTATAAATAATATTTGTATTGCGACGGCCTAGCATAAATCATATATGAGACCAATAGTTGTCTAATATTTGTAATTTTTACTTCAAAACTGCAGTGAAATATAATATATTTATGTTTATTTCATCATGATCGATTATCTGATCTACGACTATTCGGTAAGCACAATTCATATCAAATATGAGACCTTTCTAATGATAGAATCACTTCTATACTGTCACATATATATTGAAAGGCTAATACTCATTATATGACCCTGCATTGTGGCACCATGATTCTACAAACAGAGGACTGACCAAGTATTTGGGCACAGTAACTTTCCCAGAGTGAACCTGGGCAAAGCAATAAAAAGGTACTGGAACATCGCAAATATTTGTAACGATTCTTTAAGTCACTATATATCAACAATAACCGTATGCTACACTAAGCGCAGAAGTGAACACATCCATGGCAATTTTGCAAGCAAGCTATGGCGGTAATTTTTCTGACATTTTACGCAACCCAAGATGCTTTTTACATTTTATCCTCTACTCAAAAACCAACATATGGTTCGAATGCAATCCCGCTATCTTGCATCATTAAATATTATGTGCACTTTGGTAGCGAATCGCAAGCAAATATGCCCAACAAGACCAGAGATTTAAATCACAATATAATTCTTGGGAATGAACTTGTGATTTTTTTATTATTACTTAATGCATCAAACATGTTGGACCAAACGTTCCCTTCGCTTGTTCAATTATGTGTGAAATATTTCCTTGCCTCTGTGTTTTCAGTTTTTTGGGTACTTGTACCTTTAAACATTTCAAACCTGGACGCCAATCATTACTGCTTAAAATCTATATCACGTGATCAATGATATCAAGCTAAATATGTTTGACGAACACTGAGTAATGAATTGATCGTTCATTTAAGCAACAAATATATCGTTTGATTCTGCCATAGGACATCTAGACGCGAGTATTTTACCTCTCCGCTGGTACGCGTCTTCATTTTTCTGCGCGGCTGAACTGGTTAATATGAATGCTAGTTGTAAGGTTAAAGATGTTTATGGCGGTTAGTCGTTCATGCCATTATTGCAGTAAAGATTTTACAGAATGTTGCATAATCAACCTCGATTCCAACCTAAGTGAATTTGTTTGAATCACGCAAATGGTAGTAATTTGATTATAACTTAGCGGGTGAAGTATTCACAATGTTAACATACTGACTGCTGTGTTGAGCATTAACAACCAAACTGGTATAGCTAGACTCTCTAGGTACCTACCCTTAGTAACGAGTTAGACATAAGACTCCCAGCGATTGGTTATAATATTAAGATGGCTGGATCGATGCGTGGCTGTCATTTTTAAATGATCAATTCAGTCATTCTTATAAAATGCAATTTAATGTGACCTAGATATCTGATCATTGAACAATCGATTGACAAGCTATAAATGCAGTTAAGTAAACACCCACACATGATCAATGCGAGAAATTTTAATTTCAGAATAAATCATGCAGCAGTATGTTTTCCTAGGTGGTTTAAAAATGACCGAACACTATTCAAGAAATACCTCACATTGGAGGTGGAATGTACTTGTCTATTATAACATCCTTTTACACTGCTATCTTACGTGAATTACAGCCCCATCGGGAGATGAATGCAAAACATAGCACACCCACCCTACCACACGGTACATTAATACGAATTATTATACAGGAGGCACTTAAGCTGATGGAAAATAAGATAAATTGTCAATAAATTAGTCTTCATCTGCGAGGAGAAATCAGTTTGATGACTTGCATATCGCCTGCTCACACGAAGAGTTATAATACCACATGACCGTAATACGGTGCAGTAATCGAGAACTGAAGCACGCGTATTGCTGAAGGTAGCATCATTTCATCCGTTAATAAACAATGATGATGATGGTGCACAAAGTAAGCTCACTGAATCGATCTTTGTTTCTTTGTTCACGCATCTTAGCATTTGCAGAAAATCTATTCTGGATTACCGGACCTGGATAGATCAGAGGATTTGTTAATTTTGCAGTAAAAACTTGAATCGTTGCATTGGAAGCACTGATAACATTGTATTATTAATTGTTCCAAGTGATGTTGAGCGCATGCGTGCAGGATGTGTAGGATGTATAACGTGATCGTGTCTTGGTTAGTAGTTAAAGTACTAATGTACTAGCCCGTTGATGTTCGTCAATTAGAATTTAATGCAGCCGAATGATCTAACATGGGTGTGGATTCTACTTTGTTCACGTCGGATGTTATTGAAATGGTCATGAATAAGATGTCACAGTATATTGTGGCATTCTGGATGAGTACAGGGCCGAAAAAGCACAAGCGTAAGTGATTCAATGAGTTTAGTAATCGGATTTGGGATTGGTGCATTGGCTGTTGCATCAACTATTACGAACAAAATATTATTCGTATACCGAATCTCTATGGTAATTGAGCTTCATCGTTAATACACCCACCAGCCCTTACAAAGCAGCCGTCAAGATTCCAGGGGTAGTATTAGTACATGATGCGAGAATATAATTCTTTTAATATATTTGCTATTGTTGAATTATATTGCAATGACACATAGAGAACATTTATAATAATTTGATTTGCAATCACAGGTTTAGACATTCAAATTAGTATATGTCAAATAATTACTTAAGATAACTACATGCAGATGTACTCCTGGTGGGGGGCGGGGGCATTTTTGTAAACTTTCAATAACGCATATTAGAAATGTGACCAAAGGAATAACTTAATGCAAATGTTGATCATCAACCAAGCCTAAAGGAAATAGGAATAAGAATATCCCTTTGAATATGGAGTCAACCGCATGACCCAGGACGTCTTATATCATATATAATAAAACCTGTCTATTACATGAGGTAAAATACCTCGACCTAATACCCACTTGCCTTTGCAGTCGCAAGTTTCCTTAATAACCTTTTATGACATATTTCATATATCAAAGCAAAAGTAAAAACCATGAGCAATTCCCAACAAACTTTTTTATATTTTCCAGGATAGCACTTAAATGCGATAAGATAGCTTTATCTACCCTGCTATTTCAACTAGAATTGATTATGGCGAATAGAACGACTTAATTGGACTAAGTCAAATTGTCTTCAAGGGAAACAATTTCCTCTCTTCATGTTGCATCTTATTTTAGGCACGCGCTATTAACACATATTGTTTTCATATTCCTTTGTCAAATTGACATCCGCCAAACACAACAAAACTTATTTGAAGCAATATTTCAACGACTGTGCACGAATAAATTAAACGCTATATCTAAAATAAGTCTTTCTTCGCCGAGTGAAAATTGGAGTAGCATGCCATTATGTGCCAGCTGATTATAGCCTGAATTTACCAAAGTAGAGCCAGCAGTAGGGGATCGCATGCGGATAAGTAGAAAAATCTCAGCGATATGAAATGCAATTATTGGTGTCATACCTTTCCGGTTATGTTTTTGTGAAAATTCCAAGTAACACCCCTTAGATAACGCTGTAGGATGATCTCACAAAGTTTAATCACCCAGCGTGTTAACACTGCGATATACATTTTTCAATTCGTTCAGTCAGTAGGCAAATTTGTATACTGATAATGTTTAAATGTGCTTTCACTTGTGGGATATGCTCAGCGTTAGCGCGCATCAATATTACATCATCGATTTGGTCTTTATCTCGTTTGGCACATGGTTCATAGATCTATCGAAATATATACATTCAGTTTGTTTTGTAGCAATTTCTATTATTTACACTATAATGAATGTATGTAACAAACCGACCATGTACAGATAACAGCGTTAGCGTCCTCCTACAGAGGTAAAACTGTCTGACATAAGAGCATCAAATGTTGAACCTTAGAAACATTGCAAGTTAGTACCTGCCCGTATATTACGCTCTTTCAATTATATTTGCATGGCAACTTATAACCTGTGTGGGTGCAGGCATAATGCAATGCTGTGACCATAAATCTCTTGCTCGCATCATGAATGGATGAAATGGTTGTTCAAAGGCGACTATTTAACGGCAATTGCGGGAGCTCGCAGACAATGAGGTTTTTTTTGTGGCATATTCGTAGTAGTCCACCGACGTAACCGTTTGCATATGCTGCAAAGATTATATACACGGTGTATCCGGTAAGTTTACGCAGCTTGACAAATCTTAATGATCGGGCCGAAGCATGAAAACCGCCATCGAAATCGCTTTTAATTTGGTGGTGCATTATGTTCATATCTTGGTTATCTTCAAATAAGTTGTGTCTAACATATAAAACGGTTATTGTACCGAGACTGCCTGACAGATTTCGTCCAAAACCCTGCTGTGACAGCAGCAACCATTCGCCGTCACTTCTCCCGACTGAACAATGATTGAAAGGTTAATCGATTTTCATCTTATTCCAACTTCGATAAAAGGTAGATAGCCACTTAACAGTGTAACAAATACATTATAGATCGAAGGATGGGAGTGATTATCTTCTAGGGCTTTTACTATATCATTCCATAACCTGACCGAATGAAAGCATCTTCATTTTCGTATCAAATAACGTAAATTAGCACATAGGCTTTGCATGATGTCGTTAGTTGCTCGATGACTTTTCGTGTTTTACAACACACAATATTCTCTCAAATGGCCAGTTTATCGATTGAGGAGGACGTTATTTGAGTCAAATTGTTGATATCGATGAGGCTGTAAAATGAAATGGACTTTAAAAGGTCTTTGTGGCTCTTCCATGCAAAATGAGGACAAATGTTTCGATGATCCCGTTTCATGTTAATCCAGGCAACATCATTTGTGATTATATTCGTATCTTCATGCTGCTGTAGGATTTGATGATATCGTTGGTCGAATGCAATATTTCTCAACATTTAATGCCAACCTTTTTCCTTCTCATTTGAGGCCTCATTATATTTATGCTTCGATGTCAGATTAGTGTCTACATCAACGTCGGTGATGTATAGGACATTGTGAGTGTGATTGATTGGGCTGTTAGCTTCATGAAGAGATGTTTTATAAACAACGTTAAATATCCAGTATGAATTAAATTCCCTCGATGATTTGAAGATCAAGATGCAACTTTTGCTTGAATGATCTTTTTTCAGATAAACGTTGACAGACATTAATGCGTGACAAAGAATAATTTCTTACTGTCAGTATGCACAATCAGCCATACTGTGCAAATATTTAACGGCAATAAACGATTTGTCTATGAAGTGCACTCAATGATACTCAATGTGATAGTTTATCAAGTCTGATACTGGGTCCATTGTGTAAGAATAAGATACATGCTTCAATGACCAGTTAATGTGTCGTATCGGGCCTAATGTACGGAATGTGGTTCGAAATGTTAAGATTGTGGTCGCTAATAGTCCACATTAAATATTTATGTTAACTCCCTAGTTATATCAAAAGCTTGTAGGTTCCGGTGAAGGATGGCTGTCATGCGATTCAATTACCTCTCAGACAAAGCTGGAACGTATAATTAAGAGGGATATATTGCGCAATGAACTATCATGCTGCTTTCACTTAACACGTTCTATGAGCGAAAAAGAGTGGTTTATAAGTATAATTTAAATGGGATCTAATAGGTTTTTTATATTGATGTCTGTCCAATGCATTTACTTTTTCATATTGCAACACTCGTCATGCTATGTAACATACTACGAACTGACGAATACAACGCATTAATTATGTGGTACCATTTGAACCATATTTGGCAATAGATACAATGATTAGCTGCGTGTTATAAGTCTTATGATAGAAGTTCTTTATTACAATTGTAACCAAGGAACAATGATATTGCCAGACTCCATTAAATAACAATTGTGTTACAATATAAATGCAGTAGCTGTTTGATAATATTTTCACAACGAAAGGATTGTTTATAATAGACACTAGCGCTATGCGTGTCGAAGATCTTCAGACACATGATGATGTGCCCTTAAGAAGTCAAAGCATTCCCCTGGCTATAAGACGGTGACGCCCTCAAAGTTTAGCTCATGCCAAATGGTTATCATGATCCTTACGGTTAGGAAGAGTGTGTTTTACACAAACGACTGAAAAGAGGATCATATACATAGATATGAGAAGAGGAAGAGGCATATCATGGTTACGTAAGGCGGCGTGCCTCTGATGCACAACCTTTAATAAAGGAAAATCATTTATGGATACGTTGATGGGCTTCGAATATGAAGTGTTGTTCTTGCTCGCTTTGCTTTCTACAGTAGCTAATTGGGTTCGTGAGCTGGTTATATATTACTATCATTATACCCGATTTCGGGTAATGAACCAGGCAAATAAGACAGAGAACACGTGTTGCTGCTGCAAGCACTGTCAGTATATGACCCCTGGTGATGTGATGGATTGCTGATTATAAATACTAGACGTAACCTTGCTGCTCGAAACGAGTAGCCCAAAGGTTGATGGATAACAATGTGAGTTTATTTAATTCATGCCCGTGGTCATCAACAATTGATTACTAATTCAAACATTTTCCCTTAAAAACATATCCAGTTGGGTTTCGTTATAGAGTTCTCTGACGAATCTGAAACTAACTTGGCTGGTAAACTCTTATAGAGATTCACAACTTTACTGGAAATGATAATTCTTCTTATCTCTGTCCTTGCCGTGGGTTTTGTCAAGGCGTTTGAATTCTCCCCCACGTTTTGAGTTTCTAAAAACCATCAACCATTCCCAGCTCCCGCCACATCTTCAATCAACACGCTGGGCGAGTCCTACTATAACGGCCTTGACCACCTTGCTAGGTTTCTTACCTGTTGTCTTGCCCTTATTTAATGCTAATACATCGCACAATTGCTTTCTCGTTCACATGAAAAACATTGATTCCCTCAAAACTAAATGCCGATATACGTTGCCCGCATATCACGCACAATATTCGTGTAGATAGATATCCTCCGTTTGCTGCTGCCTTTGTGAGACAAATCTCTGAAGCGTTGATACGAATACTTTTCGTTCACAGGTTAAACAACCTAAAGGATCTGATATAAATTAGCCGAATTGATCGACAAAACTAGCCCTGCAACGAAATGTCGAGTCAAATGACTTATTGCTTACGTCAAGATGTTGGGAAAAATTCGCCTTAGGTGTTTTTTTCCTTTAACTAGAAATAACTACTGTGTATAGATGTCATTTGCTTAACTCCTGATTACATATATTAACGGGACTTGATTTTGTTAATACAAGTCCGATGATAAGCAACCTCTGACAGAGGCAAAGTTTTTTCCGAATCAAGATGTACTACACTCCAAACATATAGTGTGCCGTAAAATCGATAAACAAACCAGAAAGTAATTCGCATCGCGTACATCTTGCATAAGTAACCCTTTGTGTTTTAAAGCTTAAACATCGAGACAAAGACTTTATTGGCATAGCGTACAGCTTGCATAAGTAACCGTCTGTGTTTTAAAGCTAAAATCGGTTGACCATTCCTTGATATGTTGAAACATCGAGACAAAGACTTTATTTTGACAAAGATGAAAACATTCGGTTTAAAAAATTCTTAGTTTATCGCATAGATAATCTGCAGAACATTGTCGCTCCTGCATTTTTGCCTGCATATCAATAACGCACGCTTGCAGAGACTAATCATATTTAATAGAATCGATATCACGATATTATACGCTCGCAGGAAGGTTGTCAACACATTGGCAAATTACTTGTTTCGAATCATCCCTATTTATTACATTCTGGGCGACATTGCATTCTATCACCGTCTTATCGTCATCAGACAGCATAGAAAACTTACTATTGTCTGTTAACAAGAAGGGTTAAAAGTCGTCAGTTACGACATAGAGAGGTATGGCCGCATTGTCAGTATTACCCCAAAACATCGACAATGGGAGTTCTGCAGCGGAACGATATGAAACTTTTTAGGATAATTACCAGACACGGTAAACTCGTCCCTACTCAATCTAGTTTTAATCCACTGAATTATTGTAGCACACACATTTTGCCTTATGAATCGCATTGCAAACGCCTATAGGTGAACCGATCTGACATCAGTTAAAGTACAGGGCACCCAGCAAACACATCACCTAACTGCCACATTGCATTAATGTTGTGGTTACAGAGTGTCACGTTGCGGAATGAAATGTATCGAGAAACTATTGTTGGTTTTAAATAATGATAACTCATGCGCAAAATATGAAACGTTCAATCAGAATAATATTCCAAAAATAATATCATGCCACTTAGAGGGCGAGGTGCATTCACGTAGAAATTGCAAAAAGATTCTGTACGTCAATGTGATTTTGCATCCGCGCTTGAGGCGGGAATGATCAGCCACTGTTTATGTTCTGCTGTTGTTTCTGGTTATTGTACGTTATCGCTGCTTCTACAAATATTATGTGAAAGGCAAGTAATATGATAAACATTTGATACAGTTTATTCGCATTGAGAAATATAGCAGTTAATCATTTTGAGTTGTGGGTTAAAATAGGGAGCCATATGTTGATGCTTTGTGTTATGTGGAATCATTTTTGAGTATTTAGCGGAGCAAAAATAATACAAAATGTTCCAAAATTATCCATGAAAATCAATTCTGCTTTTGCCGGACACAACTAAACATAAGGTATTAAATCCATCCTACCGACTTAAATACTTATCAAAATTTAAGTGTGTGAAATGATGTAAAAAATTATCATACCTTAAGCAGCCCTTGAGGCTCAGACTGCACTGTCTAAATGAGGGCATATACTTTTTTATATGGTTTCTAGGAGCATCCGCCGTGACCCTTCAATCGATCCTCGCCTTGATTTCACCCTAATCCCCGCCGTAACCCTACACTGACCCATACTGTGACCCTACGCTAATCCCTCTGTACCTAATCCATGTCTCCGCTGTGACCCCGACCAAATGTTTACCGTACCGCACCCATTGTACCCGCCGAAAATTTGGTTCAGGTGAACGCATTTGAAGCTGGTTTGTTCTGGGGATGGAATATTTGGAATGCTCACCACAGTCGCCGACGTTGATTGTGACTATGTCAATTTACGTATCTGCCGTTGGGGCAAGTTTGGTGTAGAACTTTAATATAGCAAAAAGCTGTTAAAGTGAGTTCGTTAAGGAGAAATGGACATGCAGAGAGAAAAGCCCAAAAACATACTAGCAGGCAAACTTCCTCATATATATATATATATATATATATATATATATATATATATATATATATATATATATATATATATATATATATATATATATATATCTATATATATATATATATATATATATATATATATATATATATATATATATATATATATATATATTTATATTTACATATATATAAATGCTTGCTTGCAATTCACTACTTCGCCTGAACTAGCAATAAGTCCGGAATTTCATAATTTAGTCATTGAACAAATCAACACTGCCGAGGGCAGAGTTTGCAGTTTATGACGATCTATCGCCATAATTGTCATCTTCAATCTGAGAATCAGGCTGATGTTTGTTATCAATATTATCCACACAGCGGCTTTGTCCAAAGCTCGTGAGGAATAGTCCCATTCGTCCCTTTTAGTCTTACATTAGTCTATATAGCATAAAGCTGTTATATAGAAAAGACCGTCAATAGCAACCTTATGTTGAAAACCTCTTTACAAGTAGCCATTTAGGCTTAAGTACTACCATTTGTTAAGGGAACGAAGGACATCATTGATTGCGTCTAGTCATCTATCTGCATCACATTGCAGTGACAATGCAATGTGTTAAACATGCATTTTGCCCGTGCCAGATTCAACTTTTAATTTCGGTTTCGCCTTTTGGGTTACCAAAGCATCGGTAGATAATCGATATTGGCGCTTAGAAAGCAGCTTCCAAACGTTTTTTAAGCAATATGCGGATAAGATGCTACCGGATCCAACAACAACGCAAACATTATTCAATCATTTTGAGGTATAATCCCCCAAACCCCACTCATTTCTAGCTTCTGATATCTACTACTGTCTGCCACATGCCGTATTTATTTAATTTGACGGATATCAGCTCCATATGCAGAGATTTGCAGCTGGATGGAAGGTTCCTGTATTTGGTTCAATGTGCAATTTAATTCAGTACACGTTTGAAGTTTATTAGTAGAATATTATTTAGTAAAAGGAAACTAAATGAGAGCAAATTCAACTAGCATCATATCAATGCATATGTCATATGGCTCGTCATTAATTCTTGTCTTACCTCTAATTGATATGGAAAACTTCGACAGCTTCCAAATCTTCGTAAAAGCACTCCTTGCTTGTAGAAATAACAAGATCCATGCAGAATAATGACGTTGGGTGTGAACTATACTCAAAGCTATTCGAACAAATCGCTAGACTCTTTTTTCGCTATTCTGGTGGTTATTTGCACGACTAATAATCCGTATCATTAAGTCATTCGGTCGATAATGTCCTTGCGCACGTAAAATGACTGACAAATGTTTATTTCTGCCGCAGGAAATTTCAACCATTTCATCAACATCGAAATTCTTAAAGCTTTTTCTTGATCTATTGAGCTAATCCATTGATGTGCTCAGCGTTACAAGCACGAAGTGGCATCT
Organism: Urechis unicinctus; assembly: GCA_034190875.2. Lineage (NCBI taxonomy): Eukaryota > Metazoa > Annelida > Polychaeta > Xenopneusta > Urechidae > Urechis > Urechis unicinctus. Next base: position 40,954,224 of record CM067356.1, on the reverse strand, counting down.
TTACTTCCATTTCACGATTGCATTAAGTAAAAATGATTGTGCAGCAATACCTTCCAATATAGAAAATTGTTTGCACTAATGATGGGTTGGTGAATCTTGATAAGCTTTTGACTAGCTTTGTTCCTCAAGGAAATCAATTTCTGTTGCCAGCATATGTTCACCATATGGGCTGTCATTTATCCTCAGTGTGTTTGTCTTCTGGAAAATATCAGTCGATTTGTGAAGCATATTATAGCAGCAAGCACTGCATCGCTAAGTCATCTGTGATGTCTCGTTCGTATTCGATATTGAGCGTTTTCATGCCTGGGAATCATCTAATGATGTATTAATGTGATCTCAATGAACATCCCAATAATTGTCCAATGTAAATTTTTTAGTAGGATATTATGGATACAGACTGTTATTTAGACAGTACAGCTGCAAAAAATGAATATGGTACTGTGTGTTTAGCATTTAGTTAGAACAGGATATCAACAATTCTTATCATTTCTTATTAACATTTCATCATCCATCATTGAAGATGCACGGCACTTTCGACGAACTGTTACATGCACCGACAATCCTAGTGCTAAATATAAACATGTAGATTTGTGCGGTATTTATCCGTGAAAAATGCGATATTCACTGAACAAATATTTCGGTTTATGTTGGTGGAGCTGTCTGGAACAATGTTTACGCTCGTCACATACATACTTACTTTCCGTAATGTTGGAAGAAGCTAACAGAATAGCATGGGCACACATGTCAAGGTTACAGGATCATTACACATAATTCTAGCCTCTACATTAGTTTAGCTTGGTGTAAAACGTATATTTACTGAGAGTGATTCATGTGGGCATTGGCAGGTATGTTACAACACTCTATTATTGATATAATTATAACCAACTGACATATATGAGGATCTTGGCAAATGATATTTGCATTTTTGCTGGTTTCGATCAGCACGATTCTACACCAGCATTTAACCTGTTCCAAGACTAGTCCGGGTTCACTTTTGCAATTAATTTGTAATCAAAGTAAGTGCACATTGTTTTGCATCTTAAGTTATAATAAAGAATAAGTATTGATCATATCAACGTAAATACATTGACTAACACAAAGTGCTCAGCGGCTGTATTGGCAATATTACTATTTCCTTGTATATTCAGAGGACTTAATGGACAATTGCATGTGACGTCGTTTTCGTTTCGGTCATATGGTCGTGTAATAATTTTGATTCGCGGGGAGCAATAAACCGACTACGGTAGTAAGGTCGAGTGTCTTGAGCATGGATATTCGTCCCTCATTACATCCCGATACCTATGAGAGAGATTGTATGGCTCGGTTCATCAATGCCAAATGAACAATAAGCAGTGACGACGCCAGATGGTAATGGGATGGCCCAAGGTTTAAGGATGTTCAATGCTGTGATCGAGTTTTGCATTCTATGAAGAATACGTACGTAAGTTCGCCAAACCGTTTCGGTTGCTTAATGAGTTTGTGTTAAATATGAACTATTCTTTGAACCTTACACTCCTCAGGAGTCAATACTTAACAGCAAACATATGATGATCTTTCCACTAACCCATCCACTACATTCGCGATCATCATCATCAGCAACCAGTTTCAGGGCACACTTGAATGACATTTGTTGAAATACGAATATGGCAATGTTTGAAGCGTATATCATCCTCCTGACGTCATTTCAACCGTACCAGCTTTTCTTACATTCTCGGACTCCTTTTGAGATTCATTTACTTACAATAATCGAATAGGATAGAAATACTAAATTCCCAATTTAATTTTTGAATAATTTATGAGTGCTTCGATAACCGCGATTTATAAAATAAAACAAATGCTTTTGGTTTAGATGGTTTCATTTATCTTGATAAGTGGACTGATATACAATGATGCGTATGACGTGCTTTATCTCCTGTGTCGTTTCAGGAAAATCAATATATGTTGTATAAATGGTCACAAAATAGAGAGTAATGTATTTTGTCAATGATTATCAAGCGTTTCGCATTAATACTATCATTTCGTAGAAGTGATTAATCATTTGCATCTTGTACCAAAACATCTCCTTATATTTCGATCAGATATTCATAAAAAATATAAATAAAACTTTCTATCGCTGGATCATTTTTTATCCTCCATCGTGTAAGGCCTATGCAATTACGTCTTTCATGTTAGACAATAAATAACCAGATTTACCGTGCAAGCAAAAATATGCTTTCTTGCGTTGGTATTCAGCACAATGCGGAATAAAAAAATATTTCTTATCTTTACTATGCACCATTCATCGAACCCAAGGTCCTGACGGGCATTTCAAACGACATTTGTGAATGATGGCGCCTTTCTGGATTCACAATGAACAATATGGTTAAACGCCACGTATTGAGGCTTGATACGCAAATTGCAGCAAGAATTTAAAGGAAGCGTGGCTTTGTGTCCCTCATTATTCCTAAGATTTGAATTATTTTCACACAAGGCAGCTCACTACTATATAAAAGTATTGCATATTCGTTATCCTGTTCTTTTAAACTAGTGATATATGCAGATGATGAATATCTTAAAGACTGCAATGCCACCTGTATCACACAATTTCTTCCAATATGATGTATTAATGGTTACGTATCAATACTAAGGTCACAATCATGTTTAAGTCTTTTTCCTGGTTTCTAACTGCTCTTTATGTGTTCGTTTTTCTATCAACGTAAGTTGACATAACTGTGAGGTTAATTCACCATCCTACAAGTATAACAAATCAAAAGCATGCATGCTCGTGATTAGTTGTTAAGTGTCCCTGACAATCGTTAATCGTTGATAATCAGATTATAGTTCATACGACTTCGTGCGTAAAGGATGTTCGATTTATTCGAGGCCCGGTCAAATTCTGTCTCCGATAAGAATACACAGTTTCTATCAGCTTTTCCCGGTCCATAGCCGTGTTTCCAATAAGAAACCAATGATCACCAGACACGGCAATAGAGAACACATAACCGCTTCGTTTCCTGATCAGTGCTTAGGTCCAACATAGGGATTGCCGATTGTTTATTATATCGGGTCAGTTAGGCACAAAATATATCAGAAAATGCCGTGATGGCTACAGAATTTTACGAATATATAGTTCTCCTTCATGGAACAAATACCAAAAGTAAAACACAGGACATATTGAATATAATTTTGAGCGATTTTTTAGTAAGCCCTCGACCGTCCAGTTAGCGCTCTCGCAGTACGCTTGATTGCTTTTTTTCGGTAGGTGGCTTTCTATATTCTATCAATAATATTCCCCTTCATTAGCAGAAACGGACAAACGTCGAAAATGATGTCACATTCATATATACATCCTTAAAGAAGAATACATCACAATGGAATGCGCAGAGGTGTTTTGTCGATCGCTTGCACACTAAAAAATATAATTTCACTATCCCAGTTCAGAAGATTACAATTATTGACTCGGTGATGGAAGAACTTTAGATGCGATATTATCTGCGTCCCGCGCATTTATAATGTATAGCGTTCGCAGAAACATAACCCCCTTACGCATCTTATACAGACGGCAATAGCTTCATGTTGCAAGACGCAATAGGTAAATGATGAAAATTCACTTGACGTATATTTGTGTGGTTAAGCATTTCATTATGCTTCCATGTACGACATAATCACTGGAACAATTGTTGCATCCATGTTATAATGTTAACATATGACACATCTCATTTCTGCTTATTTTTCATTCAAGATTGACAGCAAAAGGTGCGAAAGTAAGGGAGATAGTTGACAACCATATAGTCTTGTAATGACTAGAAGCCTCAGTTGGGCTCATCAATCACAAACGGCATTTAGAAAATCGATGTTGAATGAATGAGTAAAGGGGCCGTTTGGCGGCACTACAAAACCCTTGAGACTGTGCAAAATCACCATAGCTAACGCACAATGTAATACGTTGCATAAGATCATTAAGGTCAAATAAAGTCAAATAGTTGGTTTCAGTTGTTAGGCAATCCCAGTCAACAGCCAATTTTGAAATTCCTTCGTTACATTTTCGTTTACGCATTGTTCATTTCAGCATTTGCCTGTGTATTGATTCGGAATCAAAGAAATTGAATTACATACTAGTAATGTACGCAACTAGCAACACTCATGTGATATATAGAAGGTGATGGCTAGGATTTCTATCCGCAATTTTTTATTCTTGCGCACATACCAAAATCCGTTGCCTAACCGTACTGCCTAAACCATGTCACTGAAGCGAAGGTTCAATGCGACACTGATAAACCAGCGGTTCGTGCTAGTCAGCTGGGATAGGTCAGGTTATCGCCTCTACAACTCAAGCAAACAACCCTGAAGTGTCACCATTGCGCCACGAGGATCGGCGTTTGAACAGCTGATGAACATTGAATTTAGAGGCGGACATACCATTTCACCGCTAAAAATTGTTTTAAGACGCAAAATGGATTAGTAAATGAAGTTGGTCAGCGAATGTGTAATAGTTACCGAATGTGTTATGCGCTAGGTCTAATCGAGATGGGGTGGGTCGTCGTCGATGGCTTCACTGCAACGTACCTTCGTCAAAGCTCTGTATGATCTACGTATATTTGACCCTTTTCAAGTGTATAATCAATTACATGTGCAGTTCATATATGAACAGGGTTAAGTTTGACTATAACTTAGTAGGTTTATCTACACCGCGTTTGCAATTTTAATGATGCGCTTAGCATTTAAAAGCAATCCGACCCGGTAGTACTGTGCTGGACCATCATCCCAGCGGCGTGGATTTCGCAGTTAGTCTGGGCAACTGGTTTGTGCCAAGTGGGCGCCGGCACTTAAAGGAAGCTGTCCAAGCATCACAATCATCCTCATCCATCACCTCGTTGTTGATAGTGACGTTAAACCCCAATATTACATTCCATTTATCTCATATTTCACTCATCCCACTAGCACCAATAATTCACGGCATGTCAAAAATAATCAGGCTAGATAGATTTTGTGCCCCAGATCATGATTATACCATAGATAAGCCAAATGCGAGAGTTAGTCGGTGTCTTGTAGCACAGATGCATTTCCAAATAACAACAATACAATATCTGATATTCAGCTGTAATTACTAAGTGACGACCGCGCATTCTTCATTACTTTTGTCACCTACATAGGCTACACAAGCATCACAATCTTACAACCGAAGCCCAAATCTAAATGTCTTACTATATGCCACTGTGCAAATGACAAAATTTGTATAGCAAGGAGGTCGGCTCCATCGAGATTCGAAGCAAGTCTTAAAAAGAAACTCGTTTTGTGCAGCGTACAGTAGTTACTATAAAGAGTGATTGAAAATACTGGAACGCCAGAAACCAACATAAGTTGGCGAATCGTACCATAGGACCTGCTCACATGATAGAAATCAACTTAAGGGTCATGTTCAATCAGACCCGTATTAAATAGCTCGACGTGAACGAAACAACGTTCTTTTCACTAAGCATATTATCATCGTAAGATCCTGTCCATTATGAATGCAATTGCATATTATGACGATAGTACATGACATGCAAGTACCAGCGTTTTCCCCCGGTGTCACATTTTATTTACACCTCTCTCATTGGACCCGTGAAAACTGAACCTAACCGCAACATTATCACAAGCACATCAAAGACTGCGTTTTGTGGAATTTGAGAGCTTGCACTCATATTAACAGATAAATGCCCATTGATGGCGCATTGGCTGTGTACGCACAATAATGAAATTCATCACATCGGCAATATCTCAAATGACGTCGTGTATTGCACATTTACCTTCTTAAGCACGATAATTGCGTATATCGGTGGCATATTTGCAACACAGACTACCAAATATTGATGTCGCAATACTAAGCAGTATGTGTGTCATGAATGTGTTTCACATTTTTACATGTAACAACAGCTACAGATAACTCTGCTGCTGGCCTCTAGATTCAGGGGGACCTCTTGGCAGTGGCCGCATGCGCCCCAAAGTTTGTAATCACATCTGTAGCCATTGAGTGAGAAGAAGATTGTTCCGACTTGTGAATAATTGGTAGGTTTCATGATTTGCAATGTCTGCAGGATTACGGAAGGCATAGACATAGCAATTACCGCACAAAAATTAAAACGTTTTAAAATGGGAGAATACAATCCAATACAACTTCTATTACTCATGTCAATAGAAAGGGAATTATCATTCCCAAATTGCATTTCAAGTTACAATCACAAATGATTACTAACTTTCGGTCGATGATAACGGGTCATGTCTGTCCTAGTGAGTAACTGCATCTCCATTCACCTTGAGTACCTCATTATTTTTGAGGGCAAGGTAAATCGACTACAGATGCGATTATTCAAATATCTTGAGTGGAAAAATGTACATTTTGGCCATTTTGTATGTGCACAGCTGTTTTCCACCCATCTCTGGCTTAGTATGAGTGATTTGTCTGATTGCAGCATACCACATGTATGTAGGAGTTGGTTGAGCATAAGCAACATGATTGTTTGTTTACATTTCTACCAATATGGGAATTTAAAATACAATAAAACTTTAGTCAATGCAACAGAGAATTGTCCTTATCAGTGTGGATGGAGCATACACTACATTATATTTTGTTTGTATTACTACCAAGATGGTAATTTAAGATCCAATAAAGCCTTGTTTATGAGACAGGATTTTCCTTACCATATTTAGTTGATAGTTACTGTTGCAGGGAGTAGTCAATTCCTGATGAAAACGCGTTCAGTCCAATAAAAAAACCACAATAGCACTGCACCTTTATTCACAAGAAGCTGCATATTTGTCCATGGCAGTTGACTGTAAATAAGAAAGATACAATAAGTAATAGCGACTGTCTGGTCATCGTATGGATATCATAGATAAAGCATACTGATCATCAGTGATGTTAGCCGGTGAAAACGTATGATTGATCTTAACAATCTGTAGCCCCTGGGCTTAGTAATCCTGATATTTTGTGTAGACATATTCTCAATCACGGGATTGAAATCAACTGCTAAGCTGGATTATGGCAATACTGCCATTAGGATGGAGGAGTTAGGGGAAGGGAAATAATCATTTAAGTGAGTATTCGGCGTTCAAATAACGAATGATAGCTCAGAGCTAAGAAGACCAGAGGCTAAAAGTTTAACACCCCCATTAATTGAACTTGTACGATAGATGCATACAAGTAAACCCGATATGCAGGTTATTAAGAATGCCGCCAAATTACAGTTATTGCTAAGACTGATATTATTATATATGGCAATACCCTATCGTTTATTTCTTATTTTATGAATAAATGCGAAACCAAGTAATAGCTCAATAAAGTGCATGGAATTGAATTTATAAATTATATGGTCATTGCTCATAGGCTGTGTGCATGCAATTAACTGATGAATTAGATCACATTGAGCACATATTCAATTACGACTACCAGGGCACTAAGTAACACAGGCTCCAGGGACATCGACCGCTTGATTACCGGTGTACGCACGGTCAAATAACTCGCGGATCCGAGTGGGCGCGTGGTTGATGTTAAACAATGCGTCCCATCGTAGGGGGTGGAGGGTGCCAGTGACGGCGTTATTAGTTCAGTCATTTCACTTTTGTCAGCCCTTTTAGCGCCACTATCAGCAGATACGAGGTAGTCAGAAGCCATTGAGCAGGAGGGAATGGACAGATATTTTACATGCAGCGATGTCAACTAGCATTTGGTTTCGGACGCCATTCTTCCGTTCGGTCTTTACGGAGCGAGCGAATCGGCGCTCAGATGCTTGGCACAGGGAGAGTACCGAGCTTCCGTGTCAAATTACTATGATGCTGGTAGTGACTATTCCATATTAATAGGCCGCATTGGCTGCATTGGTCATGTACGGCTTAACTTACAATTCCAATCAACCTACATCTCTTATGGTGGCTTCCTTTCAGGAATAGAATGAGCAACGATTAGTACAGCTTAAAAACTGAAAAAACATCACATCAGATCATATATTGAAGACTTATAATGCATTAACATTTCCAGTAAGTTATTCGCATACTTCTTTATTGTATTGATACAATACGGTATATGTATTTTTGTAGGTCAGTCGATTAGAGTATGAGTTCAGTTTTATTAGTAACTAGATGCAACTGACATGTTAGCGTTTGCGAGATAATTCTGTTTAATGATAATCTTAACACGATGCACATCGTGCATTAACCCCATGTGCAATGTTCCGGGGTATGACTATCTCCGATATCGTCCAATGTGTTCGTCCATGCTCCTTAAAACAAAACTGATTACCCGCTGTTCTTTATGATAACAGACAAGTTGCTGTATGCTATAAGATGACTATTAAACAATGACGGAACGTGATACTGCCCAGACTCTAATCAACATTAATAATTTAAAGCAATACCCTTCGAGCGATAGTACAAACTTTAAGAAGCGTGTAATATCACCATATATATTGTACGTCACCGGTCTCCGCATATTTTGATATATATCGGGTATAACGATGGCTATTGAGAATTAGACAGCGGCCTGCATAATTCAATGTATAAGATAGTAGAAGCAAGCAAATGATAAGGCTTCGTATATTTAACATATAGAATTACCTATTTTGAAATCCGCATTCGTATTGTTATACTATTAATCGTTGCACTAAAAAAAGTCACAGAACGCACTGCAAACATTCGTCATTGTGATGTCCATCATTCCGATAATAAATGTACCTGCGGTAGCTGTGAGTCAGCCAATGACTCACCTGCTTGATTGTCCATCCTGATTAGATGCGAGGTTGGAAATGAAGTATCACAGTTAACACTTATCCTATCGAAACACACTGTCGGTATAATTCCCGCTTATTATGAAACATGAAGAAAGTACTGAGGGTATTGGTCACCTAACTCTGCCCATCGCAATGTAGTGAGTGTTAGTGTTAAAGGGGGCATAGTGGGGTAAGCAAATCACCCGACGAAATAACTCGATCGGTAAAATCTTCTAATGCAAATCAGGGATTTACCCCATGATAAATCAGTGAGGCAGAAGACATTAAATATTCACCCACAAAATAAGATGGCAGATCAAGCGTAACATGGCCTTGAATGCACCTAAGGCTCTTGTACAGTTTACCACTGTTTCTACGATGATTATTATTGCCTTTCAGAAACATCATTGATGTGTGAATCATGTTATGAATCGATGCCAGGGAAATCCGAATGTTCTCTTTGATAATTTATCTTTATCCTGACTGATTGAGTAGTATCCTCCTCATTGTCTGCAGACCATTGGAATACGTGATAGCGATCTAATGACAATAAGACGATGATTGAATGACATTTCGCAACAGCTGCAACAACACAGATTGTCCTGACGGGCATTTCAAACGACATTTGTGAATGGTGGCGCCTTTCTGGATTCACAATGCACAATATGGTTAAACGCCACATATTGAGGCACGATACGCAAAATGCAGCGAGAATTTAAAGGAATCGTGGCTATGTCTCCCTCATCATTCCTGAGATTTGAGTTATTTTCACACATGGCACCTCACTAATATATAAAGGTACTGCATATCCGTTATCATGTTCTTTTAAGCTAATGATATATGCAGATGATGAATACTCTAAAGACTGCAATGCCATCTGTATAACTCAATTTCTTCCAATATGATGTGTTATTGGTTACTTTCGAGTATGAATACTAACGTCACAATCATGTTTAAGTCATTTTCCTGGTTTCTTATTGCGTTTTACGTTTTTCTATCAGCGTAAGTTGACATAACTGTGAGGTTAATTCACCATCCTACAACTATAACAAATCAATAGCATGCATGCTCGTAATTAGTTGTAAAGCGTCTTTGAAAATCGTTGATAATCAGATGATAGTTCATGCGACTTCGTGCGTGAAGAATTTTTTATTTATTCGAGGCCCGGTCAAATTCCGTCTTCGATAAGAATCCACAGCTGCTATCAGCTTTTCCCACTCCATAGCCGTTGTTTCCAATAAGAAACTACTGATCACTAGACATGGCAATGGAGAACATATAGCAGCTTCGTTTCCTTATCAGTGCTTAGGTCCAACGTATGGATTGCCGATTGTTTATTATATCGGGTCAGTTGGGCACAAAATATATCAGTTAATGCCGTGATGGCTACAGTATTTTACGAATATATAGTTTTTATTTATAGAACAGATACCAAAAGTAAAACACAGGACAAATTGATATAATTTTGAGCGATTTTTAATAAGCCTTCCACCGTCCAGTTAGCACTCTATCAGCACGCTTGATTGCTTGTTTTTTTGGAGGTGGCTTTCTATATTCTACCAATAATATTCCCATTCATTACCAGCAACGGACAAACGTCGAAAATGATGTCACATTCATATATACATCCTTAAAGAAGAATACATCACAATGGAATGCGCAGAGGTGTTTTGTCGATCTCTTGCACACTTAAAAATATAATTTCACTATCCCAGTTCAGAAGATTACAATTATTGACTCGGTGATGGAAGAACTTTAGATGCAATATTATCTGCGTCCCGCGCATTTATAATGTATAGCGTTCGCAGAAATATAACCCCCTAACGCATCTTATACAGATGGTAATAGGTTCATGTTGCAAGACGCAACAGGTAAATGATGAAAATTTACTTGACGTATATTTGTGTGGTTAAGCATGTCATTATGCTTCCACGTACGACACAATCACTGGAACAATTGTTGCATCCATGTTATAATGATAACATATGACACATCTCATTTCTGCTTATTTATCATTCAAGATTGACAGCAAAAGGTGCGAAACTAAGGGAGATAGTTGACACGCATATAGTCTTGTAATGACTAGAAGCGTCAGAAGAATGGTAACGGCCTCGTCAATCACAAACGGCATTTAGAAAATCGATGTTGAATGAATGAATAAGGGGCCGTTTGGAGGCACCACAAAACCCAAGCCTTGACTCTGTGCAAAATCATCATAGCTTACGCACAATGTAGTACATTGCATAAGATCATTAATTTCAAATAATGTCAAATAGTGGCTAGCCAACCCCAGCCAACAGCCAATTTTGAAACACCGTCGCTACATTTTGTTTACGCATTGTTCAACAGCATTTGCCTGTATTGATTCGGAATCAAAGAAATTGAATTACATACTAGTAATGTACGCAACTAGCAACGCTCATGTGATATATAGAAGGTGATGGCTAGGATTTTATCGCGCATTTTTTATTCTTGCCACATACCAAAATCCGTTGCCTAACCGTACTGCCTAAACCATGTCACTGAAGCGAAGGTTCAATGCGACCTGAAGCGGTTCGTGCTAGTCCGCTGGGATAGGTTAGGTTATTGCCTCTACAACTCAAGCAAACAACCCTGAGTGTCACCATTGCGCCACGAGGATCGGCGTTTGAACAGCTGATGAACATTGAATTTAGAGGCGGACATACCATTTCACCGCTAAAAATTGTTTTAAGACGCAAAATGGATTAGTAAATGAAGTTGGTCAGCGAATGTGTAATAGTACCGAATGTGTTATGCGCTAGGTCTAATCGAGATGGGGTGGGTCGTCGTCGATGGCTTCACTGCAACGTACCTTCGTCAAAGCTCTGTATGATCTACGTATATTTGACCCTTTTCAAGTGTATAATCAATTACCTGTGCAGTTAATAAATGAACAGGGTTATGTTTGACTATAACTTAGTAGGTTTATCTACACCACGTTTGCAATTTTAATGATGCGCTTAGCATTTAAAAGCCATCCGACCCGGTAGTACTGTGCTGGACCATCATCCCAGCGGCGTGGATTTCGCAGTTAGTCTGGGCAACTGGTTTATGCCAAGTGGGCGCCGGCACTTAATGGAAGCTGTCCAAGCATCACAATCATCCTCATCCATCACCTCGTTGTTGATAGTGACGTTAAACCCCAATATTACATTCCATTTATCTCATATTTCACTCATCCCACTAGCACCAATAATTCACGGCAGGTCAAAAATAATCAGGCTAGATAGATTTTGTGCCCCAGATCATGATTATACCATAGATAAGCCAAATGCGAGAGTTAGTCGGTGTCTTGTAGCACAGATGCATTTCCAAATAACAACAATACAATATCTGATATTCAGCTGTAATTACTAAGTGACGACCGCGCATTCTTCATTACTTTTGTCACCTACATAGGCTACACAAGCATCACAATCTTACAACCGAAGCCCAAATCTAAATGTCTTACTATATGCCACTGTGCAAATGACAAAATTTGTATAGCAAGGAGGTCGGCTCCATCGAGATTCGAAGCAAGTCTTAAAAGAAACTCGTTTTGTGCAGCGTACAGTAGTTACTATAAAGAGTGATTGAAAATACTGGAACGCCAGAAACCAACATAAGTTGGCGAATCGTACCATAGGACCTGCTCACATGATAGAAATCAACTTAAGGGTCATGTTTAATCAGACCCGTATTAGATAGCTCGACGTGAACGAAACAACGTTCTGTTCACTAAGCATATTATCATCGTTAGATCCCGTCCATTAGGAATGCAATTGCATATTATGACGATAGTACATGACATGCAAGTACCAGCGTTTTCCCCAGGTGTTGTCAATTAAATGATATCACTGTCACATTTTATTTACACCTCTCTCATTGGACCCGTGAAAACTGAACCTAACCGCAACATTATCACAAGCACATCAATGACTGCGTTTTGTGGAATTTGAGAGCTTGCACTCATATTAACAGATAAATGCCCATTGATGGCGCATTGGCTGTGTACGCACAATAATGAAATTCATCACATTGGCAATATCTCAAATGACGTCGTGTATTGCACATTTACCTTCTTAAGCACGATAATTGAGTATATCGGTGGCACATTTGCCACACAGACTACCAAATATTGATGTCGCAATACTAAGCAGTATGTGTGTCATGGATGTGTTTTACATTTTGATATGTAACAACAGCTACAGATAACTCTGCTGCTGGCCTCTAGATTCAGAGGGACCTCTTGGCAGTGGCCGCATGCGCCCCAAAGTTTGTAATCACATCTGTAGCCATTGAGTGAGAAGAAGATTGTTCCGACTTGTGAATAATTGGTAGTTTTTCAAGATTTGCAATGTCTGCAGGATTACGGAAGGCATAGACATAGCAATTACCGCACAAAAATTAAAACGTTTTAAAATGGGAGAATACAATCCAATACAACTTCTATTACTCATGTCAATAGAAAGGGAATTATCATTCCCAAATTGCATTTCAAGTTACAATCACAAATGATTACTAACTTTCGGTCGATGATAACGGGTCATGTCTGTCCTAGTGAGTAACTGCATCTCCATTCACCTTGAATACTTCATTATTTTTGAGGGCAAGGTAAATCGACTACAGATGCGATTATTCAAATATCTTGAGTGGAAAATATACATTTTGGCCATTGTGTATGTGCACAGCTGTTTTCCACCCATCTCTGGCTTAGAATGAGTGATTTGTCTGATTGCAGCATACCACATGTGTGTAGGAGTGGGAAGAGCATAAACAACATAATTACATTTCTGCCAATATGGGAATGTAAAATACAATAAAACTTTAGTCAATGCAACAGAGAATTGTCCTTATCAGTGTGGATGGAGCATACACTACATTATATTTTGTTTGTATTACTACCAAGATGGTAATTTAAGATCCAATAAACCCTTGTTTATGAGACAGGATTATCCTTACCATATTTAGTTGATAGTTACTGTTGCAGGAAGCAGTCAACTCTTGATGAAAACGCGTTCAGACCAATAAAAATAAAAATATAGCACTGCACCTTCATTCACAAGAAGCTGCTTATTTGTAAATGGCATTTGACTGTAAATAGGAAAGATACCATAAGCAATAGCGTCTGTCTGGTCATCGTATGGATATCATAGATAAAGCATACTGATCATCAGTGATGTTAGCCGGTGTAAACGTATGATTGATCTTAACAATCTGTAACCCCTGGGCTTAGTAATCCTGATATTGTGTAGACATATTCTCAATCATGGGATTGAAATCAACTGCTAAGCTGGATTATGGCGATACTGCCATTAGGATGGAGGAGTTAGGGGAAGGGAAATAATCATTTAAGTGAGTATTCGGCGTTCAAATAACGAATGATAGCTCAGAGCTAAGAAGACCAGAGGCTAAAAGTTTAACACCCCCATTAATTTAACTTGTACGATAGTTGCATACAAGTAAACCGGGTATGCAGGTTATTAAGAATGCCGCCAAATTACAGTTATTGCTATAAGTGATATTATTATATATGGCAATACCCTATCGTTTATTTCTCACTTTATGAATAAATGCGAATTCAAGTAATAGCTCAATAAAGTGCATGGAATTGAATTTATAAATTATATGGTCATTGCTCATAGGCTGAGTGCATGCAATTAACTGATGAAATAGATCACATTGAGCACATATTCAATTACGACTACCAGGGCACTAAGTAACACAGGCTCCAGGGACATCGACCGCTTGATTACCGGTGTACGCATGGTCAAATAACTCGCGGGTCCTAGTGGGCGCGTGGTTGATCTTGAACAATGCGTCCCACCGTAGGGGGTGAAGGGTACCATTGACGGCGGTTATAAGTGAGGTAATTTCACACTTGTTAGCCCTCTTAGCGCCACTATCAGCAGATACGAGGTAGTCAGAAGCCATTGAGGAGGAGGGAATGGACAGATATTTTACATGCAGCGATGTCAACTAGCATTTGGTTTCGGACGCCATTCTTCCGTTCGGTCTTTACTGAGCGAGCGAATCGGTGCTCAGATGCTTGGCACAGGGATAGTACCGAGCTTCCGTGTCAAATTACTATGACGCTGGTAGTGACTATTCCATATTAATAGGCCGCATTGACTGCATTGGTCATGTACGCTTAACTTACAATTCCAATCAACCTACATCTCTTATGGTGGCTTCCTTTCAGGAATAGAATGAGCAACGATTAGTACAGCTTAAAAACCTGAAAAAACATCAGATCATATATTGAAGACTTATAATGCATTAACATTTCCAGTAAGTAATTCGCATACTTCTTTATTGTATTGATACAAAACGGTATATGTATTTTTGTAGGTCAGTCGATTAGAGTATGAGTTCAGTTTTATTAGTAACTAGATGCAACTGACATGTTAGCGTTTGCGAGATAATTCTGTTTAATGATAATCTTAACACGATGCACATCGTGCATTAACCTCATGTGCAATGTTCCGGGGTATGACTATCTCCGATATCGTCCAATGTGTTCGTCCATGCTCCTTTAAAACAAAACTGATTACCCGCTGTTCTTTATGATAACAGACAAGAGGAAGTTGCTGTATGCTATAAGATGACTATTAAACAATGACGGAACGTGATACTGCCTGACTCTAATCAATATTAATCATTTAAAGCAATACCCTTCGAGCGATAGTACAAACTTTAAGAAGCGTGTAATATCACATATATATTGTACGTCACCGGTCTCCGCATATTTTGATATATATGTTGTAGTAAGTATGCTTACTTACTTTTGCATGACTGAATAAGAATGGATATCAGGATTCGACGCTGTAACTGTTGCCTCCTCAACCGAGGACAATGTTAACACTAAACACCCAAATACACACAACATGATAGACAGAAAGGTGCCAAAATAAGCCCCCTAAGGCTAAATGATCTTGGAAGGCATTTCATTTTGTGTAAGACATTACTATACGTGTCCTTGACTTTCCTCATTTATTAATATTTATTGATGGTGATGCCAATAATTCGGCAATATTTTATGATCGATTAGCACTAAACAGAATACTTAAATACATAGGTCCCCATTTGTTTTATCTTTATTTGAAAACCCTGCAGCAACCAATACATTTGGAGTAGTCCCATAACATTATTCGCTAAAACGAGCAATCGATCACATCGACAGGAGCTTTATAGTGACAGCGCTTACAGCACCATGTATGTCCGACGACCCTAACTGCATGTTTTATTACCGTCGGGTATAACGATGGCTATTGAGAATTAGACAGCGGCCTGCATAATTCAATGTATAAGATAGTAGAAGCAAACAAATGATAAGGCTTCGTATATTTAACATATAGAATTACCTATTATGAAATCCGCATTCGTATTGTTATACTATTAATCGTTGCACTAAAAAAAGTCACAGAACGCACTGCAAACATTCGTCATTGTGATGTCCATCATTCCGATAATAAATGTACCTGCGGTAGCTGTGAGTCAGCCAATGACTCACCTGCTTGATTGTCCATTCTGATTAGATGCGAGGTTGGAAATGAAGTATCACAGTTAACACTTATCCTATCGAAACACACTGTCGGTATAATTCCCGCTTATTATGAAACATGAAGAAAGTACTGAGGGTATTGGTCACCTAACGCTGCCCATCGCAATGTAGTAAGTGTTAATGGTAAAGGGGGCATAGTGGGATAAGGAAATCACCCGACGAAATAACTCGATCGGTAAAATCTACTAATGCAAATCAGGGATTTACACCATGATAAATCAGTGAGGCAGAAGACATTACATATTCACCCACAAAATAAGATGGCAGATCAAGCGTAACATGGCCTTTAATGCAGCTAAGGCTCTTGTAAAGTTTACCACTGTTTTTACGATGATTATCATTGCCTTTCAGAAACATCATTGATGTGTGAATCATGTTATGAATCGATGCCAGGGAAATCCGAATGTTCTCTTTGATAATTTATCTTTATCCTGACTGATTGAGTAGTATCCTCATTGTCTGCAGACCATTGGAATACGTGATAGCCATCTAATGACAATAAGACGATGATTGAATGACATTTCGCCACAGCTGCAACAACACAGATTCGGATAAAAGGATGAGGCTTAGAACATACTAAATGAGATCCTTTGAATTATTGACACAAATTAAAACTCAGTCCAATTTTGCAGCATGTTGGGTTCACTTTTATGCGTGTATTTTGTACATTACCAGCATTCATACTTTTTTGTGTTGCAAGCTTCAGAAGAAAAATAATCGTTAATGTTCCGCGTTCAATTTAGCGACGGAGTCATGTTTGATTACGTAATATTTATGAAATGTGAAGATGAATTCGAATTTGCTAGAACTTATCAAAATCCCTTCTATTGTAATTGCAATAACGGCATATCATGACGAAAGGCTATTTCTTTCTAGTTCTTCTTTTTTGCCTCTTGCACCGAGAGTGATTTATTCTCTCTCATGCATATCAATTTTTGTGTTCCGATATATTTGTTTAGATCGATTTATGTCATGCACGATATGAGTCCGATGACAGCTGTCCATGATGCATATAATATCAGCGGAGAGAAAACTGTCAATATAACCAAATCAGTCATTGGCCACATCGAGTTGCTGCGTTTCTCATACCCAAATGTCATTGGCATTCACTCCTCTACTGAACCTTTCGATTATCTATTTCTTCTCAGGGTCAACTCATTTCGATGTTTTCTTAACTGGAGCGACAGACCGACACTTTCATTTTGCGCCAGCGAAAGTGGCCATAGAGAGAGCACCAATGGTAAACTGATATCACCTCTGATGTATGATATCCATTGATGAAGTCATTGGAATTTTGCGACAATTGTCGCTGTTTAATAGGTTCTTAATAGACAAATGTCCAATTAATGCACGCTCTTGTCATTTCTAGTCAATCAGAAAGTTAGGTAATGTATAGCGCCCCATGTATCCAGCAGTTGCCGTGAATGGAGAGTGATTTTGACAGTCACCTTATATTCTCATTGAACCACATTTTGTCCTCTTGTGAGCCTAACCACGCGATCAAAGCATTGTTGTACAATTAGATCCGTTTAAAATGCATTTTGCAGCGATATTGTGCAATATTTACTTTGCTTCCATTTTTATGTAGTTGCTGCGACGACTCGCTTATGATCAGTTCATAAAACTGGTAACACCCAATCATTGATAATTTATCAACAAAAGCGCACCGAATATAGTATGTAGCATTCACTACATTAATGCTGGGTCACGATTCAGCTGACAACAGAGTAAGAGTTTTCTTTATCAATCAAAACATGCTACAATTTTGTCTAATGTATGAAAACTTACTTGAATACCCCGAGATTACCCCATACCCCACCAATCCGACACACAAACTCACCCACCATTATTCGCAGAAAGCGATAATTGAACATTATCAGTGTGTTCCACTAGGTGTCAGTGGGTCATTCAAGGTCAGGGAATCCTGAGAAGAATGTGGCGGTTGAAAAATAAACAATGACGTAAAGAAGTGAAGATGAAATCTTCCACTTAGTCCAATGAGCACAAAGATAACGCCAACCTTAACACTGTTTATTCCAATAATAAATGCTTTCATCTGTGTGGTAGATCACGGACAACACACAATGTGGAACATAAAATACACCTAGTGTGCAAGCGACACAATAGCAAATTCGAAGTCGTAGTTAACGGATATTTAATAAAACAATTTGCAGCAAATCGACGGCCACACTCAAAGCACACGGCTGGATCAGCATTATCGATATAGTCATTAGTCAAGCGAGAACGGCTAGGTCAATCCGGTTTTTCCTATTACCCCTATTGAATGAAGCCCTCGACCATTCCCAATTTCATCACGACGGCCAACTAATTTCTAAAACCCCTGACCTGGAATGATGAGTCATTCCTACCGGCAAAATGGCTGGGGTTGCAGCGTGCACACCACTGATAACATTCGATATTTTTTGAGTATCTTTGATGTTGGCGTTGAATGTTTTTCGCCAATATCCGTTGATTGATAGGTCTTGCAAATAATCATATACACAAAATTAATTAAAAGAAGCGTGGTATATTTCGCGGCGGACCAAATTGATTCGTTATATGAATACGTTCGAATAAATGTTCAGCTTTGGTCTAGCCAAACAAAGTCAATACAACATGTAGGTAGTAAGTGCTTTTCCTGGTAGCAATGTGTCGTATTTTATTTCGATGACTAAATAAAATACAAGTGTGTGTTCAGCAGCGTTATATCGCAAAATAATATGCGGACAGCATAAAATTCTAAAAAGCTATGAGGCTGAAACTCTTTTTTGTGCATGGCGTACAACATGGCTAGAATAACAATTAATATACCCGCCGTATTGTTGCTACCATATTACTGAATATCACAATCAGGCGTGCTGCAATATAAATTGCACCGACTCATCAACAGAATTATCATTTAAACAACCTATAAATCAACCACCATTGTTCGCAGGAATGGTAAAGAGATAATCAATATGTCATTTATTGACCAATAATTAATTATTTTAATGAATCATGCGTAATTTGTGATGTTGATATTAACGCTAAATTAGCACGGACGTTTCATGTATGTAATATTCCGGCTACTTACAGAATATCAGCAAGAAGCATTTAAAAGATCTACACCTTGTGTACCTGATGTCGAACATAATGTGATTCACGCACTGTACACTGCGGCACCTGTCGACCGAAGATAGGCACCGTTTTGCAAAATCGACTGTTCGTAAACACGTGTAAATAAATACGACGTCAAAATAATGGATAATCTCTGCACGTTGACCAACTTGCCATAGCGCGAATGTAGCACACTAGAATGAAGAAATAATTACTGCTTGCTACCAACTCAAAACAACGCATTAAATCATTCTATGAATTGATGTTATGGAAATGATTGACTGTCGTTTGCATTACCCAAAGACCATTCGAATATGTGACAGCCGTCTAATGATGATAAGGCGATGATTGACTGCCAATCTCACAAGGTCGATATAAAACAGAACCTGATAAAGACAGTTGCCGCTCACAGGGAAATCTGTGAAGCGAATAATATCAAATTCATGCCACATTACAGCATACGAGTCATTAGGACGTTA